>OU696696.1:130925673-131335984 GCA_916050605.2 Platycheirus albimanus | reverse complement strand
AGCCTGCTATTTAAAATACATTGGTGGTAATCATAGCAAGAAATTTGTAAAAAAAAAAAACACCATATTCTAACTAAAGGTCTTATGTACAGAAATGAAAACATAAACTCATTAATTTGCGTTTAATACCAAATTTTAAACTAAAAAGAAAGAAAATATTTGTTTCTGTGTAAAAATTAAATAGGAAAAAATTGTCATACTAGTTCAAAATATATAATGCGATATGTAAAAATATACTCCCTACGGTGGTTAGAGAAGAAGTGAAAATGTAGATTGTTGCAAATGGATGTGCGAGATATAGAGTTATATTTTCGGCAATTTTAAGTTCCGTGTTTAATGTTTTTCTTAGTTTGATAAATTATATCTCACGAAACGAATAAATTATAAGTATGCTCACCATTTTTAACATTAAAATATACAAATCTGATAAAATTCTGTTAGCATACAAATCAATTGGATTCTAAATGCAATGAAGGGTGGGCAGGTATTTACTGAGCTGCTAGTGTGGATAAGATTTTTGTTTTGACTTTTTATCTTTTTTATCACTCTTTTTCGTTCATATAAAGTAGTCAAGTATTTGAATTACTGAACAAATTTTATCTCAAAAAACTGTTGTCTTTTATAACTTTTGCATGAAGTACTTAAAAAAACCTAAGCAAAGAATTATGCCATAACGCGGCGACGACTCTTACTAAACTAAATTTTACTAACGGAAGAAAAATTACCATCCATTCTGTAAGGTGGCATAGAACTTAATTTCAAAATAAATATGCTCTAACACCGTCACGCAACTAGAAAAATACGTAATGGAGACATCTCTGAAGAAAATAGCTTTAAACGTTTCAACCCTCAGATTTAATTTACGAAAAACAAACTTTTATCAACATAATTTGGTGGAAGTCTCTGAAAACATATACTGGTCACACAAAGCTTTGTCAATCGATGAACGCTTGAGCTTTCGCTAGCTTTTGGCTAAGGGAACTGAACTTTTCACGAGTAACTGTCTGGGTACAATGGTGTGGCTGCAGCTGCAGCTGTAATACGTCCAAAGTTGAATGTAAATAATTCGTATTGCACGGGATCTATGTAAAGTTGCAGCTATTGAAATATCCTTTTGATTAAATAAAAACTCCCTTAGTTAACAAATTAAGAATAATATAAAAAGGTCTTTCTTATACGAAATTAGAATTATAAGTAAGGAACATATTTCAAAATTCAATTATATAAAATTCAAAGCAAGAGTAGTTCACAAATATATTTAAATTTGCTGAGTGAATAAAGAATGTGTTTCTACACCCCTTCTCATGCTTTATCATTCAGAAGTCCAATACGCTGTCGAAGCTTAAGTAGTTTATTTGCTGGTTATGGTTTGGTTAACAAGTCTGCTAGCATATCATCAGTTGGACAGTATTCACATCTTATAATTTTCTTCTCAACGTAGTCTTTTACAAAATGGAATTTCACATCGATATGTTTTGACCTATTATTGAATTTGTATCCTTCAACCATCTTAATGCAGCTTTGGTTATCTTCATAAATAAGAATTGGTTGATCGCATGACTCCTGAAAATCGGATAGTAAAAGCTTCAACCACAAAGCTTTTTTTGCTGCCTCAGATAGTGCGATAAACTCAGCTTCGGTCAAAAATAGAGCTACACACGTTTGTTTTCTGCAACTCCAAGATACAAGTGTGTTTTAACGCTATGTACAGTAAACTGTCAATTAGTTTTTGATATCCCTTATTGTTATTGAGTCCTTTTGGTGGATATTTGACTTTCCGTAAGAGGTTTCTATTGGAATAGTTGAATGTTTTGCTTTAGAAAGTCTGGTTTCGATCACAACTCTTATAATATGAGTGGACAGCGAGATTGAAAACATTCCTCTTCCTTCTCTTTCTACTTGCAGTCCTAAATAATTTTGTATTGGTCCTAGGTCTCTGATTTTGAAATATGTTTTTAGATTTTCTTTGAATGTATTAATTTCATCTTCGTTATTTGCAGCTGTTAAAACATCATCAACATAAATTAGTACATACATTTTGGCATCTTCTTTAATTTTTGTATAAAAACATGGATCAGATTTACTTTGTTTGAAACTCAACTCAATAAGAGCGTTATGAATATTTGTATTCCACGAACGAGCTGATTGTTTCAAACCGTATATCGCTCTGTTGAGCAAACAATCTTTGTCTTCTTGTCCTTTTTTCTTAAAACTGATAGGCTGCTTCATATAAACGACTTCTTTTAAATCACTATTAAGAAAAGCTGTTTTGCAATCAATGTGATTGTAGTGTATTAACATCATGGTTTTAGTAGCATGACTTAATATGCTCCCGATCTTATGATATACATGCGTAAGTATTTGTTACAGTTGTTCTCAATGTTCCATACATGTATGTCTTCTACACATGTTGTCTCGTGTGCATGCTTTACTAGAAAGTAGGTCAGTTCTTATCCGACCACCGAAGAGCGCGTGCGTGCATTGGCGAGCCAACACTACATTGGCGACGAGAATAAACAAAAAAAAAAAAGATATATATATACCTATGAGGTGTAAGAAAAAATTATAAATTAAAATTTAAAAAGTGTCGCCCCGTAAAGAATAAAAATAAAAACAATACAAAACGTGAATCAAAAAAAAAAAAAAAAAAAAAAAAATCTGCAAAATAAAACGTGAAGTGACGTAGAAAAAAAACGGTGTAACGGATTGGAAAAAGCCGTTAAACGAAAAAAAAAACAAAAGAAGAAATAGTGGTAAAAAAGTGAAAGAATACAAACAGAAAATAACTCCTTAATTATTAAATTAAATCGAACTGACTGGTGAGTAAAAATAAATTTTAAAAAAATGTTAAAATTATTTAGATTTTTAAATTGAAAAAAGAAAAGAAGAAAAAAAAATACAGAAATAAATGACTGGGAATGATATGTTCCTATGTATGTATTAATTTCTCATAGGAATGGTCTGGCAATGGCACAGGAAGGAAAGCATAATTAAGGTTTTTTTATTATGTTTTGTCTCTTTCTTTATTAAAAAAAATAATAAATAAATAAAGAATTTATGTTAGCCTTTAATGGTTTTATATTTCATTAAATCGAATTAAAATAGAAAACTTGAGATAAGCTTGTGAAACATGGCAATGACTTCATTAAATTGGAAAAGAAAAATAATTTTAAATGTGTCGTACCTATTTCATTAAATTGAAAACAAAATAAAAATATTTTGAGCAAGTAGTTTTCCATACAATTGGAAGATAAAAAGAAAAGAGACTTCAAATGAAGTAAGAAACAAAAACACCAGATTAAAAAAAAAAGATAAGCAAGAGAAGATTTCCATTCAATTGGAAAAGAAGAGAATAGATTTAAATTTAATTGGAAAAGAATGAAAAAATAGGTTACTGATAATAGAAGTGCAAAATTTAAAAAAAGACTAGTAGGTATTCAGGTTTTTGCAAACATAACCGTTTATTTATCTCAAAGCAGTTAAGTTGTTTTTTTTTGTCAATTTTACTTTACTAAAAAGTTTAACCAAATTAAAAAAAAATTCTACTTTAAACTTAAATTTTGCGCTTGTATTTTCGAAAAAAAAATAATCAATTGCATTTCTTACTACAGAAATGGAGAAAAGTCTGCATCCATTGGAAAGTTTCGTTGCTGAAGGGGAAACTTCTTCAGTGGCCCTAAGATGGGAAAAGTGGAAGCGGGCATTGAACATATACTTAGAAGCTGCTGGTATTGAGTCTCACACAAAGAAGAGAGCGGTGTTACTGCATTTGGGCGGATTGGGAATACAAGAAATTTTGTATAGTCTTCCGGGCGCAAATATTGAGCCCACTAAAGAAAATAATGTATATGAAATAGCTATTAAGAAATTTGATGAATATTTCCTCCCGAAACAGAGTAAAGTTTTTGAGAGGCATATCTTTAGGCTTATGAGACAAGAAGTTGAAGAAAAATTTTAAAAGTTTTAAATAAGATTAAGGAATCAGGCTGAGAAGTGTAGTTTTGATAAAATTGAAGACCATTTGATTGACCAGATAGCAGAAAAGTGTAGGTCAGAAGAGTTGAGGAAAAAAAATTTAACGGTAGGTGACGATATAACGTTAGATACGATAATAAAAGAAGCTAATACGCAGGAGATAGTTAAACAGCAACTTGAAAATTACGGAGATAAGTCTTTAGGTCAAGAAATCAATGTAATAAGAAATAAGCCAAATTTAAATAGTTTTCGACCAAAAGAGGAAAAGGAAACGTTATGTAAACGGTGTGGTAGTAGGAAACACTTCTCTCAGGACGCAAAGTGTCCAGGTCGAGACAAAAAATGCTTCGGTTGTGGGCTTTTAGGGCTTTTCGTCAACATGGCAAAACAAAATTGTCACAAAAAAGAAAATTTCCCGGTCCAGAACTTAGTGTAGATAACAGGAAGAAAATAAAGAAGGATAGGGAAGAGGTAGGTTTTATTGAAAAAGAAGAAGTAGACTACGTATTTCATATTGATAATGACACAACTATAGAATGTAATATCGGGGTAATAAAAGTAAACATGATTATTGACTCGGGTTGTAAACCAAATCTGTTAACGGATGCTACATGGAGATATTTAAAGAATCAAAAAGTAAAGGCTTTTAATCAGATAAAGAATCCAAATAAGACGCTATTAGCTTACGGAAGTTCCACCCCTTTGGATGTGATGGGAAGTTTCGATGCAGATATAGTGATAGGGAAAGAGATAGAAAAAGCCACATTTTATGTCATTGCAGGGGAAACAAACAATTTGTTAGGGATTAAAACAGCAAAAGCTCTCAGGGTTCTCAAAATTGGAGTTGATGTTAACGAAGTGAAAAGTTCTCAATTTCCCAAGTTCAAGAATGTGCTTGTAGAGATACCAATAGATGAAGCCATAAAACCTGTTTTTCAACCGTACAGGAGAATTCCTATACCTTTGGAAGCTAAAGTTGAAAAAAAGCTAGAGGAACTCTTAGACGGTGATATTATAGAGGAGGTTGAAAAACCTTCCAGGTGGGTTTCTCCTATAGTACCTATTCTAAAAGAAAATGGGGAAGTCAGAATCTGTGTAGACATGAGACGGGCAAATGCAGCAATTTTACGCGAGAACCATCCCTTACCGACTATGGATCAGCTTTTGCCAAAGATTGCGAATGCCAAACTGTTAAGTAAGCTTGATGTAAAAAACGCTTTTCATCAAATTGAAATTCATCCTGAATCACGGTACATAACAACGTTTATTTCTAGTAGGGGTTTATTTCAGTATAAGCGGTTAATGTTTGGCATTACTTGTGTCCCTGAAATTTTCCAAAAAATAATGGAAAGGATTATTTTAGGGTGTGAAGGAGCAACAAACTTTATTGATGATTTATTAATATTTTTGAGTTCAAAACACGAACATGACAAACGTCTTAAGATCGTTCTTGAAACCCTTAAAGAAAACAATGTACTTTTAAATTATGATAAATGCATCTTTGGAGTTTGTAAGATACAGTTTTTAGGACATGAGTTAAGTACTGAAGGAATACAACCTTTAAGAAAGTATCTTGAAAGCATAAAATTGTTTAGAGTTCCAAAAACAATAGAAGAACTCCAAAGTTTTTTGGGTCTAATTAACTTTGAAAATTTAGAATGAAACAACAACAACTTGTGTGTGCTACCACCAAGTTCATAGGCTTGAGTTATAGCTATTTCACGGGGACCAACCCGATCATCAGACTCCTTTAGTGGTGCTTAGTCGCTTTTATGTTCAATTTAATTTTTGAAGAACTTTTGCCCGAGCTGGGCTTGAACAAGCGACCTAGCGTGTGAGGAGCTAGTGCACTACGCACTACGCCACCGCACCCACATGAAAGTTGTAAGCCAATTACAGGTTTTTTCGTTCTATCGAACTATACTGAACCGATTAGCATTTTTCTAAGCACACACAAGTAATTGTTGTTGTTTTATTCAGGTTCCTTCTATTATCTCCTCTCTTCTTCATAAGCCAACGATTTCGATTGGATTCGTATGAGGGGGGAGCTGAGGCGAAAGAGTTGACACTGGTCAAGATTTTAATTTTTACAATTTTAAGGAGGTTTTTGTATGAAATTTTATACTCGCAGTTAAGGCAGCTGCTTGCCGAATTTACAATTGAAAATTTAGAATGAAACAACAACAACTTGTGTGTGCTACCACCAAGTTCATAGGCTGGAGTTATAGCTATTTCACGGGGACCAACCCGATCATCAGACTCCTTTAGTGGTGTTTAATCGCTTTTATGTTCAATTTAATTTTTGAAGAACTTTTGCCCGAGCTGGGCTTGAACAAGCGACTTAGCGTGTGAGGAGCTAGTGCACTACGCACTACGCCACCGCACCCACATGAAAGTTGTAAGCCAATTACATGTTTTTTTTCGTTCTATCGAACTATACTGAACCGATTAGCATTTTTCTAAGCACACACAAGTAATTGTTGTTGTTTTATTCATGTTCCTTCTATTATCTCCTCTCTTTTTCATAAGCCAACGATTTCGATTGGATTCGTATGAGGAGGGAGATGAGGCGAAAGAGTTGACACTGGTCAAGATTTTAATTTTTACAATTTTAAGGAGGTTTTTGTATGAAATTTTATACTCGCAGTTAAGGCAGCTGCTTGCCGAATTTACAATTGAAAATTTAGAATGAAACAACAACAACTTGTGTGTGCTACCACCAAGTTCATAGGCTGGAGTTATAGCTATTTCACGGGGACCAACCCGATCATCAGACTCCTTTAGTGGTGCTTAATCGCTTTTATGTTCAATTTAATTTTTGAAGAACTTTTGCCCGAGCTGGGCTTGAACAAGCGAGCTAGCGTGTGAGGAGCTAGTGCACTACGCACTACGCCACCGCACCCACATGAAAGTTGTAAGCCAATTACAGGTTTTTTCGTTCTATCGAACTATACTGAACCGATTAGCATTTTTCTAATTAACTTTATTGGAAAATGGATACCCTGTTTAGCTACCATAACAGAGCCTTTAAAACAACCTTGAGAAAAAAACTATCAAAAAACAGTAACCTTAGTGAATTTTGGACTTCTGAACAAAATTATGCTTTCAATGAGCTAAAAAAACATTCTGGCAAATATTAAATCGTTAGGGTATTATAACGTCGAGGACAAAATGCAAGTTATTGCGGATGCAAGTCCAGTAGGACTTGGTGCAATTTTATTGCAAATCAACTCAAAAGGACCAAGAATCATTGCATACGGCAATAAAACGCTCACAGAATGTGAACGCAGGTATAGCAAGACAGAAAATGTATTTTACAACAACAATTTCGGATGCAGTATGTCACTTTACCCTTCACCCCGAACATCTCAAACAAACTAATGCATGTCTATGTCAAAGCCCAAATGAACATAGTACACACCAACAACAAACTTAAACTGCGCTTGGGATCCACAAAAGACCACACACCAACTCATCGATGCAGTGGAATCTACGAAATCTTTTGCTCTATTGTGACAAAAAATATATTGGGAAAAAGAGAAGAGCCGCCGAAATTAGATTCAATGAACACCTTCGATCTGTGAAAAAGAAAGAGGTAGACAAAGCTATAGCTGCACACATATTTGACCGAAGCAATGTAGATCCACACACAATTACATCATTTGAAAATAATTTCCGACTCATAAAAAATGTAAACAAACCACATAAACTGGACGCATATGAATCAATACATATCCACTTAAACGACAACTTGATGAATTTAGAAGCGGGACCAATAGATTCTATTCTGTTCAACGTTTTAAAGAAAAGGAGAAATTAATTAGAAACTATTTTTGTCACTCTCTTTACTATGTTTAAATTTCCTAACTTATCCATGTAACTTAATATGTATAGTGTACCTATTCTCTTTTGTAATTGTTTAATTGTCGCTCGCTGATGATGGTTCCGCAGCTGAGAACCGAAATGCGTACGTTTAAATAAAAAGAATTATTAAATTTTAAACAAAGTTTTTATTTTTTAAATTTATTTAAAATTTTTTTGAGTCTTTTTGTTGCGATTTTTGCGGTCAAAAAGGTGTAATTACTTTCAATTAATTAAGAAAAAGAAGCCTTTGAAAAGAAGTGTGGGCAATAGAGCACTTTAATATTTTTCTCTTCGGAAAAGAGTTTGATTTGATAACGGACCATAAACCACTAGAGATCATTTTTGGACCAAAGTCGAAACCTTGTGCTCGTATAGAAAGATGGGTTTTGCGGCTTTAATCTTATAGGTGTAATGTTATTTACAAACCCGGAAAATCAAATATTGCGGACCCACTTTCCGTCTATGCGAGTATTCAAAAGAATTACCATCCAAAAAAGATAATTATATACAGCAGATAGTTGAAAGTTCAAGACCGAAAGCAGTAACAATTAAAGAAATAAAAGAATATTCAGCAACAGATCAAGAAATACAAAATGTAAAAAAAGGGGTTTATAAAAATATCTGGGATGAATCTGTTAAAATTTTCAAAGTTTTTGAGATCGAACTTTGTTTCTATGAAGACATTTTACTTAGGGGAAATAAAATAGTGATTCCACAAAAGCTTAGAAAAAACGTTCCGGATGCCGCTCACGAGGGTCATATTGGTATTGTGGCCATGAAAAGCCGCCTCAGGACTAAAGTGTGGTGGCCCGGAATGGACAAATAGGTAGAGGATTTTGTTAAAACTTGCAAAAGTTGTACAATGGTTGCCTTGCCTCATCCTCCAGTTCCATTAAAGAGGCGTGATCTTCCAATCACTTCATGGATTGACATTGCCATTGACCTCATGGGACCACTTCCAAGTAACGAGTACCTGTTCGCTGTAGTAGATTATTACAGCCGATACGAGGAAATTAAAATTTGCAAGAGTATAGCTTCCTCGAACATTATAAAGATGTTGAAAGAGATTTTTAGCAGACTCGGTTTTCCTATTTCGATAACATCAGATAATGGAAAACAATTCATAAGTGAAGAATTTAGGGCATTTTGTAAAGAATGCAATATAATACTGTTAAACAGCATTCCATATTGGCCACAACGAAATGGCGAAGTTGAAAGGCAAAACCGAGATATATTAAAACGATTGAAAATTGGAAAATTGAAGGTAAGGATCTTAGAGAATCACTGTGGGAATATTTAATGATGTACAATAGTACACCACACTCAACAACAGGAAAAACACCGTCAGAGCTATTTTTTAATAGATTAAATAGGGACAAAGTGCCTGCACTTGAATCTATAGATAAAAAAATTACCGATTCAGAGGTTAGAGATAGAGATAAAGAGAATAAAGAAAAAGGAAAAGAATATACAGATAGAAAAAGAAAAGCTGAAATTTCTGATATTAATGTAGGTGATAAGGTGTACATAAAATTTTTTTTAAAACAAAATAAACTTAATCCAAACTTTAGTCCTGCTCAACACACTGTAGAAAGCAGTAATGAAGGAGATATGATAGTTAGAAATGATGAAACAAATGAACAATTAAGAAGAAACATTGTTCATCTAAAGAAGGTAGAAGGGGAGTGGAGAACTATAAAAGATTAAAATGATTAAAAAATTTTATTAGATAGATAGATAGATAGATAAATAACAACATAAGAATAAGAACAAACAATTTGTTAGGGATTAAAACAGCAAAAGCTCTCAGGGTTCTCAAAATTGGAGTTGATGTTAACGAAGTGAAAAGTTCTCAATTTCCCAAGTTCAAGAATGTGCTTGTAGAGATACCAATAGATGAAGCCATAAAACCTGTTTTTCAACCGTACAGGAGAATTCCTATACCTTTGGAAGCTAAAGTTGAAAAAAAGCTAGAGGAACTCTTAGACGGTGATATTATAGAGGAGGTTGAAAAACCTTCCAGGTGGGTTTCTCCTATAGTACCTATTCTAAAAGAAAGTGGGGAAGTCAGAATCTGTGTAGACATGAGACGGGCAAATGCAGCAATTTTACGCGAGAACCATCCCTTACCGACTATGGATCAGCTTTTGCCAAAGATTGCGAATGCCAAACTGTTAAGTAAGCTTGATGTAAAAAACGCTTTTCATCAAATTGAAATTCATCCTGAATCACGGTACATAACAACGTTTATTTCTAGTAGGGGTTTATTTCAGTATAAGCGGTTAATGTTTGGCATTACTTGTGCCCCTGAAATTTTCCAAAAAATAATGGAAAGAATTATTTTAGGGTGTGAAGGAGCAACAAACTTTATTGATGATTTATTAATATTTTTGAGTTCAAAACACGAACATGACAAACGTCTTAAGATCGTTCTTGAAACCCTTAAAGAAAACAATGTACTTTTAAATTATGATAAATGCATTTTTGGAGTTTGTAAGATACAGTTTTTAGGACATGAGTTAAGTACTGAAGGAATACAACCTTTAAGAAAGTATCTTGAAAGCATACAATTGTTTAGAGTTCCAAAAACAATAGAAGAACTCCAAAGTTTTTTGGGTCTAATTAACTTTGAAAATTTAGAATGAAACAACAACAACTTGTGTGTGCTACCACCAAGTTCATAGGCTGGAGTTATAGCTATTTCACGGGGACCAACCCGATCATCAGACTCCTTTAGTGGTGCTTAGTCGCTTTTATGTTCAATTTAATTTTTGAAGAACTTTTGCCCGAGCTGGGCTTGAACAAGCGACCTAGCGTGTGAGGAGCTAGTGCACTACGCACTACGCCACCGCACCCACATGAAAGTTGTAAGCCAATTACAGGTTTTTTCGTTCTATCGAACTATACTGAACCGATTAGCATTTTTCTAAGCACACACAAGTAATTGTTGTTGTTTTATTCAGGTTCCTTCTATTATCTCCTCTCTTCTTCATAAGCCAACGATTTCGATTGGATTCGTATGAGGAGGGAGCTGAGGCGAAAGAGTTGACACTGGTCAAGATTTTAATTTTTACAATTTTAAGGAGGTTTTTGTATGAAATTTTATACTCGCAGTTAAGGCAGCTGCTTGCCGAATTTACAATTGAAAATTTAGAATGAAACAACAACAACTTGTGTGTGCTACCACCAAGTTCATAGGCTGGAGTTATAGCTATTTCACGGGGACCAACCCGATCATCAGACTCCTTTAGTGGTGTTTAATCGCTTTTATGTTCAATTTAATTTTTGAAGAACTTTTGCCCGAGCTGGGCTTGAACAAGCGACTTAGCGTGTGAGGAGCTAGTGCACTACGCACTACGCCACCGCACCCACATGAAAGTTGTAAGCCAATTACATGTTTTTTTTCGTTCTATCGAACTATACTGAACCGATTAGCATTTTTCTAAGCACACACAAGTAATTGTTGTTGTTTTATTCAGGTTCCTTCTATTATCTCCTCTCTTTTTCATAAGCCAACGATTTCGATTGGATTCGTATGAGGAGGGAGATGAGGCGAAAGAGTTGACACTGGTCAAGATTTTAATTTTTACAATTTTAAGGAGGTTTTTGTATGAAATTTTATACTCGCAGTTAAGGCAGCTGCTTGCCGAATTTACAATTGAAAATTTAGAATGAAACAACAACAACTTGTGTGTGCTACCACCAAGTTCATAGGCTGGAGTTATAGCTATTTCACGGGGACCAACCCGATCATCAGACTCCTTTAGTGGTGCTTAATCGCTTTTATGTTCAATTTAATTTTTGAAGAACTTTTGCCCGAGCTGGGCTTGAACAAGCGAGCTAGCGTGTGAGGAGCTAGTGCACTACGCACTACGCCACCGCACCCACATGAAAGTTGTAAGCCAATTACAGGTTTTTTCGTTCTATCGAACTATACTGAACCGATTAGCATTTTTCTAATTAACTTTATTGGAAAATGGATACCCTGTTTAGCTACCATAACAGAGCCTTTAAAACAACCTTGAGAAAAAAACTATCAAAAAACAGTAACCTTAGTGAATTTTTGACTTCTGAACAATATTATGCTTTCAATGAGCTAAAAAAACATTCTGGCAAATATTAAATCGTTAGGGTATTATAACGTCGAGGACAAAATGCAAGTTATTGCGGATGCAAGTCCAGTAGGACTTGGTGCAATTTTATTGCAAATCAACTCAAAAGGACCAAGAATCATTGCATACGGCAATAAAACGCTCACAGAATGTGAACGCAGGTATAGCAAGACAGAAAATGTATTTTACAACAACAATTTCGGATGCAGTATGTCACTTTACCCTTCACCCCGAACATCTCAAACAAACTAATGCATGTCTATGCCAAAGCCCAAATGAACATAGTACACACCAACAACAAACTTAAACTGCGCTTGGGATCCACAAAAGACCACACACCAACTCATCGATGCAGTGGAATCTACGAAATCTTTTGCTCTATTGTGACAAAAAATATATTGGGAAAAAGAGAAGAGCCGCCGAAATTAGATTCAATGAACACCTTCGATCTGTGAAAAAGAAAGAGGTAGACAAAGCTACAGCTGCACACATATTTGACCGAAGCAATGTAGATCCACACACAATTACATCATTTGAAAATAATTTCCGACTCATAAAAAATGTAAACAAACCACATAAACTGGACGCATATGAATCAATACATATCCACTTAAACGACAACTTGATGAATTTAGAAGCGGGACCAATAGATTCTATTCTGTTCAACGTTTTAAAGAAAAGGAGAAATTAATTAGAAACTATTTTTGTCACTCTCTTTACTATGTTTAAATTTCCTAACTTATCCATGTAACTTAATATGTATAGTGTACCTATTCTCTTTTGTAATTGTTTAATTGTCGCTCGCTGATGATGGTTCCGCAGCTGAGAACCGAAATGCGTACGTTTAAATAAAAAGAATTATTAAATTTTAAACAAAGTTTTTATTTTTTAAATTTATTTAAAATTTTTTTGAGTCTTTTTGTTGCGATTTTTGCGGTCAAAAAGGTGTAATTTCTTTCAATTAATTAAGAAAAAGAAGCCTTTGAAAAGAAGTGTGGGCAATAGAGCACTTTAATATTTTCCTCTTCGGAAAAGAGTTTGATTTGATAACGGACCATAAACCACTAGAGATCATTTTTGGACCAAAGTCGAAACCTTGTGCTCGTATAGAAAGATGGGTTTTGCGGCTTTAATCTTATAGGTGTAATGTTATTTACAAACCCGGAAAATCAAATATTGCGGACCCACTTTCACGTCTATGCGAGTATTCAAAAGAATTACCATCCAAAAAAGATAATTATATACAGCAGATAGTTGAAAGTTCAAGACCGAAAGCAGTAACAATTAAAGAAATAAAAGAATATTCAGCAACAGATCAAGAAATACAAAATGTAAAAAAAGGGGTTTATAAAAATATCTGGGATAAATCTGTTAAAATTTTCAAAGTTTTTGAGATCGAACTTTGTTTCTATGAAGACATTTTACTTAGGGGAAATAAAATAGTGATTCCACAAAAGCTTAGAAAAAACGTTCCGGATGCCGCTCACGAGGGTCATATTGGTATTGTGGCCATGAAAAGCCGCCTCAGGACTAAAGTGTGGTGGCCCGGAATGGACAAATAGGTAGAGGATTTTGTTAAAACTTGCAAAAGTTGTACAATGGTTGCCTTGCCCCATCCTCCAGTTCCATTAAAGAGGCGTGATCTTCCAATCACTTCATGGATTGACATTGCCATTGACCTCATGGGACCACTTCCAAGTAACGAGTACCTGTTCGCTGTAGTAGATTATTACAGCCGATACGAGGAAATTAAAATTTGCAAGAGTATAGCTTCCTCGAACATTATAAAGATGTTGAAAGAGATTTTTAGCAGACTCGGTTTTCCTATTTCGATAACATCAGATAATGGAAAACAATTCATAAGTGAAGAATTTAGGGCATTTTGTAAAGAATGCAATATAATACTGTTAAACAGCATTCCATATTGGCCACAACGAAATGGCGAAGTTGAAAGGCAAAACCGAGATATATTAAAACGATTGAAAATTGGAAAATTGAAGGTAAGGATCTTAGAGAATCACTGTGGGAATATTTAATGATGTACAATAGTACACCACACTCAACAACAGGAAAAACACCGTCAGAGCTATTTTTTAATAGATTAAATAGGGACAAAGTGCCTGCACTTGAATCTATAGATAAAAAAATTACCGATTCAGAGGTTAGAGATAGAGATAAAGAGAATAAAGAAAAAGGAAAAGAATATACAGATAGAAAAAGAAAAGCTGAAATTTCTGATATTAATGTAGGTGATAAGGTGTACATAAAAATTTTTTTAAAACAAAATAAACTTAATCCAAACTTTAGTCCTGCTCAACACACTGTAGAAAGCAGTAATGAAGGAGATATGATAGTTAGAAATGATGAAACAAATGAACAATTAAGAAGAAACATTGTTCATCTAAAGAAGGTAGAAGGGGAGTGGAGAACTATAAAAGATTAAAATGATTAAAAAATTTTATTAGATAGATAGATAGATAGATAAATAATTTTATTTCCAAAAAAGGTATATAAAAACATAGTTTTGCTGGTAGTTCAAATTAAATATGATAATTATTTAAAAAATTATATAAAAAATTTTATTATGTTTATTGATAAATTATGAATTTGATAAACGTTATGTTAGTTAGTTAAAAAGTAAATTAAAGTTAAGTTTAATTAAAACTGCGTTCAAAAAAAAATTAAATCTGAATTTTTGTATATTAATAATAATAAAAAAGCATTGGTAACAGAATAAATAAAAATTATAAAACATGAAAGAGATGTAGTGTATTAACATCATGGTTTTAGTAGCATGACTTAATATGCGCCCGATCTTATGATATACATGCGTAAGTATTTGTTACAGTTGTTCTCAATGTTCCATATATGTATCTCTTCTATGTGTCTCGTGTGCATGCACTACTAGAAAGTAGGTCAGTTCTTATCCGACCACCGAAGAGCGCGTGCGTGCATTGGCGAGCCAACACTAAAGTTCTCGTTTCCCCGCTATTGCAAACAATGTTCTTAATGTTGTATGTGAAACCACAGGTGCAAATACTTCATCGTAGTCGATACCGTAACGCTATGTATTCTTGAGCTTCCAACCGTGCTTAGAATCGAGTACCAACAGGTTCATGTTTGCGCTTGAAAACCCATTTGCAACCAATTGGCGAGGCATATCTACCAAAGTCCAAAGTTCCTGGTCTTGCTGGTTTGATTCGTCGCTTATACTTTCATCGCTAAGACCATGAAATGAATCAAGTGATAAACTCGAATTTTTAATGCTTGCATCCGCCTCTTTATCATCCAAAGTTGTCGTACGAGGAATTGAGAATTTAAAAAAAATTTCAACTGGTATGATCTCTCCGCTTTTCCCTTCTGAATTTTGTTTCGGAGCAACGTTAGGTTTATGGTGTTTAACGAATATTAGATCTCACAAAATTTTTATATGAAAGTCCTTTTCAAGCATCCGGTAAGCTTTTGAGTTTGAATCATATCCGACAAAAAACATCTTTTCTGACTTGTCGTCGAATTTCTTCCGCTTTACCTTTGGAACATGAACGAAACCTTCCTCTTCGAAAATTCTGAGATGAGTCAAATCAGGATCTTTTTTGAACAAACGTTCGTATGGTGTTTTACTAGTAGCTTGAGTAATCAGTCTGTTTTGTAAGTAGTTCGCTGTGGATATTGCTTCACCCCATAACATCTTCGGTAGACCCGCATCAGTAAGCATGTATTTAGACATCTCAACAAGGGAACGATTCTTACGTTCAGCTACTCCATTTTGTTCAGGTGAGTATGCTGTCGTATATTGCACTAGAATTCCTTCTTGCTTTAGATATTCCACAACTTTGTTTGCTATGTACTCACCTCCTCTGTCTGACTTTATAATTGTTGGTTTCTTGTTCATTAAATTACTAGTCATAGCAATGTACTCTTTTAATTTGTCCAATGCTTCAGATTTAAGCCTGAGTAAGTATATATGACAGAACCTGCTGAAATCATCAATAAAAAGTAGTACATATCTGTTGCCCGACGGAGTTGACTTTTCCATAGGACCACATATATCTGTATGTATGATATCAAGCACCCTCTTAGAACTGAACTCTATCTTTTGTGGAAATGGAACACGAGTAGATTTTCCAATTGGGCATACATTACAAGAATTTTTATTCTTACAGCTATCTATCACCATACCTTTAGCAAGCCTTTTTGATTTTATCTCCAAAATGGCATCAATGGAACGGTGACCTAATACTTTATGCCAGTAATGCATACATTTTCCCCTGCAGTCTTCGTTCACGACATTGATTCTTTCATTTTGGGAAAGTGAGTATAAATTGGAGTTATTTTTTGCGATTGCAACTGACTGTCCGTTCTTGCTAACGAAGCACGTATCATGTTTAAAATTAACTTCACAACCTTTAGCAGAAAGTTTCTACACTGAAATAAGATTCATCCCTACTGAAGGAATATAAAGAACTTAATGAAACTTAACAGTTTTTTCTTTATTATATTCATTTAAAAGATTAAGACGAACATCTCCTTCACCCATTGATTCGATTTGTGCAAGCTCTGACATGGTGTAACTGATCATCTTCCAAAGAAAGACAAATTGTTGCCCTGGTCGTATTGTCCTTCGTTGTCCAAGCATCGTCTGCAACCGCTGGTTCCTCCTTCGAAGTCATTTCCCAGAGTCCTTCTTTCATTAGGAGCATTTCCATTTTATAATTCCATATGAAATAGTTTGAATTATTTAGCTTCGCAATAATAAATTTCGTATCCGCCATTTTAAATTGTCTCTCTTTTTTTTTTTTTTTTTTTTTAGTTTGAGCCCGCACACAAGGGGTTATTAATACCCTTAATATGAGTCAACACAGTGCGAGCGTTCAGGAAATGGGGATAGGAGATAAAAGGAGGTGTCAGTGCACATTGGTTTTGAATGTCTGTGTATCGCAATGGGAGGGAAAACTCGAGCCGGGTAAAGCATTCCACATTCTTGTAGTACGGCTAAAAAAAGAGTCTCTATACTTAACAGTACGTCCGAAGTTAGGCTCGAGGGTAAATTGATGGGCGTTCCTTGCAGTGCGGGTGTTACGGGGAAATTGTTTTAAGGGAGGAACACATGTGGCTATTTCGCTGGAGCACTGTTTGTGGAAGTAGCGATAAAACAAGGTTAGACAAGAAACATTACGACGATGTTCAAGTGAAACAAATGTTTCGGTAATGGTTCTTTCACCTTTCAATTTTAAGGCTCTTTTTTGAATCCTATGCAGGAGGCGCAAGTGAGTGACAGGAGCACCTGCCCAGATATGCGAATGATTGCCTTATAGATTATAGCCAGATCAGAAGGGGAAAAATGTTTCTTGCATCGATTTAGGAAACCTAAGCAATTTGCGGCATTTTTGGCGACGTCAAATATGTGATCGTCCCACAGAAGATGATTTGTGATGCACATACCTAGAACGCAAGTGCCACTCATGGACAGTGGCATAGGGGGTAGGTTATGCTTTAACGACAGAAGACAGCATTGAGTTTTTGAAGCATTAAATTGCACGCGGTTGATGATTCCCCATTGGACAATGCTGTCAAGATTGGAATTTAATGAGCTTATCATACGAAGGACATGGATGTGACTCTGGAAACGAGTATGAAAAGCTGAGAGTACTGTCGTCAGCAAAACAATTTAGTGGACTAAAAGTATTAGACAAGAGATCATTTATAAAGACAAAAAAGAGAGTCGGAGTCAGAGACTCTCGCGAATTGAAAGGTCTGAAAGGTAATTTCTTATCCATCGAAGGAGGGGTTTATCGATGGCAAATGCACGCATTTTAGATAAAAGAGCTTCATGCCAAACTCTATCAAATGCCTTAGAAATATCAAGTGCAATAATATTACTTTCTCCAAAACGATGTAAAGATTTGTTCCACTGTTCGGTGAGATAAACCATCATATCACCAGTGGACATATTGCTACGAAAAACGTACTGCCGTTCATTAAGAAGTTTTCGTTTCTCAAGCTATTTCTTGATCTGAAAATTTACCAGAGTTTCCATGACCTTGGAAAGAAGGGAAGTCAGTCACACTGGGTCATATCACACTGGGGTAGCGTTGAATTAGCAGCAAACTTTGCTGCAAATAAATCTGCTTTCGCTTGGGAACTTACCACAGGAGTGCTCGGCAAAAATCCTCGTTCCAAACCCTCCAAGGGGGTGCCGAGTGGTAATGATCACCACATTTGTCCTGTGCGATGTCAGGATGGGGATCAGCTAAGGTCAGATTGAATTGTTGAGTTGTTCCTTTACTCATCAATAGTTCAACACTCCTCAATGCAACTTGACCATAGATTCGAGGTTCCCTACCTTCCTCCTCCCATCCCTATCCCTTTTCCTATTTTCCTTTGTCCTGCTTTCCTCAACCTTCTCTCCCATGGGCTGGTATCAAGGTGTCAACCGAACCGTGCCGATGATCTGCCAAGCTGAGGGCCCATTTATCAAATAGCTCAGTTGCTAACGGTGTATTCTGGTTTACCGGTGAACTCCAGGATCATTCTAGCCTTATCCATGTAACGCGTGGATGAACCCCATTACTTCCCTAGCTACTCGTGGGATTCAAAATAGATATTTTTAATACCAACAACTCTGATGGGGGAACAGATGACTGCTCCTCCATCTCTGCTGGATGGAAAGACCGTCCAGTAGTGGCTCAATCCAACAGCAACTTCGAATCCGTCGGTGGTCAAAGCTCTGTCCAGACGGTGGAAAACTACGGAAGCTGTGAAGCTTCTGGAGCGGAATCCGAAAAGACTCTTGAGCTTGAAAAACTTAATCTCAAGTGGAGACGACTTACAACGTCTCAAAAAAAGCACTTGAGAAGACTTCTGGCAGATAATCTGCCTTACGATAAAGCAGTTGAGAAGGTTCTCTCCAGTCCATCTCAAACAGCAAACGAGACCACTGCCAAAAGGCGGAGGTCTAGTTCAAACAATATCACCCCTGAACCGAGCAAAAGGGCAAAATCCAATGCTCTGCTGTTCAATGAGGTTGCAGGGATGATAAAAGTCGGTGTCGTATCTGACGACTATCCTGTTGGACATCTAGACGAAGTACAACAAAAAGCAGTGGAAAATGCCATCATCAGCGAACTGCATAAGCTCGCAGAAGATGGCCCACAGATTCGTTTTCTGGGCTGCTCGTACAAACCAGGATGGCTAACGCTGAACTGTGCCGATTCTAACACCAAAGACTGGCTAGCGAAAACAGTCTGCGGAATTTCGTCTTGGGAGAATGCCAAACTGCGGATGGTGGAGGGAGATGATCTCCCGAAACCATGTGTAGCCACAGCTTACTTCCCTGGCTCTTCAACAAGTGTAGAAGATGTCCTAAAGCTACTGAGGCTTCAGAACAAAGAGAATGGAAAATCCTTCGGAAAGTTTCCAACCCCCAGGGTCTTGCCTTAACCATTTCGATGGACGAGCGCTCAGTGTCTCTTCTTGAGGAAATGAACTGCCAACCTTTCTATAATATGAACAGAGTCCAGTTCAGGATCAAGAAGAACCCTGGCACTCCGAAATCTGTGACCTCCACGGTCAGCAAAGCCGATGCCCCGTTACCAAAAGAGACGGATAAACCATCTCCTCCGGATGACAAAGCATCTTCTCCAAGTGGAACCTCCATTCCTAATCCCTTAAAACCTGTACCAGGAGCTGGTAAGTCCGCTCCTGAGCAGGTGATGAAACATAAAATTAGGCCCAGCAAACTGGATAGACCCGGTTTCGCTCCTGCTGCGAGGTCTGATAAGACCATCGACTTTACGTCCCAAAAACCTGCCAAAAATAGAGCTGGACAGTCAATGTCAAGCTCAAGCAGCGGAAAGTCTACCAACCCACAACGTCAGCTAACAAACAGGGGACGTGGTGGAAACAGAGGGGGCTCCCACTCAAAAGCTCCTCTCAACAAAAAAAATTAAAACATGGAGGTTGTTCAAATCAACCTCCAACATGCTAAGGCCGCTTCGGCGGTCTTAACAAACACCATGAGACAGAAATGTCTCAACATCGCCCTCGTGCAAGAACCCTGGATCAGCACGAGCGGGAAAATACTAGGCCTAAAAACACCAACAGGTAGGTTGTTATATTCTACCTCGTCCAATAGACCTAGAACTTGTTTCATATTTGATAATAACACACCTTTCTTCCCCCTGACAGAATTCATCTCAGAGGACTTGACAGCGGCGGTAGTAAGGATCGACAACTCCAAGGACATTATAGATAGATAGATAGATAGATACAATTCTTTATTTCATTACATTTGTGAATACATTGATTATGACTTAAGAATTAAGACATGGCTTTAGTGCCGTCTGCTTGATAGACATTTCACATACGTTTGATAGTAAATCATGAAAATTAATACAATGCGATTAAGGAACATTTTTTGTTTAAATACAAAAATAAATTCTTTGAAAACAGTAAAGATAGGATGTACTATTAAAAATTTTCAAAATATTAGTATAATACAATATACAAACAATGCACATTGTCAATAGATGCTAAACAGATTTTGATCAATTTTAATGATTTGAAACATAAAATGTACAATTTTAAAAAGATTTGAAACATAAAATTCACAATTTTAAAATGATTTGAAACAAAAAAAGGGCTAAAAAGCACTAACTGGATATGATTTTAAAAGCTATTGCGGTAATTAAGAGCATGCTTGCAAAAATTAAACAAATTTTGCCATCCCAATGATCCATTTAACACGTCATAACACTGATTTAAAGACAAAAAGCTCTCTTGGAAATGAAGACGACGTATTTCCTGTAACAATGGGCAAACTGCTATGAAATGATAACTATCTTCAATATCTCTTCGGTTACAGAGATGACATATCTGCGGTCGATCACTTCTATGAGGAACAAAGTTAAGGTTTAAAATTTCAACTCTTGCTCTAAAAATGGTACTTATTGCCTCTGCCGAGAGTTCTTTTCGAAAGTATTTGGATTCTGTCGACAGTTGGTGATTCAAATTTCTATAAATATTTCTGCTGACTGATGTTGATGCTCTGCTCAAGTGCTGTATGTAAATTTTCTCATCTATTTTTGCAATGAGTTTGGCGAATATTCTTTGCCATTCATCCAGATTATTCTCACTTATAGGAAAACTTGTTTCGTGAACAACAGCAAGCTCATTCCATTCCTTGAAAGGAGATGAGTTCGTTCGAAGAAGCCATTGCATAATTGACCTGTGTAGGCCATTTTCTCGTCGCATTACTTTGGTTAGGTAGTCTGAATGTGCCTTAAGATTTTGAATATAGATAGGAGCTATACCAGATTCAATATGAATGGCATAAGTTGGTGTTGAGTTCGGCAACCTAAACAACCTTTTAAAAAATAGTCCTTGGATTTTCTCGAAATCTTCCAGGATTGCGTATCCAAAAGCCTGAGCTCCGTAGCACATGCACGTGTTCACTGTGGCAGTAAAAACTTGGTATTTGGAAGCTAGATCAATATCCTAGTTTTTGAAAAAAGTGTGCCACATCATGTTCAGAGCTACTTTAGCGTCGATACTCTTCTCCTTATAATGTTTCCGGAAGTTTAAATTGTCAGTTATCAAAACTCCAAGGTACTTGAATTCCCTGACAACTTCGATTCTTTCCCTATTGAGGTGCCAGCGTTCTTCAGGTAGCCTTCTACGTTGCCTAGCTTCAAAGACCATGACCTTTGTTTTTCCTGGATTAATTTGTAAGCTCCACGTTTCGCAATATTCTTGGAGTCTGTAGCTGTAATGTAAAGGGGTTATCAGCTAGCAATACCAGATCATCAGCATAAAGCAAGACTTTCACCAGAATTTCCGCAAAATATACACCTCCAGGTAAAGCATCTACGACATCGTCAATATACAGCGCAAACAAAATTGGACTAAGAATGCAGCCTTGAGGGACACCTGCAGAGGTAATGAACCATTCAGACACGTTAACTCCATCGCATACTGCTGCACTTGATGATGCCAGCATGTTGGAATAAAGTTTCAAAAAATTCCGAGATAACCCAAGGCCTCCCAGCTTGTAGATCAACGCTTGTCTATTAATAGTATCAAAGACGGCTTTGAAGTCTACGAAGCAGCAGTAAAGCTTCTGATTTTTGCCCAAATATTTTTTGGCAATGCTGATAAGAGCAAAAATGTGATCCACGGTTGAGAAACCCGGACGGAAACCAGCTTGAAATAAACTTAAACAATTATTGTTCTCGATCCATTTAGTTAACCTTTCATATAAAATAGATGTCAAGATCTTTCTAAGCGAATTTAAAATGGTTATGCCTCTGTAGTTTTCAGCAAGTCTAGCATCCCCTTTCTTAAAAATGGCAGTAATGATTGCTGTGTTAAGGCTAGGAGGTATACAAGATTCGCAATAAAGTTTGTTAAAGAAGCTCACAATATAGCTTTTGAACTGCGATGTAGCGTTTTTGTAAAATTCCACAGGGATTCAAGGACATTATAGTAGCATCGGCCTACTTCCCTGGAAACGACCAAGCACCATGTCCCCCCATTCAGGTAATGAAATTGATCGAGCATGCGCGTAACACCAAGACAGATATTGTCCTTGGCTGTTATGCAAATGCTCATCATACCCTATGGGGGTGCCATGCCATTTGGCCATATGCCATATGGCCATATTTCAAAATATGGCCATATGACACTTTTGAATTGTGTCATATGACCATATTTTAATATATGGCTATTTGTCGCTTTGGTAATATGTCATTTGACCATATTTTCTTGTGTCATATAGCCATATTTTTAATTGGATATCTGTAGAGTGTATACAAGTACACAAACATTCATACATCATATATACATAATGTACATTCATACTTCAGGGTTCAGGCATAATAATTGGTAGCGAGCGAAGCGAGCGGAAAAAAATTTGCCCAAAAGAGAATCAATTTGGGGTGTGAAAATAAAAAAATTCGCGCGAATTTTTAGTGTTGTACCAGCTTGCGGCTACAAACAATTGATAACTGTGCACTTCGCTCATGATACAAGTACACAAACATTCATACATCATATATACATAATGTACATTCATACTTCAGGGTTCAGGTATAATAATTGGTAGCGAGCGAAGCGAGCGGAAAAAAAATTGCCCAAAAGAGAATCAATTTGGGGTGTGAAAATAAAAAATTCGCGCGAATTTTTTTATTTTCACACCCCAAATTGATTCTCTTTTGGGCAAATGGAAAATGGAAAAAACTGGGGGCTCAAACCCAAAATGATGCATAGCCTCTATACTCTTGTAGTGAGACCCGCAATAACATATGCAGCGTTGGTATGGTGGCCACAAACTAAAGAAAATACTGCCATAATGAAGCTAGAAAAAATACAATGACTAGCAACGACATGCATAACGGGATGCATGCGGACCACACCTACATTTGCACTCAATGTAATTTTGGGATTACATCCAATCCACCTATTCATAAGAATGGAAGCAACACTGAGCTTACATCGTCTCTTTCACCAAGAGTATGTAACCTTAAACCCAAATGCAAGGGGCCACCTATCGCTTCTCAGCAACTTGGAAAATCTCAAGGAATTTAGCATGTGTCTGGATGTCACAATTCCCACATATAACTTCACACAAAATTTCTCTATAGTCATCCCCCCAGGGAAGACTGGGAAAACTTCAAACCACACCCTTCTAGCGAAGATCTGGTCTGGTATACGGATGGCTCAAAAATGGAAACAGGTACTGGTTCCGGTATTTTTGGGGAATCACCTTGTGCGAACTTTTCGGTCAGCCTTGGTCTTCATTCGTCCATATTTCAGGCAGAAGTCTTTGCTATTAACGAATGCGCGAGGATACTTTGTCACTCGAATGCAAAAAATAAAACTATATTCATCTTCTCAGACAGCCAGGCTGCCCTAAAAGCTCTGGCTACGCCTATCATAAGATCCAAGTTAGTCCAAGAGACTGTCTTACTACTCATTGAACTTGCAAGGTTCAATTTTGTGATTCTCCATTGGATTCCTAGATAGGAAAACTCTGAAAACAATGACTGGAATCATAACCGGACATTGTCCTCTGAAAAAAACACCTTCACAACATGAGACTAGCAACAGACTCCGTTTGCCGTCTATGCCTCGAAAGTGAAGAAACATCTCTGCATATCCTCACGGAATGCCCAGCACTCCTCCGCCTCAGAAAGTGAACACTTGGTTCCGAGATCGTTCCAATGGAAAAACTCAAAACCTTCCATCCACAGAATATCTTAAAGTTCTGGTCTCTGTCTGGAGCAACAGAGCTGCTCTAGAATCTCACATGGGTTGGCACAATAGGAATCTCCGAGATACCGCAGTGCCTGAGCTGTTAAAGCCCTCCCTAACGACAAATAATAATAATAATAATAATAATAATAATAATACCACAGGAGTGTTATTATCGACGAGCGTCAAAACCGAAGATGTAGTAAAGTAACGTACATTTTTTACGAATGACCACAAATTATTACTACTGCTGGGACATTGTAGTATTTTTTGCCTTATTTTTTGTTCATGCAAAAATTTGGTTCTTTGAATGTGAGCATTACAGGTCTTTCTAGCTTGTTGGATTTTTTTCCGGGTTTCCTCAGAAGGGTTGGCTTTATAACATCGAAAACTTACTTCTCTCACTTTGATAACCTCTTTGCAGCTCAAGTCGAACCATGAATTCTATTTTGGTTTGATACATTTTGTCCTATTCGGAACAAAATTTCTCATCCCGCAAAGAATAATGTTTGTTATCATATCAGCGCTGGAGTTTTCGTCACTATCGAGGAAGCATAATGACCAGTTAAAGTTTCTGAAGAAATTATTGAGACCGTCCCAGTTGGCCTTCTCGTATCGCCATACGGTTCTCCTAGGGATGTTTTCTTTGACTGTACTGCTGGAACACGAGAAAATTGCTGATATGATACAATGATCCGACGTGTCTAGGGGCGATAATACATTCATCGTGTATTTATCAGGATGAGAGGTAAGAAACAATTCTAGGGTGTATGCGGAATGACCTGCAATATCAGGGATTCGTGTCGGCTCGTCGACAAGCTGAGTCAAGTTGTTTGACTCAGAGAAGAACTCAGCATACCTTCCTTCGGATGTAGTCTGTCCAGAATAGCGAAGCCATGAAGAATTGTAGACATTGAAATCGCCCGTAACAACGATTTCAGTGCGATGGTAAAGGGAAACAATTCTTTGGATGGAGTCGGACAGTGCATCGAATTCGATAAAAGTCGAGTTACTGTTCAGATTTGGGCTCCTATAAATAAAACATGTATGGATGACGTGCTTTTGGACGGTGAATTTAAACCACATGAAATTGAAGTCTGTGTTTAAACACTGGCCATATTGTGGTAGATGCTGGTAAGCAACGTCGTTTCTAACGTATACGGCTAATCCGTGATAGGAAAAGAATAATGGCACTAAGCTATACCCGTGTAGGCTAAATTCTAACGGATCAGAATTACCACCTTTTTGAGTTTCACTTAATGCCAAAACAGCTGGCCGGTATGTAGCAGTTTGGACATACGCGGCATAGAAATTCTTTCTAAACCCCCGAATGTTGCTATAATTGACCCTAAAATTACCCGCCATTAAGAGAAACAAACATATAGTGAAAACCAATAACGAACAAAATTAATCTATAATAATTTCAAATCAGATGCCAAGAAGACTTCATAAAAAACACATTAACCTGAGTAATTATGCCTTCATGTCAATATGTTCCCAATCCGCCCCTGGAAATCTACATGCAACTATTAATACATTCGTCTACTATTATGGTTTCAGTTGATACCTCCAATGCGTGTATACACATTTGAATGTGCCAACTGAAGCCATGATAGGTTGTGTAAAGAAGGGGAAGGGAAGAAGAAGGGACCGCTCGATGCTAACCCAATGCAGATAACAACGGCACTGAATTTTGTTTTCGCGCACTGATGATGTATTTTTTGTTGGGATTAGCAATGCACATTGTGATTTGGGTTGGTTGGGGCTATTTTTTTTTTCGACCGAATGCGTTTGCAGCCGATTTTGTTGTTGTTTACAATTAAAACACACAATTGAAGCACTGATTTTTGAAGTGAAAACTTCTTTAGGCGCGTTGAGCGTTTTTGGAGGGGAAAAACTTATAGGTTCGCGTCACCGACATGCTAATGCTAATAGTATGTCTATAGCTATGAGTAGTCAGACTGGCGCACGCGCAGTAGCCTGTGTACTCTGACTGTATCATGTGCGCGTTTGACGTTTGGATGGGTATAATTTCATGAGTTCACGTCACCAACATGCTATAATAGCAGTGCATTTATATTCGTAAGTGGACCGTGTTGTACAAGAAAGGTTTAATTGGCAACGTGGAAAGTTCAGCGTTTTTATTTAAGTGGTTTTATAGTTTCGATTTATTGTAATCGTTTAATTAAAGGATTACTGTTCAATATAAAAGTGAGTATTGAATATTTTAATGTTTTTTTATAGATAAATGAATAATGAAAATGAAGAATTTATTTTGAAATATTTTCAATATTCATATCAATATTTGCATTTAAAAGTATGGCATTATTGGAACGAAGTTCCTTATGGGACGATGCGGAGAGGTACCCTTAATGGGAAAAAACGTCCGTTACGTGAGATTGTTATTATTATTATTTTTTTTTTGCTTGACTTGGGAAGTAATAGGCTTTTCACACTGGATCAAAAACTCGGTTTTTGTCTAAAACCCCAAAACCTACACCAAAACCACAAGGTTTGCCATACATTTTTCTCTTTCATAAACTAGTAGTTTTTGAAATTAAAATAAAAAGTAGTTCCTTTGGCCTTGTATGCGTTTCGCCCAAGCATGAACGGTGGGCTCATCAGTTAGATGCCGTTCATACTCTTCTAAGACGCACATGTTCGATAAAATCGACACTTATATATAATTTTCAGTGCACAAGTGCACTGTGAATTATATATATTTTAGGGAGCCTTGTTACCAGCAAAAACCCTAAAATTATGCATGCTCGTGTGGCCAGTTGTCAATTGAAGATTAAAATTTTCAAAATGAAAAAACAAATTGAAAAAAATTGAAAAAACACAACAACAAGAGTTGTTGCATTTAATTTCAATTCGAGCGTTAACTAATTTGAAATTAAAATAAAAAGTAGTTCCTTTGGCCTTGTATGCGTTTCGCCCAAGCATGAACGGTGGGCTCATCAGTTAGATGCCGTTCATACTCTTCTAAGACGCACATGTTCGATAAAATCGACACTTATATATAATTTTCAGTGCACAAGTGCACTGTGAATTATATATATTTTAGGGAGCCTTGTTACCAGCAAAAACCCTAAAATTATGCATGCTCGTGTGGCCAGTTGTCAATTGAAGATTAAAATTTTCAAAATGAAAAAACAAATTGAAAAAAATTTAAAAAACACAACAACAAGAGTTGTTGCATTTAATTTCAATTCGAGCGTTAACTAATTTGAAATTAAAATAAAAAGTAGTTCCTTTGGCCTTGTATGCGTTGCTGATGAGCCCACCGTTCATGCTTGGGCGAAACGCATACAAGGCCAAAGGAACTACTTTTTATTTTAATTTCAAATTAGTTAACGCTCGAATTGAAATTAAATGCAACAACTCTTGTTGTTGTGTTTTTTCAATTTTTTTCAATTTGTTTTTTCATTTTGAAAATTTTAATCTTCAATTGACAACTGGCCACACGAGCATGCATAATTTTAGGGTTTTTGCTGGTAACAAGGCTCCCTAAAATATATATAATTCACAGTGCACTTGTGCACTGAAAATTATATATAAGTGTCGATTTTATCGAACATGTGCGTCTTAGAAGAGTATGAACGGCATCTAACTGATGAGCCCACCGTTCATGCTTGGGCGAAACGCATACAAGGCCAAAGGAACTACTTTTTATTTTAATTTCAAATTAGTTAACGCTCGAATTGAAATTAAATGCAACAACTCTTGTTGTTGTGTTTTTTCAATTTTTTTCAATTTGTTTTTTCATTTTGAAAATTTTAATCTTTAGTAGTTTTTGTTAAAACTCCTCAAAACCTACTTGCAATCGCAAGTATGTGAAAACAAACTGATCTTTTGGCACCATCAACTCGTCGATAAAACAGTGAAGTGTTCTCAGAGTATGGGAGTTTTACCGACAAAAGAGAGAAAAAGCGAGGTGTATTTCTTATTTGAGTGGGATTTTCACAAAATGTCAAGGGATTTTTTGGAAAAAGTACCTTCAAACACTCACATATTCATGAAACGTCAAACAAAACCTAGTTTTTGTTCAATGTAAATGCTCCAACTAGGTTTCGTAAACTTTTTGAGTTTTTGGTCCAGTGTGAAAACCCTATAAGCTGGTGAATGCAAGACGAGAGCGTTTGGTCGATGCGAACGGAAGGTGAAAGGGAGAAATATGAAGGTTAGTAAAGATAGTAAGAGAGAGAGAGTTACGTTTCGTTCGTATATTTCTGTAGGAGCAAGAGAGACGGAGATGCGAGCACACATATTCCATTTTCTCTCATAGCCAGTTACGTTTCGTATATTTAAGACACAGTTGCACTGAAAGAGCAAGAACGATCAATGAGCGCAAATTTTCTTTCTACAAAGTAAATTAGAATTATGAATGAATAATAACTGAAATGAGAGAGGCATGGAACAACAATCGATACAGTATCAACCACAGTAATTACTGATGTATCGGATAGTGAAAATAATAAATAAAAATTAAAAATCTGCTCAAAAATTAATTTACCAATGAAAATCCAAAATAAATTTAAATATTTGTAGAAAATTAGTATATGTATGTACATATATGTGTATGTATATGTATGTACATATACATATTATATCCAACTTATATTATAAATGTGAATGTTTTTTTTTTTTTTTTGTATAATTGGATGTTTGTTGCTCAATAACTAACAGATCTAGATGAAATTTAGCACAGAGATAGATTATAGTCTGGAAAAGCATATAGACTGCTTTTTATGCCGGAAAATACATGGTTCCTATGGGATAGCATACAGGAACCATGTTCTTTATAGGAATTGAAAATAATTGAATTTCAATCGAACAGATATTTTATAAAATGTCAATATGGAAACAAACTCCAAGTCAACTGCAGAAATATACACAAAACAAAGAAGTAAGAAAGAATTTTGGCCCAATTGAGAAAGTATAGTAATAGCTCTTAGGCTTCTTATAATGTGTGTGATTTGTTTATTAACTGGTAGTTTTTCGAAATACAATTCGGTCGGCTCCTTTATATTTTTAAAAGTCTATCGATAATAATAATAATAATAACTTGATGTTGGTGCATTGGTTTGCTGTTTTGTTTTAGTTCAGCTACATACTGTAAATAAATTGATTTTAGGTTAGTTGTATGCTTTTGTAATTATAATGTAGTTAGGTAATTTATAATTATTTTTGTTCTTAAATTACTTATAATAATTTTTTGCATCGTTTTCTTCTGATATTAATACTTCTCGAACTGAGGTTTTTTTCCCCAGAAATCGAAAATTCTTTTTCTTTTCGCAATGTATCTGAAGAAGAACTTTTTAAAGCGGTTTCTACTATTGATTCGAATGCAGTTGGAACTGATGGAATTCCTATTAAATTTATAAAACTTTTATTCCCCGCTTTTGGAAGACATTTTCTTTTTCTCCTAAATTCTATCCTTACTTTTTCAGTGTTTCCCTCTGCTTGGAAAACTGCCAAAATTGTACCGGTTCCTAAAAATAGTAAACCAACTATGCCTTCAGATTTTCGGCCTATAAGCATTCTTCCAGCACTCTAAAAGGTATGCGAAAGAATAATGAAGAACCAAATTTTAGATGATAGCTTAATTTCTAATAGTTTTTTAAAAACCAGCCTGGGTTTAGAAGAGGGTATAGCACGACGTCTGCTGTAATCAATTTAACTGTCAGTATAAGACAAAACTTAGATAAGAAAATTGTGTCTATCCTACTTCTTCTCGACTTTAGTAAGGCCTTTGATAGCGTTGACCATAACATTCTTTGTCTTAAGCTAAACAAAACAGTTTGGTTTTTCTTCAAGTGCGTGTAATCTTATTTTTTCTTTTCTAAATGGAAGAAGCCAGGCTGTGCATTTTAACATGGAAACTTCTCCGTTTTTACCTCTGTACAGGGGTGTTCCCCAAGGTTCAATTTTGGGCCCAATCCTCCTCACAATGTTTGTGAACGATTTGCCTGCGGTAGTTAAGCATAGTTCAGTTTTTATATATGCGGATGATGTCCAGTTGCTGCATTCTTCTAGACCAATGGTTCCCAACCAGTGGTCCGTGGACCACCAGTGGTCCGCGGAAGCCAAAATATGGTCCGCGAACAATCGGGCGGTGAGCATACTTTTATACACTGGGTAGATAAACACGGCTTGACATTGGTTTTTTTATTATGAAACACACCCGCTAGGTGGCACAGTTTCACAAACGAAATCAACACAAATTTATTTATCTTACACCAAACATGACCACAAAACCTAATGCTAGATATACACGAGGCAACCGTTGCAGCAACACAGCCATCTTGAAGCAACCGTTGATTCGTTTGTTCGTTGTTTTTATTTTCTTCTTTCGTTGCACTTTACTATTTTCTTTGCTTCTGTGTTTACGTTGTGCGCAAATTTTGACAAATATGAGAAGGAATCCAGGAAGAACTCATTGAATTCCAAAATGACAGAAACTGCAAGGATGCTTTTGAACCGAATTCACTTGAGTAGTTTTGGTGTAAAAAAGCAATTTCTTATATAAAACTTCGAGAAATCGCCTTGCGCCTTTTTATGGTTTTCTCAACGAGGATTTTCCGCTTTGTTGGTGATTGGCGAGGAAAAGTTTGAAAGTAAGTAATGATTTGCGTGTAGCTTTGAGTAACAATATTAGTCCTATGATAGCCGAACTCCTGAAGAAGATGCAAGCTCAGGCATCACATTAATACAAAATTACAGAAGTGTATCCTAAAAATATTATTTCTTTTTATGTAAGTTGCTATTGAGTTTTTAATTAAAGTTTTTGTTTAATTATTACATTTTATTTTTATTATACCTATATAGTGGTCCCTTCTAACAAGAATGGCATAAAAGTGGTCCCTGACCAAGAAAAGGTTGGGAACCCCTGTTCTAGACAATGTAATCCAAATAAGTGTGTGAAAGAACTTGGTGTTGATTTCGATTCGGTACTTAAATGGGCAAATGAAAACTTTTTAGTTTTAAATTCCAGAAAATCTAAGGCTATTGCTTTTGGTACCTCTTCGGTGTCTCGTTCACTCAACTTACTTTCTCTAGATGGCAATTCGATTCCATACGAAAGTAATGTCAAGTTGCTTGGGTTTTATTTGGACGATAAACTTTCGTGCGAGAACCATATAAGTAGTATAATCAGAAGAATAACATTTACTTTGAGGAAACTATATTCAATAAACTATCATCTGCCTTTTAAAGTTCGCTGGAAGTTATGTAAGGCCTTAGCTCTTCCCATCTTGCTATATGGCTGTGAAGTTTATTTCAGCTGTAGCATCGGTCTTCGTAATAAATTAAAGGTTTGTTTTAACTCTGTTGTGAGATATGTATTTAAAAGAAGAAGATTTGATCATATAAGTGATTTCGTCTCTAAGTTTCTCGGCTTGTCTTTTGAAAATTTTCTAGAATATCGCTCTATCTTCTTTCTCTTCAAAACTTTTAAAACTAGAACCCCCTCATATATTTTTAATAACTTAGTTTTTAGTAGACTTCGACTTCACCCCACAAATATTGTGACAGCTCCACACAGAACAAATATAATGAGTCGCTCTTTTATGGTTCGTTCAGCTACTCTATGGAATTATCTGCCTGATCACATCAGAAACGTCTCAAAGTCATTTCATTTGTTTAAAAAAGATTATTGTCAATATATCCAAAGATATGTCCCCTGTTAATATCACTTTTATTATTTTGTTTAAATCATGAATTGATTTGAATCTTTGTTGTTGGTTATGACCGCATTATAATATTTTTTATTATGCTTAGTATGATCGAGAGGAGGCTGGCAAACAAGAAATTAAGAATATTAATGAAATAATGTTAAACTAACTTTTTATTTTTTATATTTGTATCAAGCTTATAATTTGTCTTAGTGACCTCTTTGATGATCTGTAAAGGTCCTAGGTTGCACTTTATTTTAAATAAATAAATAAAATAAATAAATAAATAATTGATAATTCGTAATTGACAATTGTCAATTTCAATTAGTCTTAAGTTAATAGTTCTATCTTCTACCGGCAGTCCTCATGACTGCCTGTTTTTTTTTGTGCGCGCGGCGCGTTGGAATTACATTAGTGATCTATTGTACTAGGTAATTTTTCTTTTTATTTAGGGTTATTTAGTTGTAATTTTAATTATTGTAAATGGAGTGTTTGGATTTTATAAAAAAATAAAAAAAAAATGATTTAAACAGTGAAAATAGATAACACAAATACGACGAATACGAGGGACCTTCGACGCCGACGATACACAACGCGTGCGCTGCCGGTGTTAGGCAGTACGACACTGTATTAAATCCTTTAATCCTTATTGTCTTTATTTATTTCTTGTTTTGGGTGTCTGGGCCCATAACCTATTGAAATATCCTTTTGGTTAAATAAAAACTCCCTTAGTTAAAAAATTAAGAATAATATAAAAAGGTCTTTATTAAACGAAATTAGAATTGGAAGTAAGGAACATATTTAAAAATTCAATCATATAAAATTCAAAGCAAGAGTAGTTCACAAATATATATATAAATTTGCTGAGTGAATAAAGAATGTGTTTCTACAGCAGCACAGAAAGTAGGTGGAGTACAAGTCGACCCAACTTCAACTTAACGAATGAGCTGCACTGCATTTTTGACTTCTCAATTTAAAAAAAAATAACGAACGAAATATTAAACACGATTTTTGTTTGAGCTCAGTATTACACCATTGTGTTCGTGTATTTTGCTTCAGTGAGTTACTTTTTGACATTTTGTACTGCAGCTTCGTTCTTAGCTTTGGCGATTTTCTCATTGTGCCCCGGCAGTAAGAAATATAAATATATTGACGGCAACCCTGGTCGTGTGAGAAGTTTAACTAGAATCGGTGCCATGACATAAGGCCATGTGACATACGGTAATAACTCGAAATATGGCCATATGACGCTTTTATAAAGCGTCACAAGGCCATATTCGAGCATATAGCGTTAAAACGCTTTTGAAAACGTATGTCGCTTTCGTTTTCTCTTTGAAACTTTTTTTTTGATCAAGCTCAGTTTTATAATCATAATAATATTCGCTTGATAAAAAAAGTTACAAGAATTTGGAACGTGAACTTTAAGATATATTTTGTTTATCAAGCTCACGTCTCATTATCATGATAATAAAAGTTCCAAGAATTTGCAATTACAAAAGCAACAACACTTGATAAAAAAAATAGCTTAAAATTCGCGGCGAATTTTAAACTACTATTTTTTTTCTATCAAGCTCATGTCATTATGAAAATAATGTTACAAGAATTTGCAATTACAAACATAAAGGATTAAAATTCGCGGCGAGTTTTCAGCTATTTTTTTTTATCAAGCTCATGTCATTATGATAATAAAATTTACAAGAAGTTGCAATTATAAAAGCAAAAACATTTGATTAAAAAAAACTACCTTAAAATTCGAGGCAAATATTACCTACAACGTTTTGTTGTCATTTGCTTTTTTTAGTATGACCTTATGTCACAAAAACATATGGCCGCCTTATGACACTTTAGTAATGTGTCATAAGGTCATATGTACGAGTATGGTCTTATGACGCTTAACAAAAGCGTCATAAGGCCACAAGTCGAAATATGGCATTGTGACAGGTCTTTTGTCATGGCATCCTAGAATCTACGCTCCTTAATTATTAATTTTTTTTTTTTCAATATTTTTGTAGTTAGTAATTAAAAAAACCCAATGAAAAGTTTCTCAATCGTAAACATAGTCACTTGAATGATAATTAGGGTGAGTTGTTCACTACAGAAACTTAAATAACGAAAAGACAAAAATTGGTTAAAAAGTACTGCAACGAACAACGAACAACGGTCCCCGCCATCAGTCTGCAATGCAACAACCGCATTGATACTGAACAGGAACCTAAACGAAAGTGTACCGGAACGACTGTAGGAGCACATAGTCCGGGAGCTGGCGACACTAAAAAGTGTAAGATTTGCTCACACATGATTTTATGTTTTTTGTGTAATTTAGGTGCCCGACAAATAGGAAACCGACTGCTGCAGGCTCACCCGTGGTGGGTTGATTTACTGTAAATTTTTGAAGTTGCAAGAAAAACCAAAAATTTGAATAAGCTGCGGAAACTTGAAACCTAGCCAAATCGTTAGTTGACATTCCCCTGATGACGAGAAACCACCGCTTACACTTGTACAGTGATGGAATGTACTGCTGCCAAGGGCCTAAAGTTGCAAGAAACACACAAAATTTGTCTAAGATGCGCACTCATGAAACCAGTTGCATATGTTAGCTTGACATTTAAGACGATGGAAAAACTTGTGCTTACACCTGGGGGGGTGGTGGAAAGTACCGCTTACAATTAAGGGAAGTTGACTCCCCTCGTAGTGAGTTGTAACCTAATTTTTTTTTTTTGCGCTTAAAACCTCGCGGACATTTTTACTTGCGATTATAGGTACTATAAGGCAAGTTATGGATTCGTGCAGAAAAAAAATTTCGAGATAACAATCACACATGACATTACGATGATGGAGAAGTCGAAAAAAGTGGGTCTGGGAATTCCGTCCGTCTGTCTGTCTGTCTGTCTGTCTGTCTGTCTGTCTGTCTGTTCGCGCTTCTAGAGCCTGAACGGATGGGCCGATTTGCTTCAAATTTGGTATCTAGGATTAATTTGGCCGTCCCTCGGAACGTATTTTTTATTTTTGCTCTAGGCCCAAAAATAACGGCACCTGCCATACAATCGTGAAGAAAAAAATTGATTTTCTCAAAAACGGCTCTAACGATTTTGATAAAACTTTCAGGATGCTATTTTTGTAAGACAATCTATCTTTTGGTTAAAAAATATTTTTCAAAATTTGTCTTATAACGGTACCTCTCATAGAACCAGTATTTTCATATCAAATTTTCTCGTAAACTATACATTCGATTTCAATAAAATTTTGGCCACAGGAAGTCATTTATAATTTTATTAATATGGCATTTCAAATTTTTCAAAAACTTTTTTTTTTGATTTTTTATAATTTTTTCAAAAATTTTTTTGGTTTTCGAAATATGTTGGAAACGGGTATATTGATTTTTTTTAAAATTATTTTTTCAAATGTAAACTACAGGTTGCCATATATTTGCATACCCAAATAAATTTCAAAATATTTTTTGGAAAAGTTTTTCAAAAATAACCTTTTTTAAAAAAAACCGGTCGAACGATTTTCAATATTTTTTTTTCCTAGATTCACGTATAGCTTTGAAATTTTATTGTATACTTTGTTTTTCCGAGAAAACTCTTAAACTAATTTAAAAAATAAAAGAATTTTCGAAATTATTTAAATTTTTTTTTAAATCCATATATGCAGCCACTAAGCAATTGCTTATCATAAGAGCAAGTTCGTGCGACCCAGTCGTGCATTTTATTTTTTTTGCAACTGCATATCATAAATAATTGGACAAAGAATATGGAAAAAATAGCGCGTCCTTTAAAAAGTCATCTTTTGCCCTAAAAAAGGGGAGAAAGGGGGTAAAAGCAATCTTTTAAAAGTTTTTTTTTATATATCTCAAAAACTACATGCGTTTTCATAAACCTGATAAGAAAATTAAAAATTTTGTACAAACATAGATCAAATAATAAAATTATAGAAGAAAGGAGGGTATAGGGGGTAAGAGTACCCTTTTTACGCTTCTCTAAAACCAAATATATTTTTAATGCTTTTTTCTTCCGAGGTTTGTTCTTTCACAAATATCATCATATATATTAATACGGAGTTCAAAAATCCAGTTTCCACCCTTTTTTTCTGTCATAATCAAAACAAATATGCCAAACCTATATATATTCTGAAAGTGGACCATGTAAGGAAACAGCGAATGTATATAAGAAGGCATTTTGAAAACTTAAAAAATCTTTTATTTTCTTTTGTCAATTGAGAAATGGTCGAATTTCGACCACGGGGCGAACTCTAGTATATATAAATATGCATATATAATATGAAGGAAGGGGCTTGGGGGAGGGGAATACTTCTTCGATTTTTTTTTATATTTACACAAATTCAAAATTAAATAAGTTCAAAACAAATAAAAAACAAAATTTCAAAAGGTAGGTAGTTTTATTTGAAAATTATTGTATTATTTTCTACAGGAAAACATCGTATGAACTTGCAAATGTTTCCATTAAACAGGATAAATCTTCGCTTGTACTCATTTTGGTGTTTTTTGATTCGTCATCTTCTTCAGCATCAGTTTCCTCACTATCATTTTGAATACTAGAGTCTGTAAAAATGAGAACTATATTTAAAAAAAGTATAAAATGAAGGAGGAGAAATCTTTATAATTACCTGCACTGATTTTCGAAAGATCCTCGATTACAACTTCACTGACTGAAATTGGTAATTGATCGCCTTCAAACCATCGAAAGTCCAGTTTGTTGTCGATTTCTTGCCATTCACATTCAGAAGGAGACAGAAACGTAGGGATTTGAAGATATGCATTGCACCATATCCTTGAGATGTAAGCACATCTCAATATTTGCTGCCGAAGCTCCGACTTGCTGGGTGGTAATATTGAGCCGTCGAAGTTCTTTGTGTTAATTTTAAATTGCTCCTCAATATCATTGCATTTGAAGGCTCTTGTAAATATTGACATTCGAGCTTCATTCAATTACAAACATAAAGGATTAAAATTCGCGGCGAGTTTTCAGCTATTTTTTTTTATCAAGCTCATGTCATTATGATAATAAAATTTACAAGAAGTTGCAATTATAAAAGCAAAAACATTTGATTAAAAAAAACTACCTTAAAATTCGAGGCAAATATTACCTACAACGTTTTGTTGTCATTTGCTTTTTTTAGTATGACCTTATGTCACAAAAACATATGGCCGCCTTATGACACTTTAGTAATGTGTCATAAGGTCATATGTACGAGTATGGTCTTATGACGCTTAACAAAAGCGTCATAAGGCCACAAGTCGAAATATGGCATTGTGACAGGTCTTTTGTCATGGCATCCTATAATCTACGCTCCTTAATTATTAATTTTTTTTTTTCAATATTTTTGTAGTTAGTAATTAAAAAAACCCAATGAAAAGTTTCTCAACCGTAAACATAGTCACTTGAATGATAATTAGGGTGAGTTGTTCACTACAGAAACTTAAATAACGAAAAGACAAAAATTGGTTAAAAAGTACTGCAACGAACAACGAACAACGGTCCCCGCCATCAGTCTGCAATGCAACAACCGCATTGATACTGAACAGGAACCTAAACGAAAGTGTACCGGAACGACTGTAGGAGCACATAGTCCGGGAGCTGGCGACACTAAAAAGTGTAAGATTTGCTCACACATGATTTTATGTTTTTTGTGTAATTTAGGTGCCCGACAAATAGGAAACCGACTGCTGCAGGCTCACCCGTGGTGGGTTGATTTACTGTAAATTTTTGAAGTTGCAAGAAAAACCAAAAATTTGAATAAGCTGCGGAAACTTGAAACCTAGCCAAATCGTTAGTTGACATTCCCCTGATGACGAGAAACCACCGCTTACACTTGTACAGTGATGGAATGTACTGCTGCCAAGGGCCTAAAGTTGCAAGAAACACACAAAATTTGTCTAAGATGCGCACTCATGAAACCAGTTGCATATGTTAGCTTGACATTTAAGACGATGGAAAAACTTGTGCTTACACCTGGGGGGGTGGTGGAAAGTACCGCTTACAATTAAGGGAAGTTGACTCCCCTCGTAGTGAGTTGTAACCTAATTTTTTTTTTTTGCGCTTAAAACCTCGCGGACATTTTTACTTGCGATTATAGGTACTATAAGGCAAGTTATGGATTCGTGCAGAAAAAAAATTTCGAGATAACAATCACACATGACATTACGATGATGGAGAAGTCGAAAAAAGTGGGTCTGGGAATTCCGTCCGTCTGTCTGTCTGTCTGTCTGTCTGTCTGTCTGTCTGTCTGTCTGTCTGTCTGTTCGCGCTTCTAGAGCCTGAACGGATGGGCCGATTTGCTTCAAATTTGGTATCTAGGATTAATTTGGCCGTCCCTCGGAACGTATTTTTTATTTTTGCTCTAGGCCCAAAAATAACGGCACCTGCCATACAATCGTGAAGAAAAAAATTGATTTTCTCAAAAACGGCTCTAACGATTTTGATAAAACTTTCAGGATGCTATTTTTGTAAGACAATCTTTCTTTTGGTTAAAAAATATTTTTCAAAATTTGTCTTATAACGGTACCTCTCATAGAACCAGTATTTTCATATCAAATTTTCTCGTAAACTATACATTCGATTTCAATAAAATTTTGGCCACAGGAAGTCATTTATAATTTTATTAATATGGCATTTCAAATTTTTCAAAAACTTTTTTTTTTGATTTTTTATAATTTTTTCAAAAATTTTTTTGGTTTTCGAAATATGTTGGAAACGGGTATATTGATTTTTTTTTAAATTATTTTTTCAAATGTAAACTACAGGTTGCCATATATTTGCATACCCAAATAAATTTCAAAATATTTTTTGGAAAAGTTTTTCAAAAATAACCTTTTTTAAAAAAAACCGGTCGAACGATTTTCAATATTTTTTTTTCCTAGATTCACGTATAGCTTTGAAATTTTATTGTATACTTTGTTTTTCCGAGAAAACTCTTAAACTAATTTAAAAAATAAAAGAATTTTCGAAATTATTTAAATTTTTTTTTAAATCCATATATGCAGCCACTAAGCAATTGCTTATCATAAGAGCAAGTTCGTGCGACCCAGTCGTGCATTTTATTTTTTTTTGCAACTGCATATCATAAATAATTGGACAAAGAATATGGAAAAAATAGCGCGTCCTTTAAAAAGTCATCTTTTGCCCTAAAAAAGGGGAGAAAGGGGGTAAAAGCAATCTTTTAAAAGTTTTTTTTTATATATCTCAAAAACTACATGCGTTTTCATAAACCTGATAAGAAAATTAAAAATTTTGTACAAACATAGATCAAATAATAAAATTATAGAAGAAAGGAGGGTATAGGGGGTAAGAGTACCCTTTGTACGCTTCTCTAAAACCAAATATATTTTTAATGCTTTTTTCTTCCGAGGTTTGTTTTTTCACAAATATCATCATATATATTAATACGGAGTTCAAAAATCCAGTTTCCACCCTTTTTTTCTGTCATAATCAAAACAAATATGCCAAACCTATATATATTCTGAAAGGGGACCATGTAAGGAAACAGCGAATGTATATAAGAAGGCGTTTTGAAAACTTAAAAAATCTTTTATTTTCTTTTGTCAATTGGGAAATGGTCGAATTTCGACCACGGGGCGAACTCTAGTATATATAAATATGCATATATAATATGAAGGAAGGGGCTTGGGGGAGGGGAATACTTCTTCGATTTTTTTTTATATTTACACAAATTCAAAATTAAATAAGTTCAAAACAAATAAAAAACAAAATTTCAAAAGGTAGGTAGTTTTATTTGAAAATTATTGTATTATTTTCTACAGGAAAACATCGTATGAACTTGCAAATGTTTCCATTAAACAGGATAAATCTTCGCTTGTACTCATTTTGGTGTTTTTTGATTCGTCATCTTCTTCAGCATCAGTTTCCTCACTATCATTTTGAATACTAGAGTCTGTAAAAATGAGAACTATATTTAAAAAAAGTATAAAATGAAGGAGGAGAAATCTTTATAATTACCTGCACTGATTTTCGAAAGATCCTCGATTACAACTTCACTGACTGAAATTGGTAATTGATCGCCTTCAAACCATCGAAAGTCCAGTTTGTTGTCGATTTCTTGCCATTCACATTCAGAAGGAGACAGAAACGTAGGGATTTGAAGATATGCATTGCACCATATCCTTGAGATGTAAGCACATCTCAATATTTGCTGCCGAAGCTCCGACTTGCTGGGTGGTAATATTGAGCCGTCGAAGTTCTTTGTGTTTATTTTAAATTGCTCCTCAATATCATTGCATTTGAAGGCTCTTGTAAATATTGACATTCGAGCTTCATTCACGTCGCTAAGGTGCTTGTAGCCGAACATACAGCAAACAAATTTCTCCAACGTTTCAAATACATCTGCTTCGACATCTGGATAATTTTGCGGTTTTGAGAAGGCTTCTATGAATTGAGGAGAGTTTTGCAAAATTGTTATTGGGCGCTTCTTGCCTTTTTTGAAGAAAGCAGGATTAAAATCACATCCTGTGAAAGCGTGGAATCCTGGAAGAGCTTCACATAATTTTTGACCTAGTGCATTGTAGAGTTTTGTCACATTGATGAACCTCTCTGCATTGACAACACCAACTTTCAGCCACACTTTTACATTATGTTGCAAATGCTGCATGTTTGCAAGGGCAATTATTAAAATGTCAGTATCGGAGCAGCGAATGACAACGTTTGAATTTAGTTCCACTTTGCATACATGAAATATCACTTTTGTGTCGGCTTCTTCGTGTGCAAAACAAGTGTAACTTTCTTCCTCAGTCCTGACGACAACATCATTGACCTCTACGAATTTGAAACATTTTTCGTAATTGACATAAACTGTTCTATTTTTGAAAAATGTAGCCATACAGGGATTTTTCCAGTCGTCCAACAAAAATTTTAACAAACTTTCCTTAAAGTTGATGTTTCTTAACTCCGCTGCAAAATCTGCTGGACGCACTTGATCAGCACCCTTAATTTGATAAAGTCCACTTCTGCTCGTCCCACGCAGCTTATGTTCGTTGTCCTTGATTGAGGGTGAAAAACATTCATCAAACGCTATTATCACTGTTCTTGCTGTACCTCTCGTAAACATTTGCAAAATCTTTTTAGAAATATTTCCAAAAGTTGAAGGGACCTCTCGCATAAGATGAAGCATAAAAAATCCATCGAAAATTTTGACGTCTACTTCTATTGGTGGTTCTTTGTTTTCTTTCGTTTCCAAAATTTTCAAAAGAACAGATTTATTCGTCTTGCAAATAGCTCCATTGATATGGCACAATGACAGTGGAACGGGTGTTAACGGGTAGGTTAATGTCTTTGCAATGTCCAGTGCGTTTTCTAGAGAAATCCCCAGCAATCTTCCAAATAAGTCACGTTGCATGCGAACTTCAACAAATTTTCCAAAGGCATTCATTTTTTTCTTGTGTGAATCCGCAAAACTGAAGATTTTGTTTCTTTTAATTGCCTTTTCAAATCGGTTTTCATCATCAGCACATTCGGTTATAAATTTCTCTCTCTGTTTGTAGCCATGCTCTTCGACGTTTATGAGATATTTGGAGATATTTTCGTTAGTCGCCTGTCCAGTAGAAATATTGTACAGATTTTCCTTGTCCAGTGAGTTCGAAAAAGGATCGATGTTTTGTTCGATGCTGGCGATCAATGCTTTCAATTGGCTGGTTGACTTCTGGATATAACTTTTTTGCAGATCAGCTGTGATATCTTGTTTATTTCTCAATCCTGATGTTTCCATTACATGGCTTATAATTTTTGCTCTTATGCTGTGACTTTTACACCAACGTTGTCGGGCCGATATTGAATTTGTCATATGGATAACACCAGTTAATTTATTGGCAGCGTCAGCATTTATAGTCTGTTCCAGGGTCAAATCAATCGGTTGTCGGGAGAAAGGCTTGTCTGTCCTTTTAATCCCAAATGATCCTTTTTCAAACTGCTCTCTTAGTCCAGAGTGAGTTTCATCTACTTTTTGAAGATTATCGCTGTACTTAACCAGATATCTGGAGTAATTCTGTTGATTAAAAACAAAGAATAGATTGGTGATTTTTGGAAGGACGAGTTTAAACATTTCGAAGTCTGCTGTTCGTATACTTCTATTCAGCTCAAGGTAATAATGAACAAGATTGGTACACGGAAAGAATTTTCAGATCAGATCAAGAAAAATGAGCTGCAGATCACGAAAATCTTATGCAGTTTCTCACCCTAGCTCGGGGTTTTGTAAATTACGACTCCTTGTTCGCAATTTCCAAAATTGAACGAAATGAAGATATTGACACTCAAAAATAGCAAAATATCACTTTTTTGGGTCAATAATTCGATCGAGAGAAGCAAAACATTACCATTTGCAAATGACAAATTGATCCCAATGAGTATCAATTTTATATTTACTCGATTGTAAATTGCAAAAGCGAGTCGTAGGTTTCCATCTTTTTGTTTTGAATAAAAAATCTGTTTTTGAAAAAATTACTGGGAAAGTCGTAATTTGCAACCCCAATTTGCAATTTGTAACATTATATCGCTTTGAGAGGAAGCAACTTTTTACATTTATTGAAATGCATCTATTATTATTTATTGAAAAATTTTACTTTTAATTGGTTGATTCTAGGAATCGAACTCGAGACCCTCTGCACACCAATCTAGAACACATCTACTAGGCCATGGTGATGTATTCAAGTCGGATATCAAAATTAATAATAAGAAGCAACCTGAATATGAGTTACATTTTAGGGTTGTTTTGAATTAAGATTATGTTTTATTGGCGAGAAAAATGTAGTCGTCTTATTTTGGACGTCTAACCTCTAATTTACAATTTTTTGTGATGATCATTTAAATAAAGGTAAGAAATTGTATATAATGTGTAGTTGAAATTAACCTTGTACTCCCTATGTACATAATAGAACTACAAAAAAGGCATTATTGGAGACACAAGCGGGCCAGGACCTAATTACTTATATTCTGAACGATTCCTGTATGTGCGTTGATATTCTTGTGGAATATCATTTCCCGCTGAATCCGAATTAATCTTAAAAAGATCCACTTTTAATATAAACCAGATTTATTTTTCGAGGATTTTTTATTTTCCAAAAGAGACAGTACCAAAAAAAAAGAAGATAATTATTAGTTGAAGGCAGGGATCGAACTCCGGACCTTCGACGTAGCCGTCAGACACACTTGAGTTGATTTTAACACTCAGTGAATGTAAATCACGAAAAAATTGTAGCAAATCCAGATTGGTAAAAAGTAGAAATGGAATTATTGCCTTGAAGTAGTAAATTGCGACAAAAAGGTTGTAATTTACTTTGAAGGGCACAAGCTTGAATTATAACTTTTAATTGTAAATCTCAACTTAGGAATTGTTGTAATTTGAGATGAATTGAAAGTTAAATTGCCAATTTTTATATCAGCTTCGAATCAAAGCGCCGTGATTTACAAAAAAAAACATGTTTTGTAAATTGCAACTGAATATTTCGCAATTGGTGATTTTTCAATTCTCTCCGTGTATATATGAAGAAATACTGTGGGGTTTTTCCATGCTGTCCAGCAAGTGTTTCTCTCTCATATTCTTCATACTTCGTTACTAAGTCCATTAAATTATCGTTGAGAATAATCGGATTGGTGTGTCGTTCGTTTTGAAATTGTTCGAGATACATTCTGGAGTCATTCGTTATTTCGAAATTTGTTGAATCAAGGAAGCTATTGAAGTGCAAGATTTGTATTGCTAAGCTCGCAAGTGGATGAAGTCTTTTGCATCGATTGAAGTGCTTGCCGCTAATGTATCCATTCACAGAACCATAAGCTAAGAGTCCGGAGTCGACCATGATGTTTGCCAATCCACAGTTGTCAGTGAATTTGCCAATAGCTTTAAAATAGGCCATCATTATGTGCAAAGTCCCAATGTGGATAAAAAGATTGTTGAAACGGGATGCTTCGGTGCTTTGTAACTGGAGTGCTGTTTTCGCAATGCCCAAATCATAAGTTACTTACATATACCTTTCGCCACATTCTTCAATAACCTTTTGGCATTGAACCATTGTCTCCAGAATAACATTGGTACAAGTTGGAGAGTTATTTATGGTAGTGAGGTAGGAAATTCTTTGTTTGACTGAAGTATCCTGGTAAAGTAAACTATTAAAACCGACCCACATTGGCGTATTTTTGATTTGAAGAGCATGTGAAAGCATCCATAATGTGTCGATTTGATTGGAAGATTTAACGTTTTCTGACATCGGAAATTGAGATGATGAATCAAGTGGCAGTAAAGTTTCTGTGATTTTCGGTTTTTTGGTGTAGGATTCTAACTCATGCGTAATAACGTCAAACCTTCGGCGCCTTTTTTTTTTGCTGCTTCCATTGGAGGTCCCGGGATTTTCATCAACCTCGTCATCATTTTCTTCGAAATCTTGTCCAAAGTTGTCATCAATGTTCTGGAAAATGATTCCAACGGTGTCGTGAAGAGTATCCTTTCCATTAGCTGTGTCGACAAATCGGTCGAAGTTGTTGAACGCTAACCCTGTGCATAAGTTCGGTGATCTAATGATGTCCTCTGGGCAAATATCCGATTGGTTGGTAACTGAAAAAGTTGCTTCCATTTCTAATCCTTGCAGTATTGAATAGCTACAACAATGGCCATATCTATTGATAATGTTGACAATTTTTTTGCTATTTGTCAAGCCCTTCAATGCTAGTCCTAAAACTATGTGTTTTGAAGGCATTATTTTTCCATTGCAAACGGCTTGGATAACGTCCTCCGAAAACGAATCAGCAAGTCTCTGGCAATTTGGACTTTTTTTCCGACGATATGCGCCTCCGCTCAGCAAGGTAGTGTAAAAGTCCATTAATATGTCAGGAACTCACTCGCCTTTTATCAAATCGGAAACAGTAATTTTGTCTGGCAAATCAACTTTTTGGATAGCCAGAATAGATCTCCGTATGATAAGTGCTGCTTTTTGGACCACGGATATGTCTTCGAGTCTTTGTAAATCGGTATCTTCAAGTGCAACACCCGCATATGTTTTCACTATTTTCCGGTTGTTGCCCTCTATGACAACTATTTTTTTCGGGTATTTTTTCAACAGTCTCTCTCCTAAGTATCGGGTACAGAATGACAGTGGGGCTGCTAGTTCAACGCTTTCATATTCCTTTGTAAGAAATTCAGGATACATGGTCCGGATGAAATAAATTTTTTGGTTTTGAATTATTTTTTCTTCCCCAAAAAGGCAAATTTTCCCAAATGCAACGCTACTTTTGTCTCTTATCTGTTTCCAATCCGACACATCTTTCTGTGCAGTTTTATTTGCTTTGACTCTGGTGTTGTATTGATTACTGCAAAATTTGTGGTAAAGAAGGCTGTGTCCTTGCGATATATGATTGTCAATGTCCACCATTAAATGCAGGTCATTTAACTCCACAGCCTTTGCTTTTATTTTTTCAATGGCTTCTTCCTTTGCACACTCATGTAAATTCTGCTCGCGACCTTTGCGTATTTTCATCTAGATTACAAAAAATGCATTTTCTGAGCTCGGTGTTCGCTGCCTCTGCTGAATCTTTACAAATATCCTCTGATGCGATGACCTCTTCAGAAATATCATCGTATCTGGTGCGATGAGTGAGACAACCTCGGATTCTTCTACGGTTTGCTGCGAGGATTCAGTTAATTCAATATTTTGCCTTTAAAATAAGAAATGTTTACGTTAATAGAATAAAATAAAAAATGTATGGGTATAAACACTTTTCATTTCTTAAATTCGATAATATATTATAAAGCGATTTAAACTTATAATTTAGTAATTATTTATACTTACTTTATGACCACAGATGTTGAAAGTCCTGATGTATTTGGTTCACATCTGGGTTCATTGTCACATTGTTTATATTTAATGTTTAATGCATTGAATTTGCTCAAACACTTCGAATGGTAACCTTCACTTTCACTTACCATTGCTGGCAATTTAATGTCGCGTCCTGCCAAGTTTTTTTCTTGACGAATTTTCAAACTTTCAAGATATTTAGCCAAACGTTCTTGAGTGAATAAAATAATTTTATCTTTTTTATTTCCACAAAAAATACAAACTGGTCGAGAATTAGCCATCGCACAAATTACTTTCTTTATTCCAGGAGAAAAAGAATCGTACTGAAAAGTAAAATACTTTGTGGTATTTCATTAACTTCCTCTTCGCATTTAAGAGGGGAATAATTAGAAAAATAATTTTGCACAGGTAAAACTTATACTTCGAAAAGAAGGTTTGATTTTTTTAAGGGATTAAGATGACCTGCAAGTCGCAGCTGCAACGGGGAATTTAGAGATTTGCTAAATATCATGTATGTGGTATACGGGTATCTTCATATTCCTACCTAGATTATACAACTAGTGATGATGATGAATCAAGGAACATACAGGTCATCACCAGCGAGGATTCTGAGAAAAGGTCTACGAATTTAATAAAATAGAAATTATGGATGATTTAATATAGGGTGACATTTCTGCGAAACTTATAACGAGAACAAAATACAAAGTACACAGAAAATAAAAGGATTAAAACGGACAGCAAGTAGGTATACTAGAAATTTTTTTTTAGGTAGGTAGGTACATCGGCTTGTGAATTCTCTTCCATCTTTTGGATTATGTTTCCAATTTGTCTTGAATTTATTTAATTTTGAATTTGTGTAAATATAAAAAAAAAATCGAAGAAGTATTCCCCTCCCCAAGCCCCTTCCTTCATATTATAAATGCATATTTATATATATATTTGTAAAAGAACAAACCTCGGAAGAAAAAAGCATTAAAAATATATTTGGTTTTAGAGAAGCGTAGAAAGGGTACTCTTACCCCCTATACCCTCCTTTCTTCTATAATTTTATTATTTGATCTATGTTTGTAAAAAATTTTTAATTTTCTTATCAGATTTATGAAAACGCATGTAGTTTTTGAGATATATAAAAAAAAACTTTTAAAAGATTGCTTTTTTATTTATTTATTTATTTATTTTATTTCATATATTTACATGCATAATAATATAATGAAAAATTGTTAATCTTACATAAATTATTTCATTTGTTTTGTAATAGAATTTTCAAATATATTTTCTGTCTCTAATATTTAGCCATGAGTTTTTGAATAAGGTAAGCACTTTGTGATATTAAAATCGGTAGCAAGTGCTTTTAATTTGAGTACAAATTTTTTTTTTTTTTTTTTTTTTTTTTTTAATTATTCATGAGCCGCAATAAGGAGATAAGACTAAAGTGGTTTTAATTTGAAAAAAAGACGAGGAGTAAGTAGACAAAAGTCGGCAAGGATGCAGGGAAATTGTATAGTGAAAACAAATAAGAAAGAAAATGGAAGTTTTTATATAATGTAAGTTTTATTATTATATAGCAATGCAAATTATATATATTTTTAAGATTTTTTATGTCACAACATGCAAAAGAGTTTCTACCTCTGATCTAGCCATTAAGCATTTTCTAAGATTTTTTAAGAACTTTGGAAGTGTTTCTACCTCACAACGTGTACTTACAGGAAGTCTATTTAATATAAAAGGAGCAATAATCGTTACAAAGCGTCTGTAATGTTCTTTGTTTACTCTTTGCACTGGTAAATGAGTTCTTGGCCTCAGAGCTGGAATTTCATTTCTTCTTGTATTTCGAAATCCACTTCGCAAAAAGAACAATTTCAGTACTTTCTACACATACATATACCGTAAAGGCATTATGTTGTTTGCTCTGAATAGTGGGAGTGATGGCTCCAATCTTGGTTTAAACTTCATGATTCTAATAATCTTCTTTTGGGCAATAATGAGCGGCTGAAGGTTGGTTAGGTAAGAACTACCCCAACAGGAGATACCATAGTCAAGGCGTGAGTTAACTAATGCATAGTAAATTGTGTTAAGAAGGCTCGAGGGAACTAATTTTCTTAGATGATAGAATTTGCTCATAGTTATGTAAATAACCTTTCTCACATTGCCAATATGTGCCTTCCAATTCAAATTGCTATCTATAGTAATTCCAAGGTACTTAAACTCGGATACAGATTCTAGTTTTAAGCATTACTCAGAGCAATTTAATTGATCGCAGGTAATATTGTGGTAAATTATATCGGTTATTGGAGCTTTATTTGAGAGTGAAAAAGACATTACCTTTGACTTGCTGCTCACTTGCATTTGATGGAAAGAAAACCACTTTTGCAACAATCTCAAATCCTCGTTTATTTGGTTTGTAATCGTATCAGTGTTTGAAGCTGTGTATGAGAGTGCTAAATCATCTGCAAACGCAACTAAATTTCCATTTAGCATAAGCTTAAATATAGAGTTGATATATATTAGAAATAGAGTTGGTCCGAGAACTGAACCCTGTGGAACACCCGTATTTGCTGCCAGTAATGTATCTCCACAAACTTCATTTACTTTTACTAGCTGTTTTCTATTAAGAAGATAAGAACTAAACCATTCAAGAATCTTTCCTCTAAAGCCCAACCTTTGCAGTTTTCTTAGAAGAAGTTTGTGATTCACCAAGTCAAAGGCCTTTGTCAAATCAAGAAAAAGCCCTGCAGTCTTTTTATTTTGATCTAGTCCTTCATAAATTTTTTCCATAAAAGTAATAAGAGCACCTTCAGTTGATTTACCTACTTGAAAGCCATATTGGTTATCACTTAAAAGCTTATTCTTTCCAAGAAAACTTATCATTCTCTTGATTATTATTTTTTCTAGTATCTTAGAAAAAACGGAGAGCAGAGATATTGGTCTATAATTATTTGGATCATATGGATCACCCTTTTTATAGATAGGAACCACTATAGAAGTCTTAAGACATCCCCTTTTTTAGGGCAAAAGATGACTTTTTAAAGGACGCGCTATTTTTTCCATATTCTTTGTCCAATTATTTATGATATGCAGTTGCAAAAAAAAAATGTCCGCGAGGTTTTAAGCGCAAAAAAAAATAATTAGGTTACAACTCACTACGAGGGGAGTCAACTTCCCTTAATTGTAAGCGGTACTTTCCACCACCCCCCAGGTGTAAGCACAAGTTTTTCCATCGTCTTAAATGTCAAGCTAACATATGCAACTGGTTTCATGAGTGCGCATCTTAGACAAATTTTGTGTGTTTCTTGCAACTTTAGGCCCTTGGCAGCAGTACATTCCATCACTGTACAGGTGTAAGCAGTGGTTTTTCGTCATCAGGGGAATGTCAACCAACGATTTGGCTAGGTTTCAAGTTTCCGCAGCTTAGACAAATTTTTGGTTTTTTTTGCAACTTCAAAAATTTACAGTAAATCAACCCATCACTGTTGAGGTGTAAGCAGTCGATTTTCGTCATCAGCTATGTTAAATCTACAAGAAAAAAAATATTTTATGCGTGCGCATCTTAGACATTGAAAAATGTCGCCAGCTCCCGGACTTACAAGATAGTATGGCTTTGGTAAAAGGCATATATGCGAACTATACCTCTACTTCAAGCAAAGAATTAATTAACTCCTCAGTCTCTCCGCTTTTGGATTTAAAGCTTAAGGACATGCCTACTGATGCTGATATCGCAAATATTTTTGTAGAAAACAAACTGCAACAAAGCAACTCATCGTAACAATCTCAACTCCAACAGGTATAAGTAAGATGCAGCGCTCTGAAACGTCAAGTTGAGTATCATTGTATAACATTGTTACGCATATACCAACAGAAAATGGCATAAGTCCTACGAAATAAAGTGCACGACTGGGTCGTACGAACTTGCTCTAATGTGTTACAGTGGTCTTGGGGCTTGAGATTTTCGAAAAAAGGAAAGAAAAAATCATATGAAATTTCATTAATCATTTAAAAATCAATGTTGAATCGTTTTTTGGAAAAAATTAAGTAAGCCATTAGATTTCTTTTACTTTTTTGAATTTTAAGGAATTTTTTTTTCAAAATCGTTGGAGCCGTTTTTTTTTCAAAAAACGGTTTTTTTTTTAAACTTTTCGGAAACATATTCCAAATTTTATTTTTAGTATGTGAAAGTCTAGCGGTTTAAAGTTCTTATCGGAAAACAAAAATTTAAAAAATTTTGAACAAACCGTTTTTGAAAAAATCAAAAGTAAAAAAAATAAAAAAACAGGCACTCATGAGGACTGCCGATAGAAGTGAAAACTTAGATTTGCGTTTTTGTGGCATTTCGAAAGACTACGAATTATCAATTATTATAAGTAATTTAAGAAAAAAAAATAATTATAAATTACCTAACTACATTATAATTACAAAAGCATACAACTAACCTAAAATCAATTTATTTACAGTATGTAGCTGAACTAAAACAAAACAGCAAACCAATGCATCAAAATCAAGTCCGTATTATTATTATTATCGATAGACTTTTAAAAATATAAAGGAGCCGACCGAATTGTATTTCGAAAAACTACCAGTTAATTAACAAATCACACAAATTATAACAAACCTAATACTATACTTTCTCAATTGCGCCGAAATTCTTTCTTACTTCTTTGTTTTGTCTATATTTCTGCAGTTGACTTGGAGTTTGTTTCCATATTGACATTTTATAAAATATCTGTTCGATTGAAGTTCATTTGTTTTCAATTCCTATAAAGAACATGGTTCCTGTATGCTATCCTATAGGAGCCATGTATTTCCCGGCATAAAAAGCAGTCTATATGCTATTCTAGACTATAATCTATCTCTGTGCCAAATTTCATCCGTCGGGCCGTTCTGAAGTTATTGAGCAACAAACATCCAATTATACAAAAATACAAACATTCACATTTATAATATAAGTTGGATATAATATATATGTACATACATATATATGTACATACATATATTAATTTTCTACAAGTATTTAAATTTATTTTGGATTTTCATTGGTAAATTAATTTTTGAGCAGATTTTTTATTTTTATTCATTATTTTCACTATCCGATACATCAGTAATTACTGTGGTTGATACTGTATCGATTGTTGTTCCATGCCTCTCTCATTTCAGTTATTATTCATTCATAATTCTAATTTACTTTGTAGAAAGAAAATGTGCGCTCATTGATCGTTCTTGCTCTTGCAGTGCAACTGTGTCTTAAATATACGAAACGTAACTGGCTATGAGAGAAAATGGAATATGTGTGCTCGCATCTCCATCTCTCTTGCTCCTACAGAAATATACGAACGAAACGTAACCCTCTCTCTCTTACTATCTTTACTAACCTTCATATTTCTCCCTTTCACCTTCCGTTTGCATCGACCAAACGCTCTCGTCTTGCATTCACCAGCAACCAGCTTACTCCCCAAGTCAAGCAAAAAAAAAAATTATAATAATAACAATCTTACATTACGGACGTTTTTTCACATTTAGGGTACCTCTCCGCATCGTCCCATAAGGAACTTCGTTCCAATAATGCCATACTTTTAAATGCAAATATTGATATGAATATTGAAAATATTTGAAAATAAATTCTTCATTTTCATTATTTATTTATCTACATAAAAACATTAAAATGTTCAATACTCACTTTTATATTGAACAGTATATCCAAACGTCCAACGCGCACATGACACAGTCAGAGATATTTAATGTATTAGTGTATACGTGTACACAGGCTACTGCGCGTGCGCCAGTCTGACTACTCATAGCTATACATATACTATTAGCATTAGCATGTCGGTGACGCGAACCTATAACTTTTTCCCCTCCAAAAATGCTCAAAGCGCCTAAAGAAGTTTTCACTTCAAAAATTTAACATTTTTTTAAAAAACTCAAAAAAACTTTTTTTGAAAAATTAAAGAATTTATCTTATTTCGTTTATAACAGAGTTTTATATTAAAATTTTCATCGAAATCCGTGAAGGGGTTTACGAGAAAATCTGATTTAAAAAACCGGTTCTATGGGAGGTACCGTTATAAGACTTTTCCTGAAAAATCTGTTCGAACCGGAACATAAAGTTAACTCAAAAAATACCATTCAGAAAGTTTTATCAAAATTGTAGGAGCCGTTTTTGAGATAAATGAGTTTTTCACTAAAAATCATATGGCAGGTACCGTTAGTTTTAGAGCTAGAATGCTAATTCTAAAAACCCTTCTGTAGGACGTCATAATAATACTATGTACCAAGTTTGAAGCAAATCGGTCCAGCCGTTTAGGCTGTAGGTGCCGATACAGACAGACAGACAGACAGACAGACATACAGAATTGTCGGACTCACTTTCTTAGAATTCTCTATCATCGTAATGTTATGTTTGATTGTCCAAAAAAAAAATTTTTTTTTACAAAAAGGCAAATTTTCCCAAATGCAACGCTACTTTTGTCTCTTATCTGTTTCCAATCCGACATATCTTTCTGTGCAGTTTTATTTGCTTTGACTCTGGTGTTGTATTGATTACTGCAAAATTTGTGGTAAAGAAGGCTGTGTCCTTGCGATATATGATTGTCAATGTCCACCATTAAATGCAGGTCATTTAACTCCACAGCCTTTGCTTCTATTTTTTCAATGGCTTCTTCCTTTGCACACTCATGTAAATTCTGCTCGCGACCTTTGCGTATTTTCCGATCTAGATTACAAAAAATGCATTTTCTGAGCTCGGTGTTCGCTGCCTCTGCTGAATCTTTACAAATATCCTCCGGATGCGATGACCTCTTCAGAAATATCATCGTAAATAACTTCTGGTGCGATGAGTGAGACAACCTCGGATTCTTCTACGGTTTGCTGCGAGGATTCAGTTAATTCAATATTTTGCCTTTAAAATAAGAAATGTTAACGTTAATAGAATAAAATTAAAAATGTATGGGTATAAACACTTTTCATTTCTTAAATTCGATAATATATTATAAAGCGATTTAAACTTATAATTTAGTAATTATTTATACTTACTTTATGACCACAGATGTTGAAAGTCCTGAGTATTTGGTTCACATCTGGGTTCATTGTCACATTGTTTATATTTAATGTTTAATGCATTGAATTTGCTCAAACACTTCGAATAGTAACCTTCACTTTCACTTACCATTGCTGGCAATTTAATGTCGCGTCCTGCCAAGTTTTTTTCTTGACGAATTTTCAAACTTTCAAGACATTTAGCCAAACGTTCTTGAGTGAATAAAATAATTTTATCTTTTTTATTTCCACAAAAAATACAAACTGGTCGAGAATTAGCCATCGCACAAATTACTTTCTTTATTCCAGGAGAAAAAGAATCGTACTGAAAAGTAAAATACTTTGTGGTATTTCATTAACTTCTTCTTCGCATTTAAGAGGGGAATAATTAGAAAATAATTTTGCACAGGTAAAACTTATACTTCGAAAAGAAGGTTTGATTTTTTTAAGGGATTAAGATGACCTGCAAGTCGCAGCTGCAACGGGGAATTTAGAGATTTGCTAAATATCATGTATGTGGTATACGGGTATCTTCATATTCCTACCTAGATTATAGAACTAGTGATGATGATGAATCAAGGAACATACAGGTCATCACCAGCGAGGATTCTGAGAAAAGGTCTACGAATTTAATAAAATAGAAATTATGGATGATTTAATCTAGGGTGACATTTCTGCGAAACTTATAACGAGAACAAAATACAAAGTACACAGAAAATAAAAGGATTAAAACGGACAGCAAGTAGGTATACTAGAAATTTTTTTTTAGGTAGGTAGGTAAATCGGCTTGTGAATTCTCTTCCATCTTTTGGATTATGTTTCCAATTTGTCTTGAATTTATTTAATTTTGAATTTGTGTAAATATAAAAAAAAATCGAAGAAGTATTCCCCTCCCCAAGCCCCTTCCTTCATATTATGTATGCATATTTATATATATTATATTTGTGAAAGAACAAACCTCGGAAGAAAAAAGCATTAAAAATATATTTGGTTTTAGAGAAGCGTAGAAAGGGTACTCTTACCCCCTATACCCTCCTTTCTTCTATAATTTTATTATTTGATCTATGTTTGTAAAAAAATTTTAATTTTCTTATCAGATTTATGAAAACGCATGTAGTTTTTGAGATATATAAAAAAAAACTTTTAAAAGATTGCTTTTTTATTTATTTATTTTATTTCATATATTTACATGCATAATAATATAATGAAAAATTGTTAATCTTACATAAATTATTTCATTTGTTTTGTAATAGAATTTTCAAAAATATTTTCTGTCTCTAATATTTAGCCATGAGTTTTTGAATAAGGTAAGCACTTTGTGATATTAAAATCGGTAGCAAGTGCTTTTAATTTGAGTACAAATTTTTTTTTTTTTTTTTTTTTTTTTTTAATTATTCATGAGCCGCAATAAGGAGATAAGACTAAAGTGGTTTTAATTTGAAAAAAAGACGAGGAGTAAGTAGACAAAAGTCGGCAAGGATGCAGGGAAATTGTATAGTGAAAACAAATAAGAAAGAAAATGGAAGTTTTTATATAATGTAAGTTTTATTATTATATAGCAATGCAAATTATATATATTTTTAAGATTTTTTATGTCACAACATGCAAAAGAGTTTCTACCTCTGATCTAGCCATTAAGCATTTTCTAAGATTTTTTAAGAACTTTGGAAGTGTTTCTACCTCACAACGTGTACTTACAGGAAGTCTATTTAATATAAAAGGAGCAATAATCGTTACAAAGCGTCTGTAATGTTCTTTGTTTACTCTTTGCACTGGTAAATGAGTTCTTGGCCTCAGAGCTGGAATTTCATTTCTTCTTGTATTTCGAAATCCACTTCGCAAAAAGAACAATTTCAGTACTTTCTACACATACATATACCGTAAAGGCATTATGTTGTTTGCTCTGAATAGTGGGAGTGATGGCTCCAATCTTGGTTTAAACTTCATGATTCTAATAATCTTCTTTTGGGCAATAATGAGCGGCTGAAGGTTGGTTAGGTAAGAACTACCCCAACAGGAGATACCATAGTCAAGGCGTGAGTTAACTAATGCATAGTAAATTGTGTTAAGAAGGCTCGAGGGAACTAATTTTCTTAGATGATAGAATTTGCTCATAGTTATGTAAATAACCTTTCTCACATTGCCAATATGTGCCTTCCAATTCAAATTGCTATCTATAGTAATTCCAAGGTACTTAAACTCGGATACAGATTCTAGTTTTAAGCATTACTCAGAGCAATTTAATTGATCGCAGGTAATATTGTGGTAAATTATATCGGTTATTGGAGCTTTATTTGAGAGTGAAAAAGACATTACCTTTGACTTGCTGCTCACTTGCATTTGATGGAAAGAAAACCACTTTTGCAACAATCTCAAATCCTCGTTTATTTGGTTTGTAATCGTATCAGTGTTTGAAGCTGTGTATGAGAGTGCTAAATCATCTGCAAACGCAACTAAATTTCCATTTAGCATAAGCTTAAATATAGAGTTGATATATATTAGAAATAGAGTTGGTCCGAGAACTGAACCCTGTGGAACACCCGTATTTGCTGCCAGTAATGTATCTCCACAAACTTCATTTACTTTTACTAGCTGTTTTCTATTAAGAAGATAAGAACTAAACCATTCAAGAATCTTTCCTCTAAAGCCCAACCTTTGCAGTTTTCTTAGAAGAAGTTTGTGATTCACCAAGTCAAAGGCCTTTGTCAAATCAAGAAAAAGCCCTGCAGTCTTTTTATTTTGATCTAGTCCTTCATAAATTTTTTCCATAAAAGTAATAAGAGCACCTTCAGTTGATTTACCTACTTGAAAGCCATATTGGTTATCACTTAAAAGCTTATTCTTTCCAAGAAAACTTATCATTCTCTTGATTATTATTTTTTCTAGTATCTTAGAAAAAACGGAGAGCAGAGATATTGGTCTATAATTATTTGGATCATATGGATCACCCTTTTTATAGATAGGAACCACTATAGAAGTCTTAAGACATCCCCTTTTTTAGGGCAAAAGATGACTTTTTAAAGGACGCGCTATTTTTTCCATATTCTTTGTCCAATTATTTATGATATGCAGTTGCAAAAAAAAAATGTCCGCGAGGTTTTAAGCGCAAAAAAAAATAATTAGGTTACAACTCACTACGAGGGGAGTCAACTTCCCTTAATTGTAAGCGGTACTTTCCACCACCCCCCAGGTGTAAGCACAAGTTTTTCCATCGTCTTAAATGTCAAGCTAACATAATGCAACTGGTTTCATGAGTGCGCATCTTAGACAAATTTTGTGTGTTTCTTGCAACTTTAGGCCCTTGGCAGCAGTACATTCCATCACTGTTTTTCGTCATCAGGGGAATGTCAACCAACGATTTGGCTAGGTTTCAAGTTTCCGCAGCTTAGACAAATTTTTGGTTTTTTTTGCAACTTCAAAAATTTACAGTAAATCAACCCATCACTGTTGAGGTGTAAGCAGTCGATTTTCGTCATCAGCTATGTTAAATCTACAAGAAAAAAAATATTTTATGCGTGCGCATCTTAGGCATTGAAAAATGTCGCCAGCTCCCGGACTAACAAGATAGTATGGCTTTGGTAAAAGGCATATATGCGAACTATACCTCTACTTCAAGCAAAGAATTAATTAACTCCTCAGTCTCTCCGCTTTTGGATTTAAAGCTTAAGGACATGCCTACTGATGCTGATATCGCAAATATTTTTGTAGAAAACAAACTGCAACAAAGCAACTCATCGTAACAATCTCAACTCCAACAGGTATAAGTAAGATGCAGCGCTCTGAAACGTCAAGTTGAGTATCATTGTATAACATTGTTACGCATATACCAACAGAAAATGGCATAAGTCCTACGAAATAAAGTGCACGACTGGGTCGTACGAACTTGCTCTACAGTGGTCTTGGGGCTTGAGATTTTCGAAAAAAGGAAAGAAAAAATCATATGAAATTTCATTAATCATTTAAAAATCCATGTTGAATCGTTTTTTGGAAAAAATTAAGTAAGCCATTAGATTTCTTTTACTTTTTTGAATTTTAAGGAATTTTTTTTTTCAAAATCGTTGGAGCCGTTTTTTTCAAAAAACGGTTTTTTTTTTTAAACTTTTCGGAAACATATTCCAAATTTATTTTTTAGTATGTGAAAGTCTAGCGGTTTAAAGTTCTTATCGGAAAACAAAAATTTAAAAAATTTTGAACAAACCGTTTTTGAAAAAATCAAAAGTAAAAAGAATAAAAAAACAGGCACTCATGAGGACTGCCGATAGAAGTGAAAACTTAGATTTGCGTTTTTGTGGCATTTCGAAAGACTACGAATTATCAATTATTATAAGTAATTTAAGAAAAAAAATAATTATAAATTACCTAACTACATTATAATTACAAAAGCATACAACTAACCTAAAATCAATTTATTTACAGTATGTAGCTGAACTAAAACAAAACAGCAAACCAATGCATCAAAATCAAGTCGGTATTATTATTATTATCGATAGACTTTTAAAAATATAAAGGAGCCGACCGAATTGTATTTCGAAAAATTACCAGTTAATTAACAAATAACACAAATTATAACAAACCTAATACTATACTTTCTCAATTGGGCCGAAATTCTTTCTTACTTCTTTGTTTTGTCTATATTTCTGCAGTTGACTTGGAGTTTGTTTCTATATTGACATTTTATAAAATATCTGTTCGATTGAAGTTCATTTGTTTTCAATTCCTATAAAGAACATGGTTCCTGTATGCTATCCTATAGGAACCATGTATTTCCCGGCATAAAAAGCAGTCTATATGCTATTCTAGACTATAATCTATCTCTGTGCCAAATTTCATCTAGATCCGTCGGGCCGTTCTGAAGTTATTGAGCAACAAACATCCAATTATACAAAAATACAAACATTCACATTTATAATATAAGTTGGATATAATATATATGTACATACATATATATCTACATACATATATTAATTTTCTACAAGTATTTAAATTTATTTTGGATTTTCATTGGTAAATTAATTTTTGAGCAGATTTTTTATTTTTATTCATTATTTTCACTATCCGATACATCAGTAATTACTGTGGTTGATACTGTATCGATTGTTGTTCCATGCCTCTCTCATTTCAGTTATTATTCATTCATAATTCTAATTTACTTTGTAGAAAGAAAATGTGCGCTCATTGATCGTTCTTGCTCTTGCAGTGCAACTGTGTCTTAAATATACGAAACGTAACTGGCTATGAGAGAAAATGGAATATGTGTGCTCGCATCTCCGTCTCTCTTGCTCCTACAGAAATATACGAACGAAACGTAACCCTCTCTCTCTTACTATCTTTACTAACCTTCATATTTCTCCCTTTTACCTTCCGTTTGCATCGACCAAACGCTCTCGTCTTGCATTCACCAGCAACCAGCTTACTCCCCAAGTCAAGCAAAAAAAAAAAATTATAATAATAACAATCTTACGTTACGGACGTTTTTTCACATTTAGGGTACCTCTCCGCATCGTCCCATAAGGAACTTCGTTCCAATAATGCCATACTTTTAAATGCAAATATTGATATGAATATTGAAAATATTTGAAAATAAATTCTTCATTTTCATTATTTATTTATCTGCATAAAAACATTAAAATGTTCAATACTCACTTTTATATTGAACAGTATATCCAAACGTCCAACGCGCACATGACACAGTCAGAGATATTTAATGTATTAGTGTATACGTGTACACAGGCTACTGCGCGAGCGCCAGTCTGACTACTCATAGCTATAGATATACTATTAGCATTAGCATGTCGGTGACGCGAACCTATAACTTTTTCCCCTCCAAAAATGCTCAAAGCGCCTAAAGAAGTTTTCACTTCAAAAATTTAACATTTTTTTAAAAAACTCAAAAAAACTTTTTTTGAAAAATTAAAGAATTTATCTTTTTTCGTTTATAACAGAGTCTTATATTAAAATTTTCATCGAAATCCGTGAAGGGGTTTACGAGAAAATCTGATTTAAAAAACCGGTCCTATGGGAGGTACCGTTATAAGACTTTTCCTGAAAAATCTGTTCGAACCGAAACATAAAGTTAACTCAAAAAATACCATTCAGAAAGTTTTATCAAAATTGTAGGAGCCGTTTTTGAGATAAATGAGTTTTTCACTAAAAATCATATGGCAGGTACCGTTAGTTTTAGAGCTAGAATGCTAATTCTAAAAACCCCTCTGTAGGACGTCATAATAATACTATGTACCAAGTTTGAAGCAAATCGGTCCAGCCGTTTAGGCTGTAGGTGCCGATACAGACAGACAGACAGACAGACATACAGAATTGTCGGACCCACTTTCTTAGAATTCTCTATCATCGTAATGTTATGTTTGATTGTCCAAAAAAAAATTTTTTTTTACGAATGCATAACTTGCCTTATAGTACCTATAATCGCAAGTAAATAAAGTGCACGACTGGGTCGTACGACCTTGCTCTAATGTGTTAAAATGGTCTTGGGTGCTTGAGATTTTTGGAAAAAAGCGTTGAAAAAATCATATGAATTTTATAAATCACTTAAAAATCAATACCTATGTATAACGTTTTTTGGAGAAAATGAAGGAAGCCATCAGGTTTCTTTTACGTTTTTGAATTTTTACGAAAAAAATTTTCAAAATCGTTGGACCAGTTTTTTCAAAAAACTGTTTTTTTGAAAAACTTTTCGAAAATATATTCCAAATCTTTTTTGAGTATGCCAACTTCTGGCACTTTGTAGTTTTTATCAGAAAAATAAAATTAAAAAATTGTAGATTAAACCGTTTTTGGAAAAAACTTAAATTTAAAAAAAATTTTGAAACTTTTTTAAAAAACTCAAAAAAACTTTTTTTGAAAAATTTTCGGAATTATATTATTTCTTTTATAAGAGGGCTTCTACATAAAAAGTTTCATCGAAATCCGTCAAGTGGCTTACGAGAAAATTGGATTTCAAAATACCGGTCCTATGGGAGGTACCGTTATAAGACTTTTCCCGAAAAATTTTTTTCAACCAAAACATAAAGTTTGCACAGAAAACACAATTCAGAAAGTTTTATCAAAATCGTAGGAGCCGTTTTTGAGAAAAATTAATTTTTCACAAAAAATCGTATGGCAGGTACCGTTAGTTTTATAGCTAGAATGCTAATTCCAAAAACCCGTCTGTAAGACGTCATAATAATACTATGTACCAAGTTTGAAGCAAATCGGTCCAGCCGTTTAGGCTGTATGTAACTATACAGACAGACAGACACACGGACAGACAGACAGACAGACAGACAGACAGACAGACAGACAGACAGACAGAATTGTCGGACCCACTTTTTTCGACTTCTCTATCATCGTAAGGTCATGTTTGATTGTTACAATTTTTTTTTTTTTTACCAATGCATAACTTGCCTTATAGTACCTATAATCGCAAGTAAAAAGCTAAGGAAATATGCATGGGATTGTTAGAGACCAATGATCTGAATATTGAAGCTGTAACTTAACTGATTCGTAGCAGAGACACTTCCATATCGAATGTAATAGTAAAAATGCAACGGAAAGACGATGTCCGACGAGTATTAATAGTCAAAGGCAAAATACGCGAGACAGGATTATCGATTCACAAAGACTACACGGCAGCATCGAGAAACAGGCGAAAACTTTTATTTTATCTCTAAAAGGAAAAAATCGTTAAAAATAAATAGCTGAAAGTTGAAATCCGTGGAAAAACATTAATTGTGAGAGGAAAATCATTTGATTACGACCGAAACAACAACTTGAGAGGCGAATCTGAAGATGAATGTGGACTGACATTACTCAACCAGCTGACATTTCTAGACATTTCTAGCATTGACATGTTCAGAGAACTAATTCTAATGCTGTATACACATTGACGGGGGATGTGCTTCGAGAACGAAGAACAAGTAGTGAGCAAACACATTGTAGTTTTTAATGGTAATTTCGTCTGTCTAAATGTAAAGAAAAATAATATTAAAAGTAACAAAAAGCCCACAAATTTAAAAACTGTATCTTAAAATATTGCAGGTCTAGATAATAAGTCAGTCTTTACTGATTTTTATAGTTTTATAAACCATTATGATTAATTCTTTATTTATGAAACTTTCCTTACTGATGATAAACTTAAAAACCATATTAGCGAATTCGAGGATTACGAACTTAAGACAATACCAGCTGGAAAACAGCACAATAGAGGTAGAACCAGTGTAGGATGTTGCTTGGGTTTTAAGAAAGCGTTGTTAAATTATGGATGTGAATTTAAAATGTTTGGAGAAACGATGTATGTTGCAATAGATCTTAATAAGAATAAGCTTAATATACTTCCAACATATCTCAATTGCAACCATTGGGATACTGATTATGAAAACCTGAAAGAAATTCTTTTATGCGGGAATTCAAATAACATTTGACTAATTGGTGGCTAAAATGCAAGAGTAGGTGATACCATAGGAGCTGAAAATGAGCTAGCCGGTATAAATCTTCAATCAAAAGACGGGACACATAATGCGAGAGGGAACAAGATAATGTACCTTTGTAATTCATTTGTGTTGCGGCTACAAAATGAAACCAGCGCGGGCGACAAAGACGACGAATTAACTTTTGTTGGAGGTTAAAGTGCATCTGTTATCGACTACAGTTTTGTTTCGTAGGAATGGAGTAAATATGTTTCGGATTTTAAGGTATTACAAGTTCAGTATTCTGATCATATGCCAATTGTGGTTACTCTGAGTGAAACAAAACAGAAGAATTCCAAAAGTGTAGAGAAAATACTTTTACCAAAAATTATTTGGAAAAACTCAAAAGCAGACATATTAAGAAGAAATTTGGATGTCTTTCTAGAAAGAAATAATATAATAGCGCTTTATCAAGTTGAGCAAGCCATTAAGCAACTATATCCTGTTGGAAGACAAGCAAACAGGCAAACAACTTTTAAAGATTCATGGTTTGATGATGAGTGTATGAAAGCTAGAACGATATCATACGCCTGTCTAAAGCATTTCGAAGGTCTAACGAGGAACACACGAGAAATCTCTACATACAAGCGAATTCGAAATTCAAAAGGCTTTGCAAAAAAAATATATCTCTACTATATATAAAAGAGTAATTTTGTGTGTGTGTCAGTTTGTCTGTATATGGCAGATAAACTGACGGCACACCATTTACCTTGCAATACAGTGGATTCTTAAATCTTTTAATTAAATTTGATTTAATTTAATAATATTTGAACTTACCTCTTAGATTTATAATGAGAAATTTCATATTTCTCAAATATTTTTGACGTTTTTCCTTTTCCTTTTCTTCTTGTTCGCTGTTTTTACAGCGGCTGCTCTACATATATAGAGCGGGAACACAATGTAGTCGCAATCCGGACGCCACATAATGCCAGCTGTAGATGGTGGATGGATAGGTTGGTAGATGGATAGGATGGTATATGAATAGGATGGAGGATTGTGGATGGCACTGGCGGACTAAGGTAGGGGCGGGGGGGGGCGGTCCGCCCGGGCCTCCGGTGTCCGGGGGCCTCCAAATCAACCTATTTCATATTTTTGAATTTTTTTAATAATATGTAACACTAAATAGGTATGGATACAACGGATGAAGGTTTATTATAAGAAAACTATGTACGAGTACCTTTACCTACTCATAATAATTTGTGTCATGATGTTTTATGTTTCTACCTATTCCTACAACACGCACGAAGCAAAATGTTATGGGGCCTCCAGTCCCAAACCAAAACAAAACTGTACCTATACAAAGTTTCGAAAAACAACGGCAGCATCAACAAAGTCATGCTGCTATTAAGTTCTTAAGGAACTTAAGTAAAAAGAAAAAAAAATCAATCCATTTGTTGTTTTCTGTTTTTATAGTAAATAGCTTGGTGACGTGAAATAAGGGCCAACGAAATGAAGCCAAAAATCAAAAATTTTGCCTTGATTCGTTTCAAATCTGGAAATAACTCCAAAATTTTGATTTGGCTTAATTTCGATTAAGAAAACGATATAAAGCCAATTTGGCTTTATTTCGTTTAGTAGTGAAAACACTTAAACTGGTGATGACGTTACTCATTTTGTCGAAGTAAGGGCCTCAAAGTTTATCATCATGAAGGAATTGAAGTAGAAAATATATTATGAAGTACGGAAATGTGAAACAATAGAATTTCCACTCCATGGTCGGCGTGGAGGGAAAATAGATTTGACATAAAATGATAATTGATAGAAGAAAAGAAGATTTCGTTGGGGGAAAAAATAATAGTTTATTCAATTAACAAGACAAGAAATCAAATATATTTTCTTCAATCTTTGCAAGAAACAAATGAATGAAACTTATCTAAATGACTAAAACAAATTTACCGAAACACTTGATAAAAACACAAAGGCTAAAAATTCGACGCGAATTTTAAGCTTATATTTTTGTTATCAAGTGTTTCGATAAATTTGTTTTATTTATTTAGATAAGTTTCATTCATTTGTTTCTTGCATATATTGAAGAAAATATATTTGATTTGTTATTTTGTTAAATAAATCAACTATTATTTTTTTCCACAACGAAATCTTCCTTTCTTTTATCAATTATCATTTTATCTCAAATCTATTTTCCCTCCATGCCGCCGACCATGGAGTGGAAATTCTATTGTTTCACATTGGCTTTATTTCAATTAATAAACTGAAATAGATCCAAATTTAAAATTTGTATGGGATTTGGTCCAACCCACCAACAGAAACAAGACATACGTCGTTGGAAAGGTCTTTGCAAATGGAAGGTTTTTTAATATGGGCACCAAGCTCTAAACAATGGGAGAGCTGAGATAACGGACATTCAAAAATTACCCTTTTTCTACTGCACTGTTGCATTTTCTTATTCTACCATCAACAACCAAAAGAAAAATAGCATTGGAAAGATCTGTTCAAGTCCAATATTTGTTGATATAGGCATCAAGTTGTAATCCATATCAGACCAGAGATACAAAATATTGTTAATCACTCTTTTTTGGGTGCATCCTGGTACTTACCTTCCTCCATACCAACAGAAATGAGATGCATATCGTTAGAAAGGTCTTCTCGAGTATATCAAACCTTAGTATGGGCACCAAGCTCTAAACAATGGGAGAGCTGAGATAATGGACATTGAAATCAGCCTTTTTCTACTGCAACTGCATTTTCTTATTCTACCACCAACAACCAAAACAAAAATATCATTGGAAAGATCTGTTCAAGTCCAATATTTTTCAATGTGGGCATCAAGTTGTAATCCATATCAGACCAGAGATAAAAAATATTGTTAATTAGTTTTTTTTGGGTGCATCCTGGTACTGACCTTCCTTGATACCAACAGAAATGAGATGCATACCGTTAGAAAGGTCTTCTCGAGTACATCAAACTTTAGTATGGGCACCAAGCTCTAAACAAGGGGAGAGCTGAGATAATGGACATTGAAATTAGCTTTATGTTGTTGAAAAGGTAAGTGTATATAAAATCTATTTTTAAACATAAACATACTAAGCAGACGAGACTTGATTCCAACTTGAGCTCTGGAACTACGCGTATATTTGTGTAAGCGTTTGACATATTCCTCGACGGTTATGCGCCAAAAATATTTAAAGTGAAGGATGTATTCAAACTTAAGCTGAGACTGAGTATTGTAATTAACTTTGTACAGTATCTCAGCTCTCCCATGGTTAAGAGCTTAGTGCCCATATTAAAAAAATATTTACTCTCGAAGACCTTTCCAACGATATGCATCTCATTTCTGTTGGTGTGGAGGAAGGTAAGTACCAGGATGCATCCAAAAAAGAGTGATAAACAATTTTTTTTTTCTCTGGTCTGATATGGATTACAACCTGATGCCCACATCGAAAAATATTGGACTTGAACAGATCTTTCCAATGATATTTTTGTTTTGGTTGTTGGTGGTAGAATAAGAAAATGCAGTTGCAGTAGAAAAATGCTAATTTCAATGTCCATTATCTCAGCTCTCCCATCGTTTAGAGCTTGGTGCCCATACTAAAGTTTGATGTACTCGAGAAGACCTTTCTAACGATATGCATCTCATTTCTGTTGGTGTGGAGGAAGGTAAGTACCAGGATGCCCCCAAAAAACAGTGATTAACAATATTTTGTATCTCTGGTCTGATATGGATTACAACTTGATGCCCATATCGAAAAATATTGGACTTGAACAGATTTTTCCAATGATATTTTTTTTTTTTTGGTTGTTGGTGGTAGAATAAGGAAATGCAGTTGCAGTAGAAAAGGGGTAACTTTCAATGTCGATTATCTCAGCTCTCCCACTGTTTAGAGCTTGGTGCCCATACTAAAGTTTGATGTACTCGAGAAGACCTTTCTAACGATATGCATCTCATTTCTGTTGGTATGGAGGAAGGTAAGTACCAGGATGCACCCAAAAAAGAGTGATTAACAATATTTTGTATCTCTGGTCTGATATGGATTACAACTTTATGCCAATATCGAAAAATATTGGACTTGAACAGATCTTTCCAATGTCATTTTTCTTTTGCTTGTTGATGGTAGAATAAGAAAATGCAACGGTGCAGTAGAAAAAGGTCAATTTTCAATGTCGATTATCTCAGCTCTCCCATTGTTTAGAGCTTGGTGCCCATACTAAAGTTTGATGTACCCAAAAACACCTTTCCAACGACGTATATTTTATATCTGTTGGTTAACATTACCAAAACAATGTTAAGTTACTCAGAAGATAGAAATGAATTAAGTGCATTATGTCAGATGCCTTTTGACATAGAGCTGAGTGCCCATAGCAAAAAATCGTCGCCTTGTGCACACCTTTTCAACTACATACATATTGTTGCTTTAAGTTATCGATACCAAACCATAGCTAACTTTGAAAAATGCATCATTGTTTGACCATTATCTCAGCTCTCCCATTGTTTAGAGCTGGATGCCCATACTAAAGATTGATGTACTCGACAAGACCTTTCCAACGACGTATATCTTGTTTCTGTTGTCTTATTTCGGTTTGGAAATAGAAATACAACCAATGCGGCCTTATTTATACGTTAAAAGCGAAATAACGCCAAATTTAAAATTTGGCCTTTTTTCCTTGGGCCTTTTTTCCATTACCCATTTTTGAACTCAAAAACTATCTTTCCCCAAATTTTTTTTTTAATATTCAATGCTCTATTAAATTTTATATTGTGCTAAAACCCAGATACTTTAAGTCTTCCAGTTTTTCTAAAAATCAAAAATATTAAAACTACTTCTGCTCGTTTTTAGTTTTATAAACCTCAAAGTGTCAAAGTACTTGTGCAACCATGTTGAAACTGTGACACTTATACATCTACACGTTGTTGTATTTAGAGCTTTCTCTCATATTACTCAGCTGAATAAGTATAACACTTTATCAATATAATGTACATCACCTTTCATCTTCTTATAAATGTAATTTAGTCATAAGTCACATCTTGTATAATAAGACATTAAAACACAACATGGTGTCAGAAGTAGACAAATCTGAAAGTAAGCCCACAGGCACAAGCCCAGATACAGTGGCACACAAAACTGAAACATCGAGTGCTTTGAACGGTCTTCCTCATCTTGAGTTTAAAAACGACAACTTAGGAGTAGCTTGGACCAACTGGAGCAACCATTTTAAAATTTTCATGAGAGCATCTAACCTTGAAAATGAGTCGAACGGAAGGAAAGTGGCACTTCTTCTCCATTACATGGGACCTGAGGCAGTCAATATATTTAACGCATTTGGATTAAATTTGGATACGGTAAAATTTGACGAATTGCTTAAAAAATTTGAAGAGCACTTCATTCCAAAAAAGAATATTGCTGTCGAGAGAAATAAATTTTTCTTGCGTAAGCAGCAACCTGGTGAGAGCATTGATGAATATGTAACAGAACTAAATAGAAGCTTTCTCTGTGAATTTGTTGAGCTTCGTGAAAGTCTTGTCCGCGATATATTCACATGTGGTTTATCGGATAGTCATATATCTATTAAAGAAAAACTTTTAAATGCAGGAGACTCTACACTCGATGAAGCTGTTAAAATCGCCAAAAATGCTGAACAAGCTAAAGAGCAAATAAGACAGCTGCAAAAAGAACCACAAGAAAATTTTATGGGGGCAATACAAAATACCAACCATCAGTGGAAACGAAAGGAACAACAACAACAAAAACGGTGGTCTTCGAAACGAGTGTGTGGTAGATGTGGATAAACACACATTCAACGTTGTCCCGCTATAGGGACCGTGTGCAAAAAATGCAACGGAAAAAACCATTTCGCTAAGATGTGTAGGAGTACAAAACAAGTACATGCAGTCGACTATGAAACAGACTCCAATACCTCATCGTCATCTCTTTTTTTTGGCCCACTTCGCATAGTTCCAATTCCAACATCTCCGCCATCACAATCATATGCTTCTTCCATACCAAAACGATCCTTTTCTCCTTCACCAATAGCAACAAAATCATCAGCTGCATCATTGCAACATTACTCAACTTCAACATTGACATCAACACAAGCTTCAAGAACTCCAGCAACATTATTGAAACAACATCCAACACTCAATTTAACACCACAGTTGCAGATAGGAAATCTAAAACAAAAAATTCCACTCAAATGGGAAAGCTTACTTGTCATTGAGGGGAAAGAAGTAACATTCCAGCTAGACACCGGAGCAGAATGTAACGTTATAAGCAAAAGTGAGTTAAAGTTAAAACAAACAAATGTCAAACCAACCAAAACTAAGCTTATTACTTTCAATGGAAATCACATTCCAATATTAGGTGAATGTTTCTTAAATTGTTTTAATTATGTGGATAAAAAATTTTACACTATACGATTTTTTGTGGTAGATTTCAAATGTACGTCAATTTTAGGATTGCAAACATGTGTCGAATTGAACTTAATAAAAAAAGTTAACAAAATAGATTCAAATAATATAGTTAGCCGCCATCTAGATTTGTTTACGGGTCTCGGTTGTCTTGTAAATGAAATAAATTTAAAAACAGATCCTCAAGTTAAACCGGTTATAGATTTTCCACGTCGTATTCCATTTGCATTAAAACCTCAGTTAAAAGAAGAATTAGAACGTCTGTGCAAATTAGAAGTAATAGAACGTATTGACGAACCGACAGAATGGGTAAGTTCAATAGTTCTAGTAAAAAAATCGAATGGCAAATTACGACTATGTTTAGATCCACGTAATTTAAATAAGGCGATATTGCGTCCTCACTTCCAATTTTTAAATTTGGATGAATGTAAATCGAAATTAAGACGATCGAAGTTCTTTACAACTTTAGATTGCAATTCAGGATTTTGGATGCTTAAGTTAGACGAAAAGTCATCCGATCTGTGTACATTTATAACCCCATTTGGACGATTTAAGTTCTTAAGACTTCCATTTGGAATCAATGCCGCGTCCGAAATTTTTCAATGTGAAATAAATAAATATTTTAAAGACATAGAAAATTTAATTATTTTTGTAGACGATTTTTTAATCTACGCAGAAACCAAAGACAAGCATGATCAAACATTAAATTTGGTTTTAGAACGAGCTCGTATAATTGGTTTACGGTTTAACAAAGAAAAATCTAATTTTTTTAAAAATGAAATTAAATTTCTTGGCCATATTTTTAACGAAAAAGGTGTTCGTCCTGATGATGAAAAAGTAAGGGCAATTTGCGAAATGCCTCGTCCATCCAATATTACTGAACTACAGAGATTTTTAGGCATGATCAATTATATAGGCTCTTTTATAATAAATTTGTCCGTCCGCTGTGAGAACTTACGAAAATTACTTAAAAAAGATATTTTATGGCATTGGTCAGATCTTCACGAAAAAGAATTTTCTAATCTTAAACATCCCACTTCTGACACCATGTTGTGTTTTAATGTCTTTATTATACAAGATGTGACTTATGACTAAATTACATTTATAAGAAGATGAAAGGTGATGTACATTATATTGATAAAGTGTTATACTTATTCAGCTGAGTAATATGAGAGAAAGCTCTAAATACAACACACGTTTAAATAATGTTTCGAAGTTCTTAACTTCAGTTTCTAACGATATAGTAAGCCATGCCTATCCAGCTTATTTGGCTCACACAGCCTGTTTATTTATAACGGCCCGGTCGATACAGACAACAATAAAAAGTTACCTACCTTCGATGTTTGATCTACCATGAGTCGAGATTCAAGAACGTTTAGTCAATCTGTCCATTTTGTCAATTGAGAGAAAAGTTTCAAGGGAAATCGATTTCAACGATGTAGTTCAGCAAAATGAAGGCACGAAAACATATAAAATAAAATACGGGCTATTTACCTAATTTGAAAAAAATATTTGTAAAATTCTTGTATTATTTCTTATTGGTTTAGGAGTTCTATTGGAAAAACTTAACAAAGCTATATAGGAAAAAACAAACATAAAAAATTGTTCGATCAGTTTCTTTAAAAAAGGGTTTTTGAACAACATTCCGAAAAAATATTTTAAAAATTGTTTCAATACAAGAATACAGAGAAACCTTAAGTTTCTATCATTTCAATTTCAAAAAAAACTTAATTATTTTATAAAAATCGAAAATTAAAGATATCAGAAATTTTGAAATGCAATGTTAATTGAATTAGAAATGACTTCCTTTTTCGAGAAAATCAAAATTCTTGTTAATGATTGTACGATAGGTTTAGTACATACTTATAGGTACTTATAATCGCACGGAATAATTGAAAACAAAACTACTGCTTTAATTGTATAGGCAGGTACATGGTAAGTTTGGATTTTAGACAATCATCTATCCATATCCAATATAAGAAAATCGATGTTTCTATGTACATATATTCCTTATATACTTCAAAACGACGTGACCAATTTTCATGATATTTTCGGGCAATATTATGATTGTATTAAGTTTTTTTATTTTGTTAAGTAAAGTGCTTTCTATACTAAGCAAGCGAGTATTAAATAAAATCTTTGATTTCTATTGGGTAATTATTTTTTTGCACTAAACCTGTTGGCTGCTATGGTAAAAGCAGATGTATATTCTTACTTTCTGAGCCTGTACGTGTATTATAATTTAATTACTATGATTGATGATTTTCTTTCTCGTAAAACTGACTACATTACGGGTGGCAATGGTACAGTGGATGTACAGTGGAAGTCGTTGATTGCTAACCTAGAGTTGTGGGTTCAAGCTATAACATGGGCAGCAATTTTCTATATTCCCCCAGTTTCAACTGCCACCGGTGGGAGTTTTGTGAGATAAGTAACACCTTACTCTCAATCCACTGTACCAACTAAAAAACTTTTTTCCTATCTCTCTATTCCCTCTAACTAGTGCCGTGAAAAAGACCTAAGGCCTTACAGACGTGAAGTCAAAATTATAATTTAAAAAAAATCTGCACACAAGGGGCCTCATTTCAGCATTGCCGCCGGCCCTCCAACATGCTTAGTCTGCCACTGGTGGATGGATACCATGGCAAGTGGTAAATGGTAAATAGTAAACGGCAAGTGGTAAATGGTAAATAGTAAACGGCAAGTGGTAAATGTAAAATGGGTAATGGTAGATGGTAGATGAATAAGGCGGCATACCATGCGTCACATATAATGCGTCAAGTGTAATTTTTATTTTATTTTTTCACAGTAACATAACTTTTAAACGAGGACGGTCAATTTGTATCCGATAGAATAATAGGAATATGAGATTTTCAAAACAAGAAGAAGAATTTCGATTTGTGTATTCTTTTAACTTGCTCTATAGGGCAAGTATTGGTTTCGTGCAGAAAAAAAAATCGAGGTTTTAATCAAACATGACATTACGTTGATAGAGAAGCCCAAAAAAGTGGTTTTCGCCATACCGTCCGTCGGTCTGTCTGTGCGTCTGTGCGGATGTGCGGATGTGCAGATGTGCGCTTTTTCACGTCATGCTACAGCGTAAACGGCTTGACGGATTTTCTTCAAACTTGGTATATAGCAGTTTGAAAAAAAAAACGGTTGTCGACGTTTTTTTATTTTGTTTTAGCCCTGCACAAACTGGTACCTTTCAAGTAACGGTTTTTTCAATTTGGATTTTCTCGAAAACGGCTCTTACGATTTTGATTAAATTTAAAATTTAGCTAACTTTAAGCATTTCTAACAAAACTGCGTTTTTTGTTTTTGCCTCAAATGGTCGTAACGAAAATCAGGTTTTAACGGCTTTTTTTCAAGTAGCCATAAGTTCACAACGGCTTGATTGAATCAACTCAAACTTTGTTTGACATAGTTTTTCATAGTGTTCTATAGGATGGTTTAGTATATTTTTCACTGAAGCCTTTCTGAACGGTGGCTTCCATACAACGAGCCGTTGAGTTTTAGCCAACTTTTTTCTAATTTTCTCGAAAATGGCTCTAACGATTTTGATTAAACTTTGTGTGTTTTATTCTTTTAGTGTTTTTAAGAGAACTGCGTTTTTAGTTTTTGGCTAAAAATGCAAATAACGGAGATCTGCTCTTAACAGCTTTTTTTCAAATGGCCATAAGTTGCATCGAATTCACTCAAATTTTGTTTGGTATAGTTCCTTACAGCTTCCTATCAGATGGCATTGATTTTTTTTCATTTTCTCTTTTTTAAATGGTGGCTCCTATACAAAGAGCTACTAGATTTTGGCCAATTTTTTCATTTTTTCTAATTTACTCAAAAAAGGCTTCCCCGATTTTTATGAAACTTTGTATGTAACATACATAGAATACTTCAAACAAAACTGCATTTTTAGTTTTTGTCGATACATGATAATAGCGGAAATTGCTTTTAACAGTATTATTAATTTGGCCATAAGTGGACATTTGTATCATGTATCATTTAAAACACCCAAAAGATAAATTCTTAATTTTAAATATTAAAGGTTTCCTAACGTTAGCTCCCGTATATCGAGTTTTCCAGTTTTAGCCAATTTTTTTTTGGTTTTTACCAAATTTTTCAAAAATGAATTGTTCTTATGGATCGAAAAGTTTGTTTTCATCGGACTATTGCACCAACAGAGCAAGTACGTGCGACCCAGTCGTGCATTTTATTTCATATACATGACAAAATATTCGGACTTAAGCAAAAATATACATACAAAAATGACATTTAGTGTCGCACCGCTGCTGTTCTTTTTTTGCCGAAATTTTTACTTTCACGTTTACTGGAACCAGCGACAAAACTCACATCAATAAAATAACATATTACAGTAAAATGTAGTTCCGTATTGTGCGGTAATTCTTTTATCCAAATCTTGCTTTTGTAATGAAAAGACTGAGAAAGATACATTAATTAAAAATACGCCCGTATGATAGAGAACCCCAGAATGAAGAATTTTGAAGAATTCGACGAAAGAAATTCAACATTAAACGTGTTCCTTTTCTGTGATTTGTGCGGTTTACACATGAATGAATTTATGAAAGCAAAAAGCAAAAAGCATGTGTAAACATACACTTACGCGTTGGTTGGGAACATGCATGAAAGTCAGGGCCGAACAAGCTATACGTGCAAGCGGTGCAAATGCGCAGGGCGCTGAAACCAATGGGCGCCTTGGGCGAGCGTTTAAATAGTCACCTCGTAACCACTACCTTCTTTTTACTTGCGATTATAGGTACTATAAGGCAAGTTATGGATTCGTGCAGAAAAAAAAATTTGAGATAACAATCACACATAACATTACGATGATGGAGAAGTCGAAAAAAGTGGGTCTGGGAATTCCGTCCGTCTGTCTGTCTGTCTGTCTGTCTGTCTGTATGTCTGTTCGCGCCTCTGGAGGCTGAACGGGTGGGCCGATTTGCTTCAAATTTGGTATTTAGGATTTATTTGGCCGTCCCTCGGAACATATTTTTTATTTTTGCTCTAGGTCCAAAAATAACGGCACCTGCCATACAATCTTGAAGACAAAAATTGATTTTCTCAAAAACGGCTCTAACGATTTTGATAAAACTTTCAGAATGCTATTTTTGCAAGAAAATCTATCTTTTGGTTTGAAATTTTTTTTCAAAATTTGTCTAATAACGGTACCTCTCATAGAACCAGTATTTTCAAATCAAATTTTTTCGTAAACTATACATTCGATTTCAATAAAATTTTGACCACAGGAAGTCATTTATAGTTTTATTAATATGGCATTTCAAAATTTTCAAAAACTTTTTTTTTTGATTTTTTATAATTTTTTCAAAAAAATTTTTGGTTTTCAAAATATGTTGGAAACGGGTACATTGATTTTTTTTTAAATTATTTTTCAAATGTAAACTACGGATTGCCATATATTTGCATACTCAAATAAATTTCAAAATATTTTTTGAAAAAGTTTTTCAAAAATAACCTTTTTAAAAAAAAACTGGTCCAACGATTTTCAATATTTTTTTTTCCTAAATTGACGTATAGCTTTGAAATTTTATTGCATACTTAGTTTTTCCGAGAAAACTCTTAAACTAAATTAAAAAATAAAAGAATTTTCGAAATTATTTAATTTTTTTTTAATATCCATATATGCAGCCACTACGCAATTGCTTATCATAAGAGCAAGTTCGTGCGACCCAGTCGTGCATTTTATTTAATTCTCATTTATTTTTGTAGCTCACACCAATATTGATATTCATTATATAACTAACAGCTAGTTTGAATTTAATGACAGATATACAATTATATACATATCTACTATTCCAAAAATTAATCCATGTTTACCTTCTTATTCACACCCACCCTATAGTCCCACAGTAAAAAAAAATGTATCTACCAAATAAGCTTCAATAGATACCTACCTACCTAGCTATATGCTATTTTTCTCATTATAAGGCATCACCACGTATGAGAAATTTTATTTTATTTTCATAACCCACCCCTATGCAGTGTAACATAAAAAAAATTTCAACAGCATAAATACAGATAAAATTCATACTCATGTACACAACAGTGTGCAAAATTAAACCTACGAATTTAAACTCTTTCGGTTGAGTGTTTTTTGTACTATGTTTAAGTTTGTCATTGGCTTCTCTTTATGAGTGGAATCTTATCACTTGTCTGGAGAGATGAGACAAAGGGTTGAGTTGAAATTTAAATAATGGAAATAATGAGTGATGACTGATGATGGATGCGATGACTAATGATGAGGTTTGTCGTTTGTCGATATTGAGTGAATCTTTTTTGTTCAAATTTCTTTTTCTCTTTGTTTGTTCTTGCCTGCCAGTCATTGTTTCCATTAAAAAAAAGAATTTTTTGACTAATACAGGGTAATCGGTGTTAGCAAAGATACCTAATATAACAAAAAATACTTGTTCTATTATTTTTGGTGTGAGGTTGTTTAAAGAGCTAGAGCGAGTAGGTTGAGTTGAGACAAGAAAAAAATCGTATGGTAGGGGGGTCTATTCATCTCTGTTTGGCCAGGAGGCGCAATTTTCTAAAAACATGACTTAAATTGGAACAAAAATAATTAAAAAATAACGGTAACTCTTACAATCCCATGCCATATCATTTTGTAAAACCAGAGATCTCATCCTTTTTAGTGTTTTTAAATAAAGCTATTTTAGTGATCAGTTTTCAAAATATTAACTTTGAAACTCAAAATTATGGCAACAAAGAAATAGAAAAAAATTTCAAACCAATTTTTTTCAAAATTTGATGTATGTATGCAAGTATTATTTTTGTTGTCAAAACACAATGCTCTTATTAGTTTTGGGTCAGACACTGAAAACCGTATGGCTCTATGACTTTTTGTTGCCAAGCTATTTAAAAATATCCGAACCTTCTTGTTCATAAAAAACACACAAAAATTTGCATTACTTGTGCCATCTCGTGTTTTTATGCGGAAATAGTTTCTTTTATTTTTGAACTAGCGGTACCCGGCACGCGTTGCTACGCTAGTTGCGTAGTTTTCGCTGATGTTTCAAACCGCTAATAAATTTATGAAAAAACCAAAAAAAAAATTGACCAAAAAATGCTTAAAGCCTGCATTTTATTTTTGTCTTCCACCCGATCAGAACCAAACCTTCACAGGAACCATCCCTGGACTAAACTATATTTACCCTGGAAATTTCATAAAGATCCATTGGGCGGTTTAGGAGTCCATAGACAACATACATACAAACATACAAACATACACACATCCATTTTTATATATATAGAAGACTAGCGGTACCCGGCGCGCTTTGCTACGCCCAAAAAAACACTTATGTGTATTTAATGTGAAATTAAATTTATTTATATATTTTATCTCAATGCTAGCGGATAAGCAATTTTTTGGTCGTTTTGGTTGGTGTATAAATATACAAATTTTTTGGCATACACACAAAGTGCAGTTAATTTGATTGTTAAACTGAACATGGTAACATTGATAAATTGTGGCTTAAATATTTTGCTGCATTTGACAAAAAATTGGGAAAATAAAATGCCATTTGTTGTGCGATTCAATTTCTTTTCCGAGGTTCAAAAGTTGTTTGGAAAATGTTTGGGTGGACGATTCTTGCACCAAATGGACACGCACGTTCGTTGAGAGTTTGATTTTTTCGACTCAGTTCTATAAATACGATGCTTTTATTCAACTAAAGGAAAACATTTTTATAAAAAAGTTGAAAAAAAAACTTTGCCAAAAGCCCGCATTTTTCTGTCTTCCACCCGGGCATTTCGCTTAAAAAGGAGATGGCCCATTTTCCTAGGAAACCTGGGCCCAGTGCGTCCACTAATGAATCTAGTATCAAATGAAAGGTGATATTAAGGACATTATGTGGGTGAAATATTTTTAAAATCGTTCGTGGGGTTTTTGAGATATTTGAGCTTGAAGTTGACTAATTCAGAAGCAGAATTTCACTTATTTTTCCGACAAAACTGCTTATATTTTCCGATGTAAGATACATAGAGAAATAAATCTGGTATCAAATGAAAGGTATTTTGTTAACCTTTTCATCGTATTAAAAATTATTTTTGTACATATCCTATATTCTCCAATATTTTGTTTTAAGTTCTTAGAAATCAAGTTTTTTGTTCTTACTTTTTAAACGTCAATATCTTAAAAAGATCGGCAGTGATTCCTAATTTTTTAACATCATTATAAAGATTATTTATTTACCTTTAATTTGATATATAATTTAGTGCCCTTTATTAAATACAAACTTAGTTTTGAACTAACTTACACTAAAAAGCATATTTACATGCACTATAAGCTATGCACTTTTTTGTTTATCGTTATTTTTTATAATTTCTTAACCAAAAATAGCAAAACATGTATTATTTATTACTTACTTTAAGCCCGATAAACAACATTTATATTGATGACAATCTAGGTGATGTTATTTAAGAAAACATGCATCATGCTACTTCGAAAATATAGTCCATGTAAAAAACTTACCGTTTTCTTTTTATTTTTGTAAATGTAAATATGATTCGATTAAGCCTCTCTTCTTTTGTTTAAGATAATAAACATGATCTGATAATGCCTCTCGTACAATATAACGTGACACTTTGGTATTGAGAGTTCCCACGCGCCTTTTAATTGCAGGTGTAAGCTCCGCTAAATTAAATAGTTTATTGTGTTCCCATATTGAAGAAAAAATTAAACAGCTTAAACTAAAAAGCATTATTTATTACGTATTAAGTTACGATGCATTGTATGTAAATATATAAAGTGCGTAAAAAAAAGTGAAAATGAATAGTGGTCAATGTGTTAATTGTAGAATACATTTACAACAAAATATTTTGCAAGTTCGTAGGATTGAAATGCTTTCAAATCCGCGTCGATCAATTTTAGTTAATTGGATATCTCCAGAACAAGTAAGTCGTTGTTTTTTTTTATAAAAAGTGAAAAGATCAGTTTTTTAGCATACTAAGAATAAATTATAGATAGTATATCAATGTTTTTAATTGGCTTTGAGTAGATTAAATACTCCCAACCATTTAGGCGATTTTGTTAAGGAAAATAACTTAAATAGAACTAGGGCAGTGTTTCGTAGAATTAACGGACACATTCCAAGCTTAAATAACTTTCCTTTGCTTGATTTGACAGAGCTTCGTAAAATATCATTGGGAAATTATCAAATCAAACAAGCTCGCTCTTATTGTGGGGAACATCTTAAAATCAATGGAAGTTATATAATAGAAGTTTGTGAAAATGTATTAAGAATTAATTCTACACATCAAAGCCTGGTTGGAAACAATTATTTACTTAGAGGTCGCATTAAATCTCGACACATCAGTGGGAAAATATATTTTACATACATCCTTGTCAGTAATGAATCTGATGTAGCCAATAGTTGCAACGCAATAGAAGCGTACTATTGCAATTGTCTTGTAGGAATGAGAACTGTTGGTTGCTGCGCTCATGTTATGAGTATTTTGTGGTACTTAGGATTTGCTCGTCACCAACAAAATATGAACATAGCTCCAGCTTAATTTTTAAATTCTATTTTAATAGACAATGAAGTTGAAGGAGAATAAATCTGAAATAATACTTAATATTATAATTAATGTAGGACGTAGGTTATTATGTATGTAATCAAACCAAAATGAATTATAAAAATTTATTATTTCAATGCAATAACTCCATTTCGCATTTAATATAAGTTAAAAGTTATGTCTCATTTTAATAAAAATCATTTAGTTTTAAACCTTTTTGTACATATAAATATTGAAAAAATAAAGACTATAAGTTATTACATCTACATAATTATGTGTCTTTTATAAACTTCTTCTGAAAATAAAAAGAAAACGGTAAGTTATTTACATGGACTATATTTTCGAAGTAGCATGATGCATGTTTTCTTAAATAACATCACCTAGATTGTCATCAATATAAATGTTGTTTATCGGGCTTAAAGTAAGTAATAAATAATACATGTTTTGCTATTTTTGGTTAAGAAATTATAAAAAATAACGATAAACAAAAAAGTGCATAGCTTATAGTGCATGTAAATATGCTTTTTAGTGTAAGTTAGTTCAAAACTAAGTTTGTATTTAATAAAGGGCACTAAATTATATATCAAATTAAAGGTAAATAAATAATCTTTATAATGATGTTAAAAAATTAGGAATCACTGCCGATCTTTTTAAGATATTGACGTTTAAAAAGTAAGAACAAAAAACTTGATTTCTAAGAACTTAAAACAAAATATTGGAGAATATAGGATATGTACAAAAATAATTTTTAATACGATGAAAAGGTTAACAAAATACCTTTCATTTGATACCAGATTTATTTCTCTATGTATCTTACATCGGAAAATATAAGCAGTTTTGTCGGAAAAATAAGTGAAATTCTGCTTCTGAATTAGTCAACTTCAAGCTCAAATATCTCAAAAACCCCACGAACGATTTTAAAAATATTTCACTCACATAATGTCCTTAATATCACCTTTCATTTGATACTAGATTCATTAGTGGACGCACTGGGCCCAAAAATGGGCCATCTCCTTTATGAATAAAACCAAAAAAGAATTTAAAAAAAAACTGAACCAAAATTGTTAAAAGCATGCATTTTTTTTCCTTCCATCCGATCGGCACGAAAACTTCACAGGAACCACCCCTGGACTAAACTATATTTACCCTGAAAATTTCATAAAGATCCATTGGGCGGCTTAAGAGTCCATAGACAACATACATACAAACATACACACATCCATTTTTATATATATAGATTGAAGCAACAGTTGTTAAAAGCCGGCATTTTTTTTTGCCTTCACTCGATCGGCCATTCCTGAATTTTCGCTGATGTTTCAAACAGCTAAAAAATTTATGAAAAAAATCAAAAATAAAAAAAAAATCATCTAAGAAATGTTAAAAGTCTGCATTTTATTTTTGTCTTCCACCCGATAGGAAATTGCGGAGTTTTCGCTGATGTTTTAAACCGCTAAAAAATTTATGAAAAAACCAAAAAAAAAAATGACCAAACAATGTCAATAGCCTGTATTTTATTTTTGTCTTGAACCCGATCGGAACCAAACCTTCACAGGAACCATCCCTGGACTTAACTATATTTACCCTGAAAATTTCATAAAGATCCATTGGGCGGTTTAAGAGTCCATAGACAACATACATACAAACATACAAACATACAAACATACAAACATACAAAAATACACACATCCATTTTTATATATATTGTTACATGAATAGTGTTTGTCTCAACTACAGTTTTATGAATGGTTTTTGTTTCTACTTCAGAAATATTACTATATGGTTTTTGTCTCTACTACAGTAAAATGCTGAATAATTCTGCTGAATGATTCTGCTGAAATAACAATGGGGAATTTGAAAGCTCTGAAAGCTTTCAAAGCATCTCGACAATTCCGAATGGTTCGAGACTTAGACTGTTCGGGAAACTTTGATCCCAAGTATAAATAGGACATTTTATTCGGAAATGGACAGTTTCATTTTAACCGTGGTAACGAATAAATGGTGAATAATTAATGGTGCTAAGATAAAGAAATAAATAAAGAGTTTGAACTTAGATAAAAGTGAGTTTCATTTATAGAGATAGTAGTGGTGATTGAAAAGTAAAGGAAAATAAGTTTTATTTTCGAACCCAAGACTAAAAATATTACAGTGGTGTCAGAAGTGAAATAAAACTTAAGAACATAATTACTTTGAACAAATAGAAGTGAAAAGTGATAAAGTGACTATGGGTAAACTGGTAAATGCCCTTAACTTGATTGAACTTAGAGCAGTGTTAAAGAGTCGGGGTCTTCCTACTGCTGGAACCAAAAATGACCTCATTATTAGACTGCAAGAAAATATGACTCAGCAAAACGAAAATCCGGACACATTCCTCGTGGATGTTGAAATTGAAGAGGAACAAGAGCATGTAAGTAATAGTTCCGACTTGTCCAATATGATGGCTCTTCTTCTTGAGCGTTTTCAAGAGCAAAGAAACGAACAAAAGAATGAACAAGCGAAACTTCTAGAACGTTTTGAAACACAAGAGAAGAATCTTGAAGACCAGAAAAACCTCCTTGAAGGAAAGTTCTCTGACATTGAAAGCAAGTTTGTTGCTGCTGACGAGCGTCTCGAAAGCATCGAAAAACAAATTTTGACTGTAGATGAAAGGTTCGAGAAAGTTGAAGACAAATTCGAAAAATATGCAAAGGAGTTGGACAAGGTAAGAAAAATTAAAATTAGAGAAAGTTCTGGTGACTGCATGCGAAGAAAGGAAATGCATCCGCCAACTTTTGATGGACAAACTTCTTGGACGATCTACAAAAGACAATTTGAAGCAGCTGCGACAACAAATGGCTGGGACGACGAAGAAAAGTTTGTTGCACTGACGCTTGCTCTCAGAGGACCTGCTGCAGAACTATTGCAAACAATACCAGCAGAGTTACATGGCAACTTCAAAGCCCTTACTCAGGCAATTGAAAAACGCTTTGGAGATGGCCATATGCAAGAAGTTTTCCGGGGCCAACTTAACACCAGGGTTCAGAAAAGAGGTGAAACTCTTCAACAGCTCCAAGCAGACATCGAACGCCTGGCTCACCTGGCATATCCAACGGCGGGTGAGGAAATTATCAACCAATTTGCTGCTGAAGCATTTGTCCGTGGCTAAGCCGACATCAACCTCCAGCGAGCAGTACGAACAGCCGGAAAACGGACGCTTCCTGAAGCATTAGCGTTCGCCCTTACCATGGAAGCAGCAGAACGGGCTTCTCAAAGCATTCATCGGGTAAGAGAAGTAACTGTTGAAGAGTGCACTTGCCAGAGAACAACATTCCAGAGCAACCACCGTGATGGACCTCTTCGATGCTGGAACTGCAACAAGACCGGACATCTCCAGCGCCAGTGTCGTATGCCATTAAGAAGAGGAGTTTGCCAACATTGCGGCAGCAGGAGGAACAGCCAAGAGGAATTTCACAAAATCCCTGCTGCAACTGTTTCCCACCCGGGAAACGAGTAAGAATCAACTTCACGGGGCAGAAGCTGGTTCCGGGTATCGATGGCCCCAGAACAACGATCCTGTTCTCGCAGACTAAACGAGACAATAAAAGTCTGACAATGGAAGCAGCTATAAACGACAAGAAATATGTGGCAACTATCGATACCGGAGCCACCGCCTCCATTGTTGAAGAGACGTGGTGAAGATGACGTGGCTACACAACACCAATAGCTACTGTCTGAAGACGGCAACAGGTGAGTCAGCTAAAGTATATGGGGAAGTTCGGCTAGTGATTCGATTGGCAGAACTGGAGTTTTCACATAAATTTCTAGTGGCAGATATTTGCGATGAGTGCATCATCGGAATTGCCTTCATGAAAGCACATGGAGTTATTCTGGATATCGGTAACCAGGTTCTGAAATATAGAAATGTCGAGATTCCGATGATCTATGGTAACGAAAACTCGTCAACCCTGAGAACTGTCGTCAAAGAAGACCTACGTCTGCCTCCCTCTTCAGAAGTCTTTGTTTGGACAAACATAAAAGGCGATTCAGGAAACCATCGATACCTTTTTGTAGAACCGGACTCTGAACAACGTTCCCAAAACTACATCGTGGGAAAAACGCTTGCCGCACCTAAGAACAACATGGTGCCTGTAAGAATAGTGAACATCAAACCTTATGAAGTCAACCTTAAAGCAGGAGAAGTTATTGGACAATGTGGTCCAGTGGCAGCAATAACAAGAATCACCGATGAAGAAGTACGAAATCCTGTAGAAGTCAACTTTTTAAGGTCCAAAATTCTAAAATCCTGCAAGCTAAGTCAACAACAACAACAGGTTGCTGGAAGCCTTATTCATGAGTTTGCTGATATTTTCGCTTCAAAGGATAAACCATACGGAAGAACACAATTGGTGCAACATCGCATCGATACTGGTGATGCAAGGCCAATCCGTCAACCTACAAGTCGCCTTCCACTAGCCAAACAGGCGGAGGTTACGGATATGATCTCGACGATGCAGAAAGAAGGTTTGATCGAGAATTCCAAAAGCCCTTGGGCATCACCAGTGGTCCTAGTCAAAAAGAAGGATGGAAGCACCCGGTTCTGCGTGGATTACCGAAGGCTGAACGATGTCACAAAGAAAGACAGCTACCCTCTGCCCAGGATCAGCGACACTCTGGATGCAATGGCAGGAGCTCAATGGTTTTCAACTTTGGACCTGAAAAGTGGGTACTGGCAGGTGGAAATTTCATTTCATTTATTTATTTCATTTCATTTATTTATTTATTCGGCAAGCCTTAAGATTGAGATCTTTTTTATGGCTTTAAAATTAACTATTCAATTACAATATAATGTCATACAAATAATATTATAATACAAAATAGTGTTACAACAATAAAGAGAAAAAAAAAATTTACATATAATAGGTATACAATTATCCAAATATTAATTAATTAATAAAAATAGAGTGGAGATGCAATGCTACGCTTTGGTTTTGGAGATGTTTAGATATGGAGGAGATGAAGTCATACAAATTAGGAATATTTTTAAATTCGGCAGGTATTGTATTCCAAATTCGAGCAGCTAAAACAAAAAGGACCTTCTGGTTTGTAATGTCAACGCTTTCGGAATATTTAGATTTTTAGTACGTAGCGAAGTCGAAAACTGAAGCTTATCGAATAAATAGTGAGGTTTCTTTTCACGTATTAGGTTAAATGTAAACTTGCAAATTTCCACAACAAAGTGAGACATAAGTGGCATGCCGAAAATACTATTGGATAGATGAGACACATGGTCATATTTTTTGAAAGAGTACACAAAACGTACACATGCATTGAAAGCTACATTTAACTTTTGCTTGCTAATAGAATCCATACCAGCATAGAGAGGAGCCCCATAGGATATAATTGGTGCAAGTAAAGTTTTTGCCAGCATAAGTCTACTTGATTGTGGTATGAAAAAAGAAACTCTCCACAAACGTCTAAGGCAACCATATATGACTCCAATAATTTTATTAACATGATTGTTCCAAGTAAGTGTTTTATTAAATAGAAAACCCAAGTTTAATACTGATGATTTATAGGGAATAATATGACCATTAAGAGAAACTTTGGGAAAGTAGGATTCATCTAAACTTTTCTTATAAATTATAATGCTTTGAGATTTGCTCGGATTGATTGTTAAATTATTTTTCAAAGTCCATTGATAAATACTATTCAAGTCCTCATTCATGCTGTGCACCCCATCTTCAAGTAGCCCTAATTGGAAAGGTAAATAAATTTGAAGATCATCCGCATAAAGATGACAAAAAGAAAATTTTACTACATCTACAATGTCATTTATGAACATTCTGAAAAGAACAGGGCCTAATAAAGATCCTTGGGGAATTCCACACTTTAATTCCACAGGACTAGAAACGACTGAACCAATAGAGACTGCTTGTTGGCGATCACTTAAGAAACTTTTAATCATATTAGTGGAACTTGAGGAGAAATCGTATCTGTACCTTAACTTTTCCAGCAAAATACCGTGATCAACTGATCCAAAAGCATTTGAAAAGTCTAGTAATGTCAAAATAGTTACTTTATCTTGATCAATAGCTTCCCTTATATCATCTGAAACTTTTAAAACAGCGGAGACGCAGCTATGTTTTTTCCGAAAGCCGGATTGAAAAGGTGATAGTAAGTTAAATGACTCAAGGTAATTGGATACTTGCATCAGCATGAGCTTTTCCAGACCTTTTGACAAAATGGGTAATATGCTAATAGGACGATAGTTTGATAGATTTTGCTCAGAACCTTTCTTTGGGATAGGGATTACTTTTGCAAATTTCCAAGCCTTTGGAAAGTTAGACCTCATTAAACAATCATTATAAATGTTGCATACACTAGGCATAATAGCAGGTAAGAGTAAACGTATAAATTTAGGCGAGATTTCATCCAAGGCTGTAGCATTAGATTTTATTGAAAAAAATGCATTCATACAATCTTCAATTGAGACACAATCGAAGTGAAAAGAACCATTGTAGCTATTGAATTCACGAGCAGTGATTGGATTGGATACACTGGAGGAAACAAAGTGATTATTTATATTATTTGCAAAAGAAAGATCAACATTACTTAAATGATTTTGATTATAAGCAGCTCCTAACTTTTTTAAATTTGACCATATAATTTTAGTTGAATTTTTGGTGGTATCTAATAGATTGAAGTACATATTTTTTTTTGCCTCTCTAATTGCTTTTGTTGTCAGGTTTCTACATGCCTTGTATCTTTCCCAATCCCCAATAGACCTCGTATTTTTAAAAATACTATACAAAAAGTTTCGTTCGCACAAAAGATTTTGAATGTAGGTTGAAAACCAGGGACAAGCTTTGTTTGTTATTTTTATTTTTATTGGAATATATTTATCGTACAAATACTTTATAATAGTATTTAAAAAATCAACTTTGAAATCAACACACGAAGAACAACTTAAAGGATGCATATCGATGCTGAAGAATTCAGAAAGCAGGTCATCTACATTGACATTTTTAAAATCACGATAAAAATAAAAGTTACTATTGCCAGTGCATTTTACTTTAACATCATATATGAGGTATATTAGATTAAGTTGGTTAAAAAACGACACTTTCGTTAGGTTAGAGACTACAAATAAATCAAGACAAGTGGCACTATGACATGTTATCCGTGTTGGTAAGTAGCTTACAATGCTCAAACCGTGAGAGTCAAATATATCTTGTAAATTTGACGAAGAACTATTAGATACTGACATATCTATATTTAAATCTCCACAAAGTATAAAATGTTCATAACAAGCGCTGTGTTTGCTCAAAAATATTTCAAATTCATTAAAAGGAAATCTGCTAGGATGTCTATAGATGCCACTGATTAAAACTTTTTCATAGGGTAAGTTGACTTCAATGAGAAGACATTGAATATCGTCTAGATTAAGAAAATCCAAGCATCTTGCAGATATGCCTTCTCGAATATAGACAATAACACCACAGGCACGACCAGCACCATCTAATCTAAAAACTCTATAACCTTCCAATGAAATCATACTGTTATCAATGCTATCGTTCAACCATGTTTCAGATAAACAAATCACATCGGTTGTTTTAGAATGGAAAAGAAGTTTCAATTCATCAATTTTTGAAAGAAGGCTACATACGTTTATATGGCAAACTTTTAATCCGCTCGATCGCGTTGATAAGACATTTAGCATAGCATTAGATAGGTCCATGTTTCTATCCGAACTGCCCAAGGAATATCCACCATTTTTGTCAATGCCCATTAATTACGTTTAATATATGTATACTGATACACCTCCAAAGCAAACATCCACAATCCACATACCAAAGACAGACAAAAGCAACTCCTTTAAAATAGAAAAAATAGTAAGAAATTAAATTCATTGAAATAAATTGTATGTAATAAAAAATTCAAATTCACCCAGAAGATCGAGAGAAAACCGCATTTTCGACAGGTAATGGTCTGTGGCAATTCTAAGTTATGCCCTTTGGCCTCTGCAACGCTCCGGCAACATTTGAGCGTTTGATGGAATGCGTTTTACAAGGGCTTACTTGGAAGACATGCCTGGTTTACTTGGATGATGTCATCGTTTTTGGGAAAACATTTGACGAACACTGCAGGAACTTGAGAGAAGTTTTCCGAAGGCTTCGAGAAGCTCATCTTAGGTTGAATCCAGACAAATGCATCTTTTTCAAGACTAAAGTGAAATATTTAGGACATATTGTCTCGTCTCAAGGGGTTCAAACCGATCCAGAGAAAGTGGAATCTGTGAAGAACTGGCCAACTCCACAAGATAAACATCAGCTGAGAAGTTTCCTTGGGTTAGCCACATACTACAGGCTATTCGTGAAAGACTTTGCTGGAGTTGCGAAAAGCCTGCACCAACTCACAGAGAAAGGAAAACCGTTCAAATGGTCAGGTGAGTGCGAGAAAAGCTTCCAGGAACTAAAAACACGCCTCTGTAACGCTCCAGTTCTGGCATATGCTACTCCTGGGAAACAGTTCATCATCGATGCAGACGCAAGCAACGTTCGAATTGGGGCTGTTTTGTCCCAAGTTCATGATGGCCAAGAAAAGGTAGTAGCATATTATTGACCAAGGGAGGAACTTCGAGTCAAATATCTTCCAACAGGTTTGCTCACTCCTTTGCATTCATAAGACAAGGACAACACCGCTGCATCCACAATCAGATGGAATGGTAGAACGGTTTAACAGAACGCTCAAAGAACACCTTTCCAAAGTAGTGGAAGACTGTCAACGAGACTGGGACCGATGCATTCCACTGTTTTTAATGAGCTATCGGAGCGCAGTTCATAGCACTACAGGACATACTCCTTGGGAAATCTTGTTTGGTTCAACAATGCGACTACCAAGTGAAGTGAAATTTGGATGCCCTCCAAATGAGCCACAAAGCCAAGAAGAATATGTAGACGATCTCAAAAAGAGACTCATGTACATTCATGAAAGGACCAGAACAAAGATTAAGGATGCCAGTGATCGCATGAAAACACGTTATGATGCACATGCAACGACGACAGGGTTTCAAGTGGAAGATCTTGTGTGGTTATACAACCCCCAGTCCCGGAAAAAGGGACAGTCACCGAAGCTCCAGCAAAATTGGGAAGGCCCTTACAAAGTTGTCACCAGAATCAATGATGTTGTTTACCGCATTCAGAGAGGTGTTAGAGGCAAAATGAAAGTTGTTCACAGGGAGCGACTATGCCGCTACAATGGCCAGGGAAGTGATAGACTTGTTCGGGACGAACAATCTTAAGAAGGGGGCAATGTTACATTAATAGTGTTTGTCTCAACTACAGTTTTATGAATGGTTTTTGTTTCTACTTCAGAAATATTACTATATGGTTTTTGTCTCTTCTACAGTAAAATGCTGAATAATTCTGCTGAATGATTCTGCTGAAATAACAATGGGGAATTTGAAAGCTCTGAAAGCTTTCAAAGCATCTCGACAATTCCGAATGGTTCGAGACTTAGACTGTTGGGGAAACTTTGATCCCAAGTATAAATAGGACATTTTATTCGGAAATGGACAGTTTCATTTTAACCGTGGTAACGAATAAATGGTGAATAATTAGTGGTGCTAAGATAAAGAAATAAATAAAGAGTTTGAACTTAGATAAAAGTGAGTTTCATTTATAGAGATAGTAGTGGTGATTGAAAAGTAAAGGAAAATAAGTCTTATTTTCGAACCCAAGACTAAAAATATTGCAATATAGATAGCTTGGCAACAAGAAATCCTAGAGACATACGGTTTTTAATTTTGGACTTGAATCAAATAAGAGCATTGAATTTTGGCAAAAAAATACTAACTAAGGTAAAATTTTGAAATAAAATTAGTTTGGAAATTTGATTTTAACTTTTTTTGTTTAATTTTGAGTTTGAAAATTAATATTTTGAAAAAAGTTCACTAAAATAAATATTTTTCAAAACAAAATAGATAAAAGAAGAGGTTTTTGGCCTTAAAAAATGGCATAGCATGGCGTTGTAGAAGTTATTTTGTTATGTTTTAATAATTTTTGTTTCCAATTTAAGTCATGTTTTAAGAAAATTGCCCCTCTTAGCTAAACGGAAGGGAATAGACCCCCTCCCACATGACATTTTCTTGTCCCAACCCTCGCTCTAGCTGTTTGGCACACCTTAAGTGAATCACCCTTCATAAGCTTTCGCCTATGAAAATTCACAAACCTACCTAAATATATCTTGTACATCTCCCCTATTTTGTGATATATTTGTTGACTTAAATTTACAATTATTTTTGTATTCTTCAGTTACTATTATTTTTGTGATATGTCGAATAGGCTTGTTGGGGATACCTCGTTAAAAAAACGCATTGCAAAGTCTACCACTGGCCTTGGGTAATGAGGAAATGACTTCTTCCAAAAATCACCGCAATTGAGGGCGCTAATGATAAAGCTTGTACAGGGCGCTAATTTAGCTCGGGCCGGCCCTGATGAAAGTATAATAAGAGTCTGTTGCTCACCAACTTTTCATGCGCCGGTAACAGCAGTTGCTAAGGTTTCGCATGTATTTAAGAAGTATGAATTTTTTCATGCACACATGGAAAGTTTGCAAGGAAAATTAAGTTTCATGTGTAAGCCTTTACAAACGCGAAAATTGTGTACTCTCACGGTTACAGGCGCTCGCAAGTAAATTTATGCATGTGTAAGCCCGCCATTATTCCTTGCATTTCAGCTGAAGGGGCGTGTTTGGCATATGTTAGAAATAAATAGTTTGTTGAGAGTTTTGAAATGAACCTATTGGAAAACTTACATCTGCAAGGATTGGCAAGCGCCAGTGGATGGCAAAAGTAAAAATGAACTAACAAGTGTAAGCTAATGAGAAAGTGAAACAAAGTTGGGTGGTTCCCAACTGTTCATCCGCCAGCTATAAGAGTTGGTAGAATTTTACATTTAACTGTCATCTTTTTTATTCGTACATGTTAAGCTAGCAAGGAAAATCGAGTTTGCTATGCAAGCTTTCACATTTGCGCAATTTGTACTTTCAAAGCTATTGTCGCCGATAGGTTAAAAACAAATTATATGCGTTGAATAAAAAAGCAAACAGAGATGATATCGTTGGTCATTTCGGGAACCTTCAAATCTTTTACTGTGTTTTTATTGAGGCAAACTTTCTAAATTAGATTCGAAATTAACTCATACAAAATCACATTTCGATTGGAGTTTTTGCACACTGAATAAGCCAAACGATAGCACTAAAAATCTTCAGGCTTTTAAATGAAGTTCTGGAAATGGCGGGATGACATAAGATTCACGGACATTACGTCTGTTTGAAATAGGCAAAATGTCCATGGACATTAAGACATGTCTAATTAGTAAATTTTGAAATAGACATAATGTCAAGATAATGGAAACGATAAAAAAAATCACAAATACATAAAAAGAGGAGTTTCTGTTTTGGAACGTAACTGATATATATTTTTGTTGATATGGAACCACAATACCGGTTTGAGTAATTGTTTGTCCATAGTCAAATTTCTTTAGTTGACCCATTCAATCGGTAGCGTCAAGTTAAGAAGAAAAATGCCATCGGAATTAGAGTCCCATTATAAAACATAAGCGAGAGCTACAGTACGTTTGCAACGAACTGCTGGATACCCTATTCCCCATATTTTTGTATGTGCATGCGTCTGCCTCCCGCAAACAGCCGATGTTTCAGAAACAAAATTCTTCTTTAGCAGACAAAAAAAAATTCAATAACATTAATTTTATGCGGTGTGATGTTCGATTAGTGCTGGCGCAATAAAAAAAGGAGTGCGCCACGCCCAAAGTTAAAACGTTTTATTGCCAAGGCAATTGTTATGAGCTCAGTGACATTCAATTTTATTCTTGCAGATCGACTTGAACAAAAAAAGACAAAACTTAAATTTTTAAAAATTAGATTTGGAATGGAAATAGCGATTATGGGTGTTTTTAACAATTATTGGACCACACTCTGCTACGTAACCAAGGAATATAAATCCAAGTGTTCATCTGTTTACTTCAAAACTGCGACCGATAGTTAAAAAACGTTAAAAAAATTAATGCATTATACGACTTTTGACGGAAACGGCCCTTAAAAGTGCGTGTCTTAAAAATTTGAAGCACTAACTGCACTTTTTTCAGTATTTAGGCATATGTGTAAGACTACAGCTGAATCGAGTAGTTTTTAAACAATCTTACCTGAACAAAGGTATTTTACCAAAATCACACCTTTAAAAGTGGGCGTATTGAAAAAATTTACAAAAGAAAATGTAGAGATATATTTCTCAGATAACGAACGGAAGGAAAAAGGTTTAAATTAAACATTGGAAATGCCTTAAATTCTTAAGGCTACGTTTTTCGTTATTTCATGAAAAGTAGGCGTAAGCCACGCCCAAAATTCAAAAATTTCTTTTCATACACAAACCTTTTCGTTTCTATTAAGAGACGCAAAATTTTGGCTTGCGGATTATTTATAAATACCGTTTATTTACAAAAACAATTTTTTTATAGTTTCTAATGAAAAGTGGTCGTCAGCCACACCCAAAAACAATTTTTTTGATTTCATACACAAGATGTTTATGTGCCAGTAAGACCCACAAAATTTAATGTTTTTCGCTTCAATATAACAATTGTTATTTTATAAAAACAATATTGATGGTTTTGCATGAAAAATAGGCGTAAGCCACGCCCAAACTAAAATATTTTTATTTGATTGGAAGAAAGTTTACCTAAAGCTTTCGTGTGCAAAATTTTAGCGTTATGCTTTTATCGTAACTGTACAAAAAAACGTAATTTAATTTTATTAAATTGAGGTTGTTCAACAAAAATGGCGATTGTGGGCGTGTTTGTGGGCGGATTTTACCGGTTCAAGAACTAAGCCTTACTCTTGAACCAAGGATTATATATACCAAATTTCAGCTTTCTAGCTCAAAAATTGCGACCTCTAGAGAGTATACATACGGACGGACGGACGGACGGACGGACATGGCTAAATCGACTAGGCTTTTGATTCTGAGTCAGAATATATATACTTTTCTATACCTAACGGTATTATTTCTCTATGTTACAAACTCCACACCAAATACAATATACCCATTCTATGGAATAGGGTATAAAAATAGACCTAAACAAAAGAATTTGATATATATATAAAAAAAATATAAAAAAAGTAGCAAAAAGTACCCGGCCTTGCCGGGCACCCGAGGCAAGTCTTTTCATGCAATATCTTTTAAATAAAATTAAAAACCAAGAAATAATTTTTGTAAGAAAAAGGGTTTTTCATTTTTATTTTGTCAAAATAATGTTCGTTGAGTAAATAAAACAAATACAGATGCTATTGTTTTTAATTTCGGGTAACTTCAAATCTTATACTGTAATTTCTTTGGGGTAAATGATGTTATTTCATAGCACATTTCCAAATAAGATTCGAAATTACCTGATTTCCTATACAAAAACACATTTCTCATTTCCACCAAATTTGGATGAAATTAGGTTGCAACCGAAATCGAACATCCCTAATTTCAAAATGATTGTGAACATGTCTAGAGGAAAAGTCGATTTGGAAATAAATCCAAGGCAACGGCAGAAGTAAGCAAAACTAAACAAAAGGCAACTGCAGAAGTAAACAAAAAAAAAACACCAATTTGGAATTAAATCCAAGGCAACGGCAGAAGTACCCCCTCTATGAGTTGACCTTGTCGCGGTGAGGGGGCTTACGTGAGGTTCTTCAACACATACACACACACACACACACACACACACACACACACACACACACACACACACACACACACACACACACACACACACACACACACACACACACACACACACACACACACACACACACACACACACACACACACACATACACACACACACACACACACACACACACACACACACACACACACACACACACACACACACACACACACACACACACACACACACACACCCACACACACACACACACACACACACACACACACACACACACACACACACACACACACACACACACACACACACACACACACACACACACACACACACACACACACACACACACACACACACACACACACACACACACACACACAAACACACACACATACATACACACACACACACACACACACACACACACACACACACACACACACACACACACACACACACACACACACACACACACACACACACACACACACTTCAACAATTGCAGAATCACACTAACTAAAATAACTCAATCTAACTAAAATCATGAACTCAAAAGCTACAAATAATAATAAAATTCGAGTGGGGATGTCCACTCAAATGTCGGCAGGAGTCACGACTGCCGGCACGGGCTTTGCCTCGAAAGAGGAGGAGTCGCCAGTGACCAAAAGTTCATTAATGAAAGACAAAAAGAAAACATATAAAAAAGAAAAACAAAAACAAATTCACACGTCAGGCGATATGACCGGTAGGACGACCTCAACTCCCGGGAAGGCTGTAAAGCCGTTCGAGAGTAGGGGAAGTGCTGCCAGTCTGGACGCTCCTCCGCAGCTGTCGGGACAAATCACGGTCGGTAGTGGGGATACTGTGACTTACAGTACCTCTGCTGCCCTCCGTGACTGCCCCCCGACAGTTGCGGATGTAAATAACAAAAACAGTGGCAGTGCCACAGTGACACACTGTGACACTCCCACCGCACTATTGAGCTCAGACTCTCAAGAAATTCCCCTCCTTGACGGGGGTGTGGCTGTGACTTTCAGCTCCACCTCGGGCAAGGAGAGGAATACCACCGCCCAACAAAAACCTTCGGGCTCAGGAAGGGGTGTCCAGGGGGCTGATGGTGCCGTGACTTACGGTTCCACCGGCGTCAGGGGTAAACCTTCCTCGAGCTCCATGGGGATTCCCCCCTGCGACGGTGAGGCTGTGACTTACAGCACCACCGCTGGAGGGAGGAGTGTAACCTACTCACGAAAAGACAAACGGAACGCGGAGAGATTAGTGAAGATGCTAGGTGACTTACCGGTGTCGGATCTGGACTCGAAGCAATCTGCCAAACTCGTGTGGGCAAAAAATATAATTAAAAGCGAAGACTCTACGTCTAAGCGCCAGCGATCCTTTGAGGGAACCGGTCCGGAACCCAAAAGAACAAAGGCCAATTCCAATACTCTTTCCAACATCAGGAAAGATCTATCCTTTAGTGACGTACTAAAGGATAAAACCATTTTAGCGGTGATTGATAGGAGTAATGTAGATGGTATGATCTCCTTCGATCGGTGGACGACGGTCTTGAACAAGCTTCAGGCTTCCTACTGGACCCTCATGATGGAAAATCCAGAAGAACCTGCCATTTTTGAGGATGCCGGGTGGTACCAGGGGCGCGTCAAGCTCGTCGCCTTCGATGGTCGGAGGTCGTGCGATCTATATAAGCTCGCTATCAGTAGGTTGGAGGGACTCTGGCCTGGTGCTAAGCTCGAGGTTGTGGCAAGAGAAGACATTCCTTGCAGACCAAGAGCTCGTACCAGATTACCAGCTGAACTCTCCGACAAAGAAATCATCCTTAAAATGCTACAATATGGTAACCCATCCCTGCCTACTCATGACTGGAAAGTCGCCAAGCTGGAGGATCCGGAGGGTCCTTATAGATCGGCTATTATAGTCATCAATAGGGATTCACTGGCTCCACTAGCGTCGACCAAAGGAGTGATTAGGTTTGGATGGTCTACCATTACGCTGAAAGTGTATAGGAAAGACGAAGAAAGTGCCAGACTAGCACTCACAACATCGGAGGATATACCCGCAGTGGAGGAACCTGCTGGTGTTATCAACCTTCCAGAAATGGAAATAGATGCACCCAGCACTCCTTCTATAGGTATGCCCTCCTCCAAACCAGATACCGCATCCGACTTGGATGCTCACACTGTCGACAGTCCTTCCGACATGGAGACTGAAGACTACATTAATGAAGATTTTCTTTTACGGTCATCCTCGGAGTCTGACTCAGAGGAGGACCTCAATAGCACTGTAAGAGGTGGTCTGGAAAACTGCAACCGAGATGGTTCAGCTACTACAGATTAACCTCCAACATTCCAAACTGGCTTCGGCCTCCCTTCTTCTCCGACTGCAAACAAAAGGGGAAGATATTGTCCTGATCCAGGAACCATGGATTGTCAAATCTATTGTTCATGGACTCAGGACTCCTGGGTACTACTTGCTGTATGCATTGGACAAAGGTGAGCCACGATCCTGCATATTAGTGAGAAGTAATATTAATGTATTTATACTCCCTGACTACAGCGATCGAGACGTTACCACGGTCACATTGCAGACCAAAAAAGGCATATACTGGCTTGCCTCAGCTTACCTTGGCCACGACCATCTCGGCCCCCTCCCCAGCGACATGCTGAGGAGAATTATAGAGGAATCAGAGCGGCTAAATACGTGCCTCCTAATTGGTTGTGACGCCAACGCACACCATACAGTCTGGGGGAGTACAGATATAAATGATAGAGGTGAGTCTCTTTTTGATTATATTCTCAGTACTAACCTAATTGTAACTAACACTGGGAATGAACCAACATTCATAACCAGAAACAGACAAGAAGTCTTAGACATAACACTTGTCTCCGATTCGATTCATCATAGGATCACGAATTGGAAGGTGTCTGCAGAGCACTCATTCTCTGATCACAGATACATCCAATTCGAACTTATTGATGACACTAATAAACAACCAGCCTTCCGTAATTATCGAAAGACTGATTGGCAAAAATACAGGGATACTCTAAAAAGTTTAATTAAACCTGATCTTTTGAAAATCCCTTCTAATATAAACGAACTTGACAAAAAAGTCAACGATCTAACAGCAGCCCTTAACAAATCATTGTCAGCCTCCTGCCCTCTTACTCGTATAAGAGGAAAACGGAAGCCACCTTGGTGGAACTCGGGGCTTGAACCGCTCAGGAAGACTTGTAGAAAGTCCTTCAACCGAGCTAAATACTCCAAAGAAATCGCAGACTGGGATTCCTACAAAGAATCCCTGAAATTATATAAAAAAGAGCTGAGGAAAAGTAAAAGAGCCTCCTGGAGGAACTTCTGTGGTAAAATAGAAGACACTTCAGAGGCTTCCAGATTAAGGAAAATCCTCTCTACCAATCCTACAATGCCTAGCTTCTTTAAAAAAGCAGACGGCTCATGGACCAATACCTGCGAAGAATCGCTTAACTTGCTACTTGACACCCATTTCCCAGGTAGCTCCCTTAACATAGTAAACCTTGATTGTAGTCCAATTGGATCAATCAATAATAATACTAGTAAACTTGGTCTAGTCACTAGGGAAAAACTAAAATGGGCCATCAACAGCTTCAATCCATATAAATCTGCTGGACCTGACGGCATAATACCAGCAGAACTTCAACAGTCTATGGATATTATTATCCCTATCCTGGAAGTAGTACTAAACGGATGTTTAGAGTTGAAATACATTCCATCGTTATGGAGGGAAGTAAAAGTTGTGTTCATTCCCAAAGCGGGAAAATGTTCCCAAGTGTATCCAAAAGACCTCAGACCTATAAGTCTATCATCATTCCTTCTTAAAACTTTAGAACGTCTGATTGATATCCATTTGCGAAATGCCATAGACACAACTCTAGTGTCTACAGCACAACACGCTTACTGCAAAGGAAAATCGGTAGACACTGCCTTGCATACCTTAGTAAGCGCTATCGAATATTCCCTACATCACAAAGAGTATACTCTGGTAGCATTCCTTGATATCGAGGGTGCCTTTAACAACGTCAGCAACCAAGCAATCACAACGGCACTAGACAATCTTAAAGTAGACAGATCCCTGAGTGAGCTTATAAATCTTATGCTAAAAAGTAGGCTAATCAACTCAACCCTAGGAGACGTCTCCCTAAGAAGATCAGTCAGCAGAGGTACTCCACAAGGTGGAGTCCTATCCCCTCTTTTATGGAACTTAGTTGTCAATGAACTTCTAGTTGACCTGGAAGCAGAGGGATTCAAAGTGATTGCATACGCTGATGACGTCGCCATTGCGATATCAGGAAAACATGCTCAAATTCTTATTGAGCTAATGCAAACAGCTCTTAACAAGCTTCTTAAGTGGACTGGTAAATGTGGGCTAGGAGTAAACCCCCACAAAACTGAACTGGTCCTCTTCACAAGGAAATATAAAATTCCACACCTAAATGTTCCGTCCATTAATGGAACTCCACTAACTTTCTCAAATGAAGCTAAATATCTAGGCCTTGTTCTAGATAAGAAGCTCACATGGAAACCCAACATTCAGGAAAGAGTAAAAAAGGCCACGGTGGCTCTCTTCTCTTGCAAAAAAGCAATAGGGAATAAGTGGGGTTTATCCCCACAAATTACCCACTGGCTATATACAGCGGTCATAAGACCGATACTAACTTATGGGATAACAGTATGGTGGACTGCTTTGGATAAAGTGTCCTACCGGGACCACCTAAGCAAAGTCCAAAGATCAGCATGTCTATGTATCACTGGAGCACTGCGTACGACACCTTCAGCTGCCTTAGACATTCTTCTTAATCTTACACCCCTCGACATTTTTAGTAAACAAATGGCCGCGAGTACAGCAATCCGTCTCAGAGCCACGTCTCAATGGACCAATAACTCAATTGGCCACACTATTATTCTGAATTCATTCAGAACGATTCCAAGTCACTCTGACTACACCATACCCCAACTGGTTTTTGAAAACAACTTTCGAGTCTCCATTCCATCACGGTCTGACTGGGACGAAGGACATTTCTCGAGAGATGATTCGATTCATTTCTACACTGATGGTTCAAAAACCGAAGATGGAGTTGGGGGCGGAGTGTACTCAGAAGGACTAAATCTTAGTCTATCTTTCCGACTCCCTAACTATTGTAGCGTGTTCCAAGCGGAACTTCTGGCGATAAAAGAGGTTCTATCCTGGCTCAAGGAAAACGTGATATCCACGTCGAATATCCGTATCTTTTCAGACAGCCAAGCAGCCCTTAAATCATTCGAGGCGGTTTCCACGAACTCAGCAACAGCCCGCAACTGTCGCACATCTCTCGCGGAGATGGCAGAACAGATTAACATTCACCTTTTTTGGGTGCCGGGACATAGAGATATCCCAGGAAACTGCAAGGCCGATGAACTCGCTAGAAATGGAACTACTGAACCACTTTCACCCGACAGGAGGAATATTGGTATACCTATCGCTACATGTAAACTCATGCTAAAACACGATGCCATGAACGAAACAAATCTAAGGTGGTCAAATTTGACTACCTGTCAGGCGACAAAACAGATCTGGCCAAAACTAGATCCAAAACGCTCCATATGTTTGTTATCTCTTGGTAGATCACACCTTAGCTCCTTAATCGGTGTCATAACTGGACACTGTCTTATAGGCAGACATGCTACTAGACTCGGTGTCTTCTCGAACGACTTCTGCAGAAGTTGCATGGACGAGGAAGAAGAAGAGACTATAACACATCTTCTTTGTTCATGCCCTGCTCTCTCACAAAGACGAAAATTACATTTGGGAGATTTCTTCCTCAACGATATAAATGACCTAACTCAGACAGACATACACTGTCTCCATCGCTTTGTTAAAAGTTCCAATTGGTTTTAAAATTAGTGAGGTAGTGCCTTACTTTCATATGTGGTATCACAATGGACCTAGTATCTGGTCTAAGTGTGTCAGTCGTTGACTGACAGCCACCTTAACCTAACCTAACCTAACGGCAGAAGTAAACAAAAACACTTTTTTAGCAAATTTCCATTTTTTCGTATTTGCTCTTCGATACAGCGGCTGCGTTTAGGGCAGGAATATAATATAGCGTTGTCGACAGCCAGCTACCGGCACGAAAATTGCAACACATGCATATTTTCCATTCACACACACAAACTTTATAAACATGCCGGCTAACTGACAGTAAAACAAAAGAAAGTCTGGTAATTCAAAACGGGTGTTTCAAACAAAATAAAATTGGATTTTGTTTTTTAAAGAATTATAGAAGAGTCCACGAAGCTAACTGCGCCAATAAAAGATATTATAAAAATTATTTAAAAATACGTTTTAATACGTTAAATACAAAAAATCTTTTTTTGGTTTTTCATTTCATTTGGAAGATATTTCATGAAAAGACTTACCTCAGGTGCCCGGACAACGCCGGGCACTTTTTGCTAATAATATATATATGTATAATAAATATATAAGTGACGTTTAAACTGTCATTTTGTGTGCACTTAAAAGTATATAGTCGATTTTTAAAATAGGTAGTTGTTTCTTTACATAAAAAACCTTTAAAAATAATAAAAAGTTGCAAATTTTAAAGTTAAAGCAGAAACATCTCTCGGAAATATAAAACTGCAATCACTGAAAGAAACAGGTACGAAATATTTGAGTTTGAAAATCACGAGGGGCAAAGTAACCGTAAGCTTTCATGAACAAAAGAAAAGTTTGAACAATATCCCCTGAATCCAATTCAAACAGTAAACAATATTTGAGTGAAGCAACACTTCATAAGATGGCTGTGGGCAACATGAGCATTGAAGACCTTAAATTTCTTCTTAACGACTCTATATGGGTCTCGATTAAGGATCTCGCAACAAAGAAGGACGTGGCGGCTATTTTTGATGAGATACAAGAACTTCGGTGTCAAAATAAACAACTATGCGGTCAGCTGTCAGACATGCTGAAAGACTCACGAATGTGATTTAATAATGCATATACCGCGAGTTGCAAACACAACGGCTTGCAATTAGCAAGACGGACTTGTGCTGGTCTTTTCAACTTAAAGATCATAAGCGATTTCCCAGCAAAGAAAATTCGAGAAATCCCAACAAAAAACCCACACAAATCTTTGGTGTCAGTGGAATTGCAATCGGGGGAGGTGGTAGGGGATGTACTAAGTGTGGCCAAAAATTTAAAGAACACTGGCATTGTTATTCACCACGAACAAACAGTGCAATATCGAAAACGCAGACAAGCACTAATGATTGTTAAAAATAAGTTAACAGAAATTAACAAAGATCCAAGAATTTTAGTCAAATACGAAAAACTAATAATAAACAATCGCGAATTTGTTTACAAATTGTTAAGTGACGTTTGCCCCATGTCAGCCGATGACAATTTCTTCATCTGTCAAATGTTTGGGGAATCTGCTTTTGTAGGGAAGACTTTCTCGCCAGTACACAATTCAGTGTACGCCAGTGGTGCCATCTACCAGCGAGACTCCCACTTTACTCGCAACGTGCTGAACGCACTCGATGGGATCCACCCAAAGAAGGTTCCACACGAATTGGAATCCACACACGAAAATAGATTCCAACTGCCATTTTGGATTTCACAAATTCCCCACCCTATCTGTTTTCCAGTATGTGTTCGTTCCCATATATTTCCGATGGTAGAATGTGATGGAACGAAAGACCTAATATACACTGTCCGGAATAACACCCCGTTCACACCATGAAATACAGACGTGGTGATCACACCAATTCAAGTACGAATAGTGAAGGTATATGTGACTAAAATAATGATTGATATGAAACAAAGTGACAGGCAGTCGTCAGACCACAATTTTGGAAAATTGCTCGATGCGGCCGAATAATTTTTCTCCATTTGTTGTTCTGACCTAAGCGTTACAATTTTCACTTTATTACACAAAGATTGATTGTGCCACTCTATAAGAAAATTCAGATAACTATAAAAGGGAGATTCAAGAAATCTGACAAGTCAAATACGATATCTATAATAAAAATCAGTGTCACAATTATCACTGGTTGGTTCGAATCGTACCCTGACCATTATATTTGTCATGATAATTTGGTTCATGTGAATTGACGAACAACATGACGACAGATTATATAGATCTTGCAAATAGAAACCATCGGCAGTTTCATATATGTCAACTAGGTTTCACAAAGAATTACATCTGACAGATGTCATAGTCAGAGTGAGTTGGTAATTCTGTTTTACACCGAGAATCCTTAAAGCGAATGTGCTAAGATTCAGGTCTTATTACTAATACTTACGTTGCCACACCGTTTTCGTACTTTCCACCTCTTCTCTTGTCAAAAATAATCACGACATAAGTATTCTGTACCTCCATGGCAATCAGAATCTTTTTACCACATATACGGTACAACGGCTATTTTTCAATAACTAATGTTACCATGTGATGATTTTTATACTAAGGCTGAGGTGAGCTTGCCGGTGTCCAAGGTGTTCCCAATGAAAAGCAATAAAAACTTGGGTAGGAAGTTCAGAACTCCGTTTAAAATCTTTTTATTTGTATTGCTGGTATTTTTATTTTACAATTTATTACAATTTCCTTACTTTTTATTTTTTTTTTATTTAAATTTTATTACAATTTCCTTTTTTTACTTGCGATTATAGGTACTATAAGGCAAGTTATGCATTCGTCGAAAAAAAAAGTTTTGAGATAACAATCAAACATGACATTACGATGATAGCGAAGACGAAAAAAGATAGTCTAAAAATTCTGTCCGTCTGTATGACTGTCTGTCTGTCTGTATGTATAGACACCTACAGCCCAAACGGGTGGGCCGAATTGCTTCAAACTTGACATATAGACTTTTTTTGGTATTGTACAGAGGGGAAATTGAAATTTTTTTTTAGCTCAAAAAATAACGGTACCTGCCATACAACCGTTACGTTAAAGCTTATTTTTCTCAAAAACGGCTCTAACGATTTCAATTTAAAAAAATCAGGGTTGCTTTTTAGGTACGACCAATCATATGGCTGAAAAAAAAGTTTTAAAAAATGGCTAAGAACGGTACTTTCCATAGGACCGTTTTTTTTGCTTTCGACTATCTCGAAAACGACTAAACCTATTCTTTCGAAATTTCACACACATATAGCTGTAGGTAGCTGAATTTGTATTGCATACCAATATTTTTGAAAAATGTTTTTTTGTATTTTTAAAAGCATTTAAAAAAAAAAAAAATTTAAAATTAATATTTTTAAAACTGCTTATTAAATTTTTTTCTAAAAATTTTAAATAAATGTATTTGCTGAATACCTATGAACTGGCGTTTTTGAATTTTTTTTTTTAAATTTTTTTCAAAAAGTTTTTCAAAAAAAACTTTTTTTCTCAAAAACCGCTCCACAGATTTTTATAAATTTATTCTCATAAATTCAAATTTATCCAAGAAATAAAATGGTGTACTTTTTTTTCAGCTCAAATTAGTTTAAGTATTTATTTAAGAATTTTGAAAATTTTATTTTTATCAAAATCTCAAGCCCTTAAACCATTGTCACACATTCGAGCAAGTTCGTGCGACCCAGTCGTGCATTTTATTTATTGTATACATTCATTTATTTCCAAAAAATGGAATCCCTGTTAAATTTATATAATTTAAATTATTATTCTTAAATAATCAAAATAACATGGTATTTCATATGCGGTTTTGTTTCGTTAAGCAAATGTTCTTGAAACACGGTATTTCATATATGTATACAGCTCTGGTTTTACTCTTGACTTAAAAATATACTAATAATAAAATAACCAGGTATTTCATATATAGCCCTGGCAATGCAAACCAAGGAAAAATCGTTTTGATCGGCTGGCAATAGCTTCTCGGCCCAAACCAAACTTACTAAAGTAGAGCAAGGGAAAAGTCGGTTGGAGAGGGGCTCCGGCCCTGGCAATTCAAACCAAGGAAAAATCGGTTGATCGGCTGGCAATAGCTTCTCGGCCCAAACTATATTTATTTATTTATTTATTTATTTTCATCAATGGATTAAAAATCTGCTGATTACATTTAATACATCTAATAAACTTAAAGATAAACATATATATTTTGTTACTACACAATGGTGGTTAAGACAATTTCGTGATAATTTCACAAGTTTACAAACGAGAACTTAACAAATCTAACACATTTCTTTTGAATTGATCCCTACTCATTACAATGTCGACTTCATTACAAACGGAGTTGAACAATGTTAAAGATCGCGAGATGGGCTCATTTAAACCATAGTTAGTTCTATGACCAGATACATGAAATAGTACACGTCTGTTCCGAAGTGATCTCTCCGGGGCATAAAACGTAGTTAAACTCAATAATTCCATAGAATCTATTCGATTGGAGAGAATATCTTTAATAAAAACTATGCTCTGTGTATTTCTTCTTACCTCAAGCGTTTTTAAATTAATAAGTGCACATCTTGAAGTGTAACTCGGCATATCACCAGCCCAGTTTAAATTTTGAAGTGCGAATCTCGTGAATCTTCTCTGAATTCTCTCGACTCTTTGAATCCCATTCTCATAAAATGGACACCAGATGATAGAACAGTGTTCAAGATAAGGAAGTACTAATGAATTAAATAAGGTTTTAAGTGTGTAAGCATCTTTAAAATCTTTTGAGTTTCGTTTTAGAAAACCAAGCATTGAATTACCTTTAGATACAATAAAATCGATATGCGCTCGGAAATCCAATTTAGAATCCACAAATACACCAAGATCCTTCACTAGTTCAACTCTTAAGAGTGCATTTTGGTTTAATTTATATAGATAATTGATAATGTTCAGCGATCTAGTTGCACTAAAAATCTTACATTTGGAAAAATTTAATTCCAGGTGATTATATTTACACCAATCTAGAAAAAGATCTATTTCGAACTGAAAGCTAAAACAGTCATTTATGGAACGAATAGAATACAAAATTTTAACGTCGTCTGCGTACATTAAGCAAATTGATTTGTGAAAGGTCGAAGGCAAATCATTGATAAATAGAAGGAAGAGCAGTGGACCTAGATGACTTCCCTGAGGAAGACCTGATACAACATTAATTGGATTTGAATAATGCCCATTTATGTCGACAATTTGTTTTCTATTAGATAGGTATAAATCCAACCATAAAAGAAATCGACTATCACAGCCTAACATCTTCAGTTTATGAAGCAGTAAACCATGATGGACTCGGTCAAATGCTTTAACAAAATCCGTATAGAGTACATCAACTTGGTACCCCTTTTCTATTTCGTTTAAGCAAAAATTAGTGAAAAGACAAAGATTTGTGGTTGATGAGCGACCTTTAATGAAACCGTGTTGATTTGGCGATAAAAAATGCTTCACAGAAAAAAAGAGCTTATCAGTAATAATCTTTTCCAAAAGTTTTGGTATAGCTGATAGCTTCGAAATGGGCCTATAATTTTTAATTAATTGCTTGGAACCACTTTTATAGATTGGGTTAATAAACGATATTTTCCATTCGTCAACAAACTCTCCTGACAAGAGAGATTTGTTAAAGAGGATCGTGAGAGGAGAACAAATAGATGAAGAACATCTTGATAGGAGGAGGGGTGGAATTTTATCATAGCCTGCTTTTTTTGAAACATCAATTTCACATAATGCTTCTAAAACTTCATCTTTGGATAATTGCGGAAGCATAAAACTGATGCAGGGCTCGAAATTTGAATACATAGACGTAAGATCTTCGATAGAGTCTTTATTGTAAGAAGCTTTAAAAAATTTTTCAAAAAGATGGCAAGAAGATTGTAAGTCATTAGATTTTTCATCTTCATATTCCATCGACTGTGGGAATTGTGAAACATTTTTGCGCTTTGAGTTCATAAAAACCCAGAATGATTTGCTATTTTCCTTTATGTTTGATTCAGTAGCACTTATATATTGCCTATACAAGAAACGATTACTAAAGTAGAGCAAGGGAAACATCGGTTGGAGAGAGGCTCCGGCCCTGGCAATTCAAACCAAGGAAAAATCGTTTTGATCGGCTAGCAATAGCTTCTCGGCCCAAGCTATAATTACTAAAGTAGAGCAAGGGAAGAATCGGTTGGAGAGAGGCTCCGGCCCTGGCAATTCAAATCAAATAAAAATCGTTTTGATCGGCTGGCAATAGCTTCTTGGCCCAAGTTATACTTACTAAAGTAGATCAAGGGAAAAATCGGTTGGAGAGAGGCTCCGGCCCTGGTGATGCGAACCAGGAAAAATCGGTTGATCAGCTGGTGACAGCTTCTCGGCCCAAGCTATACTTATTAAAGTAGAGCAAGGGAAAAATCGGTTGGAGTGAGGCTCCGGCCCGGGCAATGCAAACCAGGGAAAAATCGGTTGATCAGCTGGCGATAGCTTCTCGGCCCAAGCTATACTTATTAAAGTAGAGCAAGGGAAAAATCGGTTGGAGTGAGGCTCCTTTCACGGTGATTGTTTCTAATGGCATCAAATGGTCTAAAGAGTTACATAAACGAACCAACCCGTGTCACTGAATCAACAAAGACCTGCATTGACCATATATTTGTTCGTCTCAAAAGTAATAAAAACATTTTTAGGGGTACTGTATTTGATTTCAAATTAACCGATCATTCTATGGTTGCAATGAGTATGTGTTCTAGTTCTGATTTATCAAAATGCCGCGTCTCACCAGTAAAAGAAAAAACTAGCGTAGATTATAAGTTACTTAACGAATACTTAAAATATGAGTTTTGGGATCCGATATACTTAGAAAACAATCCATCAACTGCTTTCGATTTATTTCTTGGAATATTGCAAACACATATCAATAATTGTACTTCATTGATACCGAACAATCCTAAGAGAAAAATGTTTTTAAAACCATGGATGACGCACAGCCTTTTGAAACATATCAAAAACAAAAATAGTTTTGCAGTTAAATGTAAAAAACATCCACAAAATACAAAACTTAAAAAACATTATGACAAATTGTGCAAGACTGTTCATAAAAAAGTTGAAGAAACAAGAAATCATTTTTTCTCTAAATCCTTTGTAGAAGCTAGGGGTAATGTAAAAAAAGAATGGAAAGTGGTTGATGGCCTTCTGGGTAAAACTAAACAGCCTGTAGAAATTGAAAGTTTGGAAATTGATGGTATAAGTTTTACTGATATGGAAATCATTTCAAACAAGTTTAATGAATACTTCACCGAAATTTCAGAAAACCTAAAACCATCTGTTGAACCCTCTATTGGCTGCCAGTGTTCTTTGTCTTCATATACATCATCGTCAAATATTATTCAACCAAATAGTTTCGTTTTTCAGTCGTTTTCGTCAAGTGAAATCTATAAAGTCATATTGTCTTTAGAAAATAAAAACTCTTGCACAAGTGATGGCATTTCAAGCGTGCTATTAAAAAGAATTGGCTTGAATGTGGTTGATGTGTTATGTTACCTGTTCAATCTAAGTGTTCTGTGTGGTTGTTTTCCTAGACACCTCAAATGCGCTGAAGTTATACCACTTTTCAAAAAAGGTAATAGAAAAAATGTATCAAATTATAGGCCCATTTCGTTACTTCCAACATTTTCAAAAAATTTTGAAAAATTGATTAAATCGCGAATTATTTCGATTTTAAATAAAAATAACTTTTTGAGCAGCCATCAGTTCGGATTTAGGAAGGGGCTGTCAACGGAAGATGCTATTCTTAAAGTTTGCAGTGAGCTGTATATGAGCACGAACTGCAGCAATTCGACAATGGCACTCTTCATTGACATGACCAAAGCATTTGACATGGTTGACCATAACGTTCTGTTAGAAAAGTTATATAATGCTGGTTTTAGGGGGATTATGTACAATTGGTTTCTATCCTACTTGAAATGCAGAGAACAAAAAGTGTGCATAAATGGAAGTTTTAGCGAATCTCAATTTTTAAAAAATGGTGTTCCACAAGGTTCAGTTCTTGGTGCCTTGTTGTTCCTAATCTATATAAACTCCATCTTTGAACTTAATCTTAATGGAACTTCCACTGCATTTGCCGATGACATCGCCTTCACCTATCAGTTCAACTCAACTTTAGAGAGTATTGTAAAGATTTCTGAAGATCTAGAAACTTTAAGGCATTTGTTTACTGAACATAAATTAATAGTCAGCGAAAAAACTAAAATAATGTCGTTTAAAGTATCTGGAAACACCATAAATGAATTCAATCTATTTTTTCACGCACATGATTGTAGACACTTTCCCTTACCTATCCATAAATGCGGCAAAGGAAATTTTATCGGTAGCTCTAATTGTAGCTCTAACTGTTTTAAAAGATATGACTGTTTATCAAACTCTCGACATACTGGTGGCGTATCAATATATGTAAAAGAAAATCTCAAATCGTCTTATAAAAACTCGTTAGTGATCGGGAAAAAAATATGGATTCTATCAGTAAAAATTGCATATAATAGGGATGTGTGTAATATAATCCTAGTGTATAGATCTGGAACTCTAAGTGTAATTGAATTTTTTGATATTCTTAGCGAATGGATTCCTGAAAATATAAATGAAAATGAATACTTATTAATAGCAGGTGATTTTAATATAGATTACAGTAGCGTAAACAACTATGAACTGAACCATGTAAAGCAATTCGAATATCTCATCGGGCTTCAACAAATAGTTAAACAACCAACAAGAATAACACCATTATCAAAAACTCTCATTGATTATGTGATGACTGACTTCACCCTTAGTGCAGATGTAAAAGTACGAAGTGATTGGAAAATCTCTGACCATGAGTCGTTGTTCATTAAAATTTTTACTAGGCAGTCATTTACATGTAAGCCAGATACAATAAAATATGTTAAATATGATAAAAGTAGCTTTATATCTGAGTTTAATAACTATTTTACTGAAGATGAAGAAGAAAACTTAAATGGCTATGCAGGGAAATTTGAAGGTGCAATTAAAAATTCATTGCTTAAATTAACAAAAAATTTAAAAATAAATAAAAAGTGCGCGGAGTGGTATAATAGTGATCTGAATCAATATAAATTAGAAAAAATTCGTTTACATGACAGAGCAGTGTACTCCAATGTGTTGGAGGATTGGAATATGTATAAAACTGCGAGAAACATTTACAAACGGCAGTGCATTAAGGCAAAACAAATATACATTGAATCAAAAATAATTGAAAAAGCAGGAGATCAAAAGGGGATGTGGAAAACTTTAAAAAATCAAATTTTCAAAGAACAAAAATGTGCATTGAACGATTTATTGATAAATGGGGTTGTTTTAAACAATGACATTGAAGTTGCAAATGCTTTAAATACCTTCTTTATTGAAAGTGTTTTAGACATTCACAATAGTATTCCAAACGTAGTGTATTCTGACAATTTACCTTTTTATGAAAATGAATTTAAATTTAAACAAATTGATATAAGTGCTCTTGAAACAATAGTAAAGTCTATGAACACGAAAAATGATAGCTATGGTTTCAATAATAAGATAATTCTTGACTGTAAGGACGTCATCTTTCCATTACTCCTAAAAATAATCAACCGATCACTACATGAAGGATCTTTTCCAGAGAGTTGGAAAGTTACAGACGTTATACCGGTGGAAAAAGTAAAAAACGCAAAGAATCCAGAAGAGCTGAGGCCTATAAATATGTTACCTACATATGAAAAAATATTAGAAGTTATAGTCTGCAAACAACTTACAACGTTCATGGAAGATGGGAGACTCATTTGCGCAGAGCAGTCTGGTTTTCGACGAGCACATTCATGTGAAACTTCTATCAGCTTCGTTATAGATGAATGGAAAAAGGAATTGGAAAAGGGAAATGTTATTTTGGCAGTCTTCTTAGATCTCAAACGAGCATTCGAGACCATAGATAGAGATATATTACTAAAAAAACTTTACAAATATGGAGTTCGTGGAGTAGAACTTTGCTGGTTCAGGAGTTACTTATTAAACAGAATGCAAAGAGTAAGGGTAAATGGTAGCTATTCCGACACTGAGGAGATTCCTATTGGTGTTCCCCAAGGTTCGGTATTGGGGGTTTTGCTCTTTTTAATATACATTAATGATATTGGGACTTCGTTAACCAGTTCTAAAATTTGTTTATTTGCTGATGATACGTTAATATATACAACTGGTAGAAATATAAACGAATGTGAGATTGAACTTCAAGAACAACTTGATTCGGTTTATAACTGGTTGTGTAAAAATAAACTAATGCTTAACATTCAAAAGACTAAGCTTATGTCGTTGAACAGTGAAAATTCAAATGTAGCCATTCACATAAATAATAACATCATTGAGTGTGTAAGCGAAATAAAGTATCTGGGTGTGTATATTGATAACAAACTTAAATTTGACTTTCATATAACAAAATTATGCTCAAAACTCTCACAGAAGATAGGTTTCTTATCAAGAATAAGAAAATATATATCAAAAGACTGTGCGGTAACGATATATAACACAACTATACTCCCACACTTTAACTATTGTTCATCAATCTTATATATGTGCACTGGTCAAAACCAGAACAAACTCCAAATCCTACCTTGGAGTACTCATTGATTTCAACTTGAATTGGAAGGACCACATCAAAACCTTTAAGAGCCATATGTTATTGGTGACCCGAAAAATGTACCTTGTTAAACAGTACTGTTCAAATAAAGTTTTGAAGATGATCTATTATGGTCTAGCGCACTCTAAATTGCAATATGGCATCACTAGTTGGGGTGGTTCGTACTTTAACTCTTTTAGACCACTGCTAACAGTTCAAAAGCACTTAATTCGAATTATTTGTAATAAGAAAGCTGGCCTCTATTTAAAGACTTGCGTATCCTACCAATGAGACACCTTTACATTTTTAAAGTACTAAAGGAATTTTTTAAGAAAAGTGGTAATATTCCTAGCAGGAATTCCCAACTTTACAATCTGCGCATCAACACCTTGCATCTCGTCAACGTAAATTTTGCTAATACTACACACTTTACTAAATTTTACACCTACACTGCACCTTCTTTTTTCAATAAACTCCCATTCTCTGTCAGAACTACTGCAAACTTTCACTCCTTCCTAAAAAAAGTAAAGACCTGGTTATTTATGATTGATAATGCTAATATTGAATCAATTTTGTGAAGTTTTTCTTTTTTTTTTTATCATAAGCACAAATTAATATCAAGTTGTAGGTATCTATCCTTATGTTTTAATTATTTATTGTATCTATGAATTTTTCTTCATTATCTTCTTTTTAAATTCAAATGGAAATCGTATAATTCTGTTTTTATATCTAAAACTGATTGTTACCCCACATCAGATCAGATGCAATAAATATAAGTATATCTTTAAATGTCATTCCACACTAACTCTTGAGTTAAAGAATGAACATTATTCTTTATTTCCACAATTATCAGTATATACATTGATTGTCAACTAATTTTAAGTTTGGATTAAAATAAAAATAAAAAATTGAAAAAAAAAAATACACCAAAAAGTTTGGATGACTAACTATGTACCCCTTAAGTAAAAAAAGGTACTCTGTTAGTTTCCTGGTTTTCTTCCTTCAGTACTCTGAATTGGTACTTTTATTACAACTGGAAGGTAGAAGACAATTTTGGCTACTAAATTGCCTTCCCTATGTCATATTGTCCTACAGCTACTAAGTGTGAGTTGTAAGAATGCAATATAAACTCACATGTCTCGTATGGCTGACAAGTAAACTATGCTGATTGCATTATACACACATAATGACTCAAACTGGTTCAGCATAATAGCAGCTATGGGTAGGTTGGTGGCTGATTGTTGAAAATAGAACGGTGGGTAGCAGGGGCAGTATGCATTGTGCTGCTTAGCTTGATATACTTATGATGACACAAACTGGTTCGTCATATTAACTATAGGTAGGTCAGTGGCTGATGGTTAAAAATAGAACGGTGGGTAGCAGGGGCGGTAGGCATTGAGTGGCTTAACAGGCAAATACTGTGTGTCGTATATCCACTGTAGGTAGTCAGGCGGTTGATGGCTTTGATTGAATTCGCGGGTAGCAGGGGTGCGATCTGGTGTGCCAATGAATCAGTGGCACTGGGTCGGTGGGTAAATAATGAGTCGATCTTTATTTTTAAGCAGCTACACTGGTCGGCTGGTGTGGATTAATATTATATTAATATAATATTAATATATTAATATCCATGAGCGTGTAACACTTCGTAACACTCCCCTCTTTCTTCGGAGACGGGATCCTTCTCGTCTGGAATTGTATGTTTTTTTTTTCATTGTAAAATTCAACTTATTAGTAATTCATTTTTTATTTAACGAAAAGAACTTAAAAATAATTCATAACATCTCATCTGTAATACTAAATATACCATAGCTTATTTCGCTACGTCGATAATTTTTCGCAACCCTTTAAATTTAAGGTCCGCCTGGGTGCCTTTTTTTCATCCGCACCGAAATAGGCCCCCACGGGCGATGAATCGTAAAAGTACGGTAGTGATGCGTACCCCGTAAAACGATGCCACGAAATGGGTCGAAAACAGGCCCTGCGGTAGGGGGTGGTAATGGCATGTATGCTGGTGTTGAAGCCGCGGCTACTAAGGCTGTCTGGTCTCGGACGTACGGTAAACTTGGGATCCCTGATGTTGTTGACGGGCGTTGAAGTGACGAAAAGACAGGGACTGGCGGTATCTGGTTCGGCGGGGCATCCAAACGTGCCTGACGTGGTGCTGGAGTTACTTGCTGCGTGGAGGGTAGAGGAGTGTTGCGACGGAACCATCGTTCCTCAGCTTCCAAGCGACGAGCGCGAATGTCGAACATGTCAGAAGACAAAGGTTGTTTTGGGGGTATGGGGATCGCTTCCTCGGCGATGCTGGAAGGTCCCTTTATCTGGCTAACCCGTTTAACCTTCTTCATTTGGAAGGTAAGACGCTCAACCTCACATCCCGGAGTAGGCACTTTACTTGGGGCCGTCCTTTGTCGCACCCATGGCTCGCCAGTTGTTTCGATTGATCGGATGGATGTCGATGGTAGCGGTCTATTTATCGTTTCTGGCTTAGTTCGGCTCGAGGAGGGATTGGGTCCACCGCTAGCAGCGGGGGGTGCCTGGCGTTTCCTCTGATGGTTTCGAGGACTACGACGGACGTCGGGTTGGGGTCCATCTACTTGTTTCCTCATGGTGGTGCTGCGTCCGCGCTTCATAGTGGACAAATGAAAAATAAGAGGGCTATGAGATCTCGTTATTTGAGTTCGACTGCTCCGTTCGATGTCTGCGTTAGCACTAAGAAATTTTATTTTTGTATCTGCATATTTAATATTGTTACTTTTGGGTTTGCTTACCGGTCCTTCTCTGCTAGCGGCTCTTCTTCGACTAACTTTATTAGTATTTCTTTTTCTTCTACTTTTGGTTTTTAATTTAATAATTGAAACTGCGGACTGATGACTGCCTTGGTCGGTAGCTTGACTTTGACTGATAAGTGCTGCAGTTTGGTTTAGCTCATCCACCTCCTGTTCAGAGTAAAAACCTTTTAAATCTCTTACGTGGGCACGGATGGCTGTCTCCTTCTTTTGCGGTCCTTGGTTGCCCTTATATTTCAATGCCACGATAACGGGAGATATTAACTTGACAACTTCGTATGGGCCGTCGTACTTAGGGGCTAATTTGTCTGCAAAATAATTTACAGCGGAGGAAAGTACTCGTGCTTTTTTGTAAACCAGTTCTCCGATACCAGGACGCCAGGGGCGCCTTCGCAAATTGTAGGCCTTGGCCTGGGTTTCACTAGCTTTGTGGAGATTCAGTTGAACCAATTCGTATAGGGCTCGCAATCGTTCTTGTCGTGAGTGGATATCCTCATCAGGGCCTTCCAAAGAGGTAGGGGTTAAAAATTCCTTAATTCTTCGTAACTCCCGCCCGAAGTTTAGTACGGCTGGTGAAAATCCGGTAGATTCATGGCGGCTGGTGTTTACTGCGAATAATAATTCAGGGATATGCTCGTCCCAAGTGCGATGATTTCCTTCGGTGTATTGTGCAATCATCGTTTTGAAACCACGATTGACTCGCTCGGTGGGGTTTTCTTGCGGGGTGTATGGAGCGGTCAGGCGTTGCTGGATTCCCCAGTCAGCTAAAAATTCCTTAAATCGGTGACTCGTGAATTGAGCTCCGTTGTCGGATAAGAAAAGCCGCGGGACTCCAAACCGAGTAATTATTCGTTCGCGAACCGCTTTCACAAGACTAGGGGTTGTAGCGGCTGGAAGAGGGACGGCTTCGATCCACTTGGTGAACTTATCCACTAGTACCAATAGAACGGTGTTCCCCTTCATAGGACGTGGTAGTGGACCAACAAAATCTGCGCATACTATCTCAAAAGGCTCTCGCGCAAAAGAAGTATGCATAAAACCGCTTGGTTTTTGTTGTGACGTCTTAAATCGGTTACATACTTGGCACTTCCGAACATATTTACTTACGTCCCGAAACATTCCAGGCCAGTAATACCACTTAGCGATGCGAGAAATGGTCTTGGCGATGCCTAAATGTCCGGCGGTGACGGCGTCATGATTTTCGTAAAGCAACTGGTTTCGTTCGGACAACGATACGCACAACTTCCACTCGAACTCTTGAGCGTCGGCCAGCTGGTGGACGGTTTGGAAACGGCGATACAGGCGGTCTTCGATAATTTTATATTCCGGAAATTTCGTCGGTTCCTTCTCTACTTGGTACTTCTTTGTCAACGACAACTCGGGCTTAGCGTCTCTTGTGGCCGCCAGCTTGTCAACGTCTAAGAGGGGAAGGGGGTCTCTCGAGCATCCGCCACCACATTCATTGCCCCCTTGCGGTATTGGATGTCGAAGTCGTACTGTTGGAGCTCCAGTGCCCAACGAGCTAATCGGCCAGAACGATTCTCCAGAGAGTGTAGCCATTTTAATGAATGGTGATCGGTGATAACTCTGAAATGGTAGCCTTCCAGATATGGGCGCATTTTCCTGATGCCCCACAGTATCGCTAAACACTCTTTTTCAGTTACGGCATATTTCTGTTCGGCTTCCGTAAGGGTGCGACTAGCATACGCGATTACCTTCTCCTGCCCATTGAACGTTTGTGTTAGTACGATTCCTAATCCGTAATGGCTAGCATCGGTTTGCAATGTAAAGGGGAGGTCGAAATTCGGACAAGCCAAGATCGGTGCTTCTTTAAGTTTAGTTTTCAGGGCATCGAAAGCTGTTTGCTGAGTAGGACCCCAGTACCATTTAGCGTTCTTTTTAAGTAAGCTATTTAAAGGTGCGGCTACAGTGGAAAAGTCCTTTATGAATCGGCGGTACCAGGAACAAATTCCCAAAACGCGACGCACTTCTTTTATCGTTGATGGCGCTTTTAATTCCTGTACGGCCGTAATTTTGTCGGGGTCCATCTGTATCCCATCTTTGCACACCACGTGTCCCAAATACTTTAAACTTTCCGGACAAAAATTGCATTCCTCAATATTAATCTTCAAGTTTACGGCTCGGAGCTTGAAGAAAACTTCGGCTAAGTGTTGTAGGTGATTTTCGAACGTATCGCTTATGATAATAATATCATCCAGGTATACGAACACACGGTTGTGAATATCTGGTCCGAGAATGGAATCCATCTCCCTTTGAAAAGTCGCACCAGCTAAGTGTAATCCGCAGGGCATTACGTTCCACTCGAATAAGCCCCTTCCAGGGACGGTGAAAGCAGTGTAAGGACGACTTTTCGGTTCCAGCGCGATCTGCCAATACCCTTGTTTTAAATCTATGGTCGACATGAATTTTGCTCCTCTTAATTTATCTAGGATAGATGTGATGAATGGTAGTGGGTAGGCATCCTTGTATGAAACCTCGTTGAGCTGGCGAAAGTCTACGCACACTCTCCATGATCCCCCTTTCTTTCGCACCAGACTATGGGTGAACTATACGGACTCTTAGATGGACTTATTTTGCCGGTTTTTAACAAATCGTCGACCTCTTCGTCGATAATTTTTTGCATGGCAGGGTTACGCGGGTAGTACCGCTGTTTGAATGGTTCGTCGGTTTTGAGACGAATTTGATGTGGGGGTACATTTGATATACCCGAGGTCTCATCAAATTTCAGTAATTTGGTTTTTAAAAATCGGTTCAGGCTTTCTTGGTGAACCTTGGGTAAATGGCAAGCTACAGAGCAAGAATTTTGGCCCTCGGAACCACGCGGCGGCTTCTTACTTGTAACTAGTTTTCCGCCCATGAAGATTTGCAGATTCGCCTTATTCATCACGTCCATACCAAGCAGGGCATCTTCTTCCATGGAGGGCAAATACGTCATTTCGCCAGTCACGCATGTATTACCCACAAAGAAAGTTGCCGAGTAATGCTCGGACGTGACGACTCGCTCGCCATTTGCCAAATGTATAGGTTGACACTGATTTTGAACTGGGAGATCAAGTTCTAAGAATTTGTCCCGTAAGACTTGCCCAATAAATGTTTTTGTTGATCCAGTGTCAACAAGGGCTTGGTACCCTTGATCTTCTATTATCATCGGGATAAAATATCGGGGGTCTTGTCCGGGCGGAGTGTTGACTACGGCGACAGGATTCCTATGACATGGGCAATCTTTCGATAGCCTACCATCTTCCCCGCAAAATGAACAGAATAGCCTAAATGGCCTGTGGCAGTTCTCTTTCTGGTGCCCCCGCTGCTTGCAGTTCCAGCAATGGGTTCGTCGGTCGTAGCGGTCTATTGATGGGCCTGCGCGAGGAAGTGGGTGGGTAGGTGGAGCTGGTAGTGGGCGTACGTTTCGCTCGTCACTCTTGATGGACTCAAACTCTCGGCTAAAAGGGCCAACTCGTCTAAGGTGGTGAAGTCTTTTCTGCGGATATAAAATCGATATTCCGGCCGGAGGTTGTCGCATATACGATAAATACTATCGTCAATAGACATGAAAGGGTGTTGTCGGATGAGATACTGGATGGAGAACAAATATTCCTTGGCCTTTTCTCGAGGGCCCTGGCGCCGGCGAAAGATCTCGTCCCCCAGCTTCTGGTGGTATCTCGCTGGCAGAAAATGTTGGAGGAATGACTTCCGAAATTGCTCCCATGTCTGCAAGCTGTCACTTTTGAACCGCAGCCACTCTAACGCAGTACCTCTAAAGATCTCTGGCAAGGTTCGGAATACATCATCGGGCGGTATATTGTAACAACGCGTTAGTTCGGTTATTCTCTCCATAAATTCTAGAGGGTTCCCAGTTGCGTCAAATCGCAGGCCCCATTTCCTCACGGTATTCATGATCCCGGCTTCGTAACTCAACGTGAGGCGGCCGCTGGGCGGTGCACAAGGTTCCTGGCCAGAGGAGCCATATCTGGGGGCAACAAACCGGTTGGCCGCGAATGCGGTACAAGGTGTGTATTGGTCTCGTCTAGTCTGGCCGTACGCGGGGTCAACAACCCGGTCGGCCGTATAGTAATTGTAGTTATTCGGAAGGAACGAAACACTGCTCCCTGGTGGACAACATCCCGGTAATGGAAATTTCGGTGGCGAAACACTTGCCAAGACGTTCGTCGAAACTCTGGGGGGATCGGGGGGCGAGACTATTTTTTTGTCCGGTTCCTGGGCCTTCTCTTCAGTCAGTGGTTGTGAATCATTCATAAGTGGTTTGGGCTCGTTGGTAGATAAGACTCTTTCGACCCTTTGTTCAACGTGCTCTGCCCACTGGTTACATAAATCCTGGGTCGATCCGTGGTTCCGGATTTTTTTCAGGTATCTCCTCAGGCGTTTTCGGAGGTCGAGTACGTTTCCGCCCGTAGCCAAGTTTTGTGAGCTTAGCACCGTGATAAGCTCATCCTTTCTTAAAAAGGAAATAAACCCAAGATTTTTAAAAGGGTTGCATTCGTCAGCGGCTTGGTCTTCGCCCTCGGATTCGGACGTGTCGTGACTGGTATCGGTGTTGTCGGTCGGTAGCAGGAGTTAGTGTTGGTTGGCGGCTTTTGAAATTTCTTTATCCATTTTGGCGGTCTCTGCTGGAGTTTGTTCGTTGGAGAAGTCTTCCGTATTTATTGTATGGAGAGGGTTGCTGGACTTCATGGTCGGTGGTACCTTCGGAAAATTCCTGGTCGGTCGGCGGTCGGAATTCGTTTGAACTTTCCTCAGGTCCCTGCTCGGGCGCCAATGTGATGCTTTTTATACTAAGGCTGAGGTGAGCTCGCCGGTGTCCAAGGTGTTCCCAATGAAAAGCAATAAAAACTTGGGTAGGAAGTTCAGAACTCCGTTTAAAATCTTTTTATTTGTATTGCTGGTATTTTTATTTTACAATTTATTACAATTTCCTTACTTTTTTTTTTATTTAAATTTTATTACAATTTCCTTTTTTTTATTTTATACATTCATTTATTTCGAAAAAATGGAATCTCTTTTAAATTTATATAATTTAAATTATTATTCTTAAATAATCAAAATAACATGGTATTTCATATGCGGTTTTGTTTCGTAAAGCAAATGTTCTTGAAACACGGTATTTCATATATACAGCTCTGGTTTTACTCTTGACTTAAAAATATACTAATAATAAAATAACCAGGTATTTCATATACAGCCCTGGCAATGCAAACCAAGGAAAAATCGTTTTGATCGGCTGGCAATAGCTTCTCGGCCCAAACCATACTTACTAAAGTAGAGCAAGGGAAAAATCGGTTGGAGAGGGGCTCCGGCCCTGGCAATTCAAACCAAGGAAAAATCGGTTGATCGGCTGGCAATAGCTTCTCGGCCCAAACTATACTTACTAAAGTAGAGCAAGGGAAACATCGGTTGGAGAGAGGCTCCGGCCCTGGCAATTCAAACCAAGGAAAAATCGTTTTGATCGGCTAGCAATAGCTTCTCGGCCCAAGCTATAATTACTAAAGTAGAGCAAGGGAAGAATCGGTTGGAGAGAGGCTCCGGCCCTGGTGATGCGAACCAGGGAAAAATCGGTTGATCATCTGGCGATAGCTTCTCGGCTCAAGCTATACTTATTAAAGTAGAGCAAGGGAAAAATCGGTTGGAGAAAGGCTCCGGCCCTGGCAATTCAAATCAAGGAAAAATCGTTTTGATCGGCTGGCAATAGCTTCTCGGCCCAAGTTATACTTACTAAAGTAGATCAAGAGAAAAATCGGTTGGAGAGAGGCTCCGGCCCTGGTGATGCGAACCAGGGAAAAATCGGTTGATCATCTGGCGATAGCTTCTCGGCTCAAGCTATACTTATTAAAGTAGAGCAAGGGAAAAATCGGTTGGAGTGAGGCTCCTTTCAAGGTGATACACCAAAAAGTTTGGATGACTAACTATGTACCCCTTAAGTAAAAAAAGGTACTCTGTTAGTTTCCTGGTTTTCTTCCTTCAGTACTCTGAATTGGTACTTTTATTACAACTGGAAGGTAGAAGACAATTTTGGCTACTAAATTGCCTTCGCTATGTCATATTGTCCTACAGCTACTAAGTGTGAGTTGTAAGAATGCAATATAAACTCACATGTCTCGTATGGCTGACAAGTAAACTATGCTGATTGCATTATACACACATAATGACTCAAACTGGTTCAGCATAATAGCAGCTATGGGTAGGTTGGTGGCTGATTGTTAAAAATAGAACGGTGGGTAGCAGGGGCAGTATGCATTCTGCTGCTTAGCTTGATATACTTATGATGACACAAACTGGTTCGTCATATTAACTTTAGGTAGGTCAGTGGCTGATGGTTAAAAATAGAACGGTGGGTAGCAGGGGCGGTAGGCATTGAGTGGCTTAACAGGCAAATACTGTGTGTCGTATATCCACTGTAGGTAGTCAGGCGGTTGATGGCTTTGATTGAATTCGCGGGTAGCAGGGGTGCGATCTGGTGTGCCAATGAATCAGTGGCACTGGGTCGGTGGGTAAATAGTGAGTCGATCTTTATTTTAAGGCAGCTACACTGGTCGGCTGGTGTGGATTAATATTATATTAATATAATATTAATATATTAATATCCCTGAGCGTGTAACACTTCGTTACAACCAGAGCCTTAACTCGATTGATTACGTAAAAATATTCAGTTTGAATTACATTTCTGAAATGTCATAGCCATGAATTGGCAAAGTGACACAGTGAGCATAGCACCTTAATGCCTTTTACACGCGCCACCTATCGTGTCAGCAATAAAGTAAAACGAATATTGAATACTGGAAGCTAGACTGGAAATAGGGCGTTGGCTACTTGGAAAGTAGCAATGTCTGCCAGAAAATCGGATGTGGACTTCATTCTGAAGACATAAGCAGACGTGGAAACACCACAGCAGAATTCGTAAGAAAATCTATTTTTTTTTATCAAGCAGCCGAGCTGCGCCCATAATTTTTTTACATCCTCAAGAATTATCCTTTAATTGCTCAAGCAATTAAGGATGATCAATAATAAAATCGGAAATACTATCTAAAAGAGGTAAGAAGTGTGAATTTCTGTTCGTTACCTGAGTCTCAAGTCAAATACAAAATATTTGCTTTGAGATATAAGGAAAACTTGTCGCGTCACATGGCCGAGGTAATAAAGGAGTACATTTTCTTATTCTACTAGGGGTAGCAGCCTGAGAATACAACAGCAAGGAGCATCAAATCCGACAGGCAGCACTATCTGCCTCCTGAAGGAATTGCCCACTACCAGCACATCGAATCACGAGTTCCTATTTTTTACTTGCGATTATAGGTACTATAAGGCAAGTTATGGATTCGTGCAGAAAAAAAATTTCGAGATAACAATCACACATGACATTACGATGATGGAGAAGTCGAAAAAAGTGGGTCTGGGAATTCCGTCCGTCTGTCTGTCTGTCTGTCTGTCTGTCTGTCTGTCTGTCTGTCTGTCTGTCTGTTCGCGCTTCTAGAGCCTGAACGGATGGGCCGATTTGCTTCAAATTTGGTATCTAGGATTAATTTGGCCGTCCCTCGGAACGTATTTTTTATTTTTGCTCTAGGCCCAAAAATAACGGCACCTGCCATACAATCGTGAAGAAAAAAATTGATTTTCTCAAAAACGGCTCTAACGATTTTGATAAAACTTTCAGGATGCTATTTTTGTAAGACAATCTTTCTTTTGGTTAAAAAATATTTTTCAAAATTTGTCTTATAACGGTACCTCTCATAGAACCAGTATTTTCATATCAAATTTTCTCGTAAACTATACATTCGATTTCAATAAAATTTTGGCCACAGGAAGTCATTTATAATTTTATTAATATGGCATTTCAAATTTTTCAAAAACTTTTTTTTTTGATTTTTTATAATTTTTTCAAAAATTTTTTTGGTTTTCGAAATATGTTGGAAACGGGTATATTGATTTTTTTTTAAATTATTTTTTCAAATGTAAACTACAGGTTGCCATATATTTGCATACCCAAATAAATTTCAAAATATTTTTTGGAAAAGTTTTTCAAAAATAACCTTTTTTAAAAAAAACCGGTCGAACGATTTTCAATATTTTTTTTTCCTAGATTCACGTATAGCTTTGAAATTTTATTGTATACTTTGTTTTTCCGAGAAAACTCTTAAACTAATTTAAAAAATAAAAGAATTTTCGAAATTATTTAAATTTTTTTTTAAATCCATATATGCAGCCACTAAGCAATTGCTTATCATAAGAGCAAGTTCGTGCGACCCAGTCGTGCATTTTATTTTATATATATACCCATGCCTATACTCATAGACAGGCGACTGTATATTCAGAAATGTATATATGTACCAAATATACACGCGCGTGCCGGCTGCACAGCTTTTAAAGTTCACCCACATGGTTTCATCTTTTTTTTTGTGGAAGGGTGAGACATATTTACTGTCATAGTCGTACGACGTTGATCCAGTTGGCTCGTCGACGACTACGACCCTTTACTGTGGCAAAATACGCCACCCTTTTGTGGCACCAGCGGCAAATCTACGCCGCCACATAGCACATACTTGTGACAAATTTGTGATACACCAATACTACTTACCTAGTGGCAATCCACGCCACGATTCTGGCCATATTTAAGGCGCTTCATATACGCACATCCTCATTAGGAAATAGCATCAACTTGAGGTCATCTATACCCTTGACAGGATTTTGTACACCCAGTCTCGAATAGGCTGAAGAAAGCATCATCAATCAGGAAGATATTTCGAAGACTACATCAGGATGCCTGGCGTATGCCCATGCATAGATGCCGATCCATCAACAACATAACTATCAAACATACGACGCGGGATCTACTCATCAGTAACAAGATTCATCAGTTCCAGATATATACTCAGCTATAAACTCATCAGTTCTGGCTATATACTCAACTGTATACGCACCAGTTCCAGCTTACTTATGTATAAAAATTGATAAAATAAATCAAGCAAAAATGGTACTACTGAAGCACCAGATTATACCAGGTAATGAATATATTATATATTAATATAAATTGTGAATTTTGTGGGAGCGTTTCGGCTCGAACTACACAGTCCAGAACACCAGCACGCCCAATTTTGGTGCTGCTGCGATCGATATACGCCAGCGTATAACGCCGACATCCACGGACGATGGTGCAGTAAATTTTTTTTTATCATTTGTATTCGGAAGGCAGGACCTGACGCCTCCTCCTCCGCACATACATAAGAGAAACTCAATATTATGTATATTTATCCTTTTTTAGGTATCTTAGTATATTATTATGAAGTGTTGTGTTGTCGTTATTAATTTATATCCTTGAATGGGAGCTCAGTGAAGATCGTGAAAATCCCTAATCGTTAAATAAGATAACGTAATAATCGCTTGGAAATTTATTTTCTCCCGGGAGTTGCTGTTATAATATCGAGATTGGTTTCTTAAATAGAAAAAGAAAAAGCTATAGTAATCTTTCGGAAATTGTATGTAGCGATTCGGGAATATATCTTCATCTGATTCGGAATCAGATCTGGTGGCAGGAGTACATGTAATTTCAGTGTTAATACTAAGTCGTTGCACTCTCCTCGGTGTTATAGATAGTTTTTTTTTCACTCACTTGCCAACTCGGTCAGTTATAATTTTTTTTCATTATTTTCCTCCACGGATCTCTTATATAGAGTCATTTTCACTTTTTGATTTGTTTTTTTATTATACTCAGTCGCTAAGACATTCACGTTTGCGTCGGTAGCGACCACCCGACTTCGCGTTTTAACGCCGCGGTAGTAACCTTTTTTTTTTTTTTCTTCGAGATTGTTCGTAATGCTTTTGCGATCGATTGATTACATCCTAATACCACTTTAGCTTCGGTTTAAATCGGATTATTAATCCAGTACATATAGTACAACAGGCGAATCTCCGCACCTTACCTTACAGGTTTGAAATTTTTTTTTTGTATGAGCTATACTCAATTACTACCACATAGTGAGTAGCTGATGGTGTCCGAAACACCAGTGGCAAATAACCGTCTACAAGGAATCGCGATTTAGTTTCCTTTTTCTTTTTTTTGTATCCATCTATGTCTTCACATCCTATACTCAGCAAAGATTTACGCTAACATATCGTCACCTGAATTCAAGAACTAGATAACTCGATATTTCTCGTTTTGAGTTATTGACGAAAAGAGTTTTTCATAAAGTTTCCGAGGCTTTTAGTCTAATGTAATGTCAGTATAGTCGCATATTTTTATTTTTATGTGAGACGGATATTTGTGAAGAGTAAATGAGTATTTTTTTTCCTTATATATCGATATGAGGGAAGGAAAGTAAAACAAATCCTATTTTGTACGTGTTTCTACTTTGTAGAGGCCCTTCAGAAAATCAATTTTGAAAAATGTAATATTTTTTTATTAGATTAAAGCAGGTTTCTACATATAAGTATTTTTAATCTTCTTCAACATCCTTTTTACCATGTAGCAAATTATTGTAGAAATGAAAATAGTCACGACTGAGAGCAGGGGGTTTTGTTGAAAGAAGGGACATTAAGTCATTGTATTTGAGGTCCGTGATGGGATGTCCTGAAGGGTAACACAAGTTTAGCTTTACAGCATTTGTGTTAAGGCTTCTTGATGCCCTTTTCAAGCAATCCACCGTTCTAAAATCACCATTTTCGAATGATTCCTTACACTTATACATATAAGGAAATTTTTTTTCAAATTTGAACCAAGACATTTTGTGCATAAGCATTGCTTCTTTCGAAACGTCGGTTTTTCTCATTGTAAGGTATTGGTCAACAAACCTCTTCTAATCCATGAAGTCATCTGACGAAATGTTGTGAACGACGTAGGGCTTGTCCCTTCTTTTCCTAGCACCACGCGCAATTGCCTTCCAATCTCCAGGCCAAAAAGCCTTCCCTACGCGTTTCGATTCGGTACCAATAGTAGAATGCATGGAATCGCATTTCATTTCGCTATGTCCGGGAACCATGAATTTCAAAATCAAAGAACTTACTACTTTTCTTGCCTGGGGTGTGTTACACCCCAACACTTTTAAGCGCATCTTATTGTTTGAATTAATGTTCTTGTGCATTCTTTACGTTTTTTTTCAATCGAGTTGACATTGGAATTGTTACTGTTTATGAACACGTGTATTGTTCAACAAATTTTAAAGCGATTTTGTAGAGAAGTGGAAGAAACTTTAGAATATATCAAAAAGTAAGTATGAAAATATTGTTTTCTAACATAAATGTTAAAAGTTATAGAACTTTGTAAATGTATAATTTGTTTTAGTGTCTAATTTAGATAAATTATTGAAAAAATATAATAAAGGTGATGAAGAAGAAAGGGCAATAGCGTTGAGAGCAATGCTAGACCTGGAATCAGATGAAGAAGGCGAGACTGATCCATTTGATGCTGGTGGAGATGACGAATGATGGCTGGGTGCTGTATGAATAGGGTAGGCCCTGATTGGTATCAACATGGCGATGCCCAGCGTTGCAACTGTCTCATACGCATCAATTGTGCTTATTTTACCTCCAAGTGGTAGCCATCGGGTACTGGTCTTGTCCACCCGGACTTGACTTGCTGAACTTATAAGCGCGAGTGTTGATCACAGAAAAATAGCAACACTATAATTGCCCTGCCATAAAACTCCTCTGTTTCTCTTGTTGGGTAGCAGTTTATTCTGTACGAACCCCTCAGAAAGCAAGCGAGCGGCGGATGAGCTTCCAATTAAGTGAACCAACGGCGACGCTTACAGACAATATGGTAGGCACCCCATTGAGCTACTTCGACATATTCGGAGCTCAGGTCTTTGGGTCCTTTCACTACTATTAGTCAGGGTAGTGAAATAGAGAAGGTGGCGGATGAGCCCATATAGGACCAACGGCAGCTCTCACATCCCCGTAGTGGGTTACTGACTCTGGATTTCTCCAGCTCCTTTTGTCCAAGGAGAGCAGCATAGGGCCTGGTCCCCCAGGTTGGGGGTTGTGCGTCGGGGTAACTTCCCTACCACGTAAAAAAAAAAATAGTTCCGAAACAACCAATTGCCTCGGATATGGATGACCCTACTGATGACGACCCTAGCAAACGAAACAAGGACAACGAATTTCGGTTCTGCACGTGGAATGTCCGGACCCTTAACAGACCACGTGCAGCCGAACAATTAGTGGAAGCCCTAGATGGTGTCAAAGCCGACATTACAGCCATCCAAGAAGTGCGATGGGATGGTGAAGGCACAAGGAGGATGAAAAACTGTGACATCTACTACGGCAAGTGCTACAGGACAAGAAACCAGCGGCTATTTGGATGCGGATTTGTGATAAGAGGAAGGCTTAGGCAAGAAGTCTTGGGGTTTCGTGGCATAAGCGAACGCATTGTCACAATCCGCATTAAATCCAAATTCAACAACATCTCGCTGATCTGCGTCCACGCCCCCACTGAGGAAAAAGATGACACGACCAAAGAAGAATTCTACGATCTTCTCGAGAAGACGTATGATGAAAGCCCGAAGTACGACACTAAGTTTATTCTTGGTGACTTCAACGCCAAAATCGGAAAGGAGGGTAACTTTGGCTCGACAGTCGGAAAGCATAGCCTGCACGACAACACTTCCGGTAACGGACACAGGCTAATCGACTTTGCTGCGGGGCGAAGTGTCATCTTAGCTAGCACATACTTCCCACACCTCAATATACACAAGGGGACCTGGCGGTCTCCTGATCAAAATACCGTCAACCAAATTGATCACATTGCGATTGATAGCAGACATGCCTCCAATGTCATGGATGTCCGCACTTTCCGAGGGGCCAACATAGACTCGGACCACTACCTAGTTGTAGCTAAAGTGCGAATGCGGATCGCCACCAGACCGCAGGATCGAACATCCACTGTGAGAAAGTTTGATGTTGCGAAGTTACAATCGCAAGAGACCGCCACAACCTTTGCCAATCATGTCTCCTCTTATCTCTTGACAAGCCCAGCGCCTGCGCCAAACCCAGAGGCTCAGTGGCATCATTGCAAAATGGCCATCAAAACCGCTGCCACGGATGTTTTGGGTTTCATTAGGCGACCACAACGAAACACCTGGTTTGATGATGAGTGCAGGCTCGCACACTTGGCCAAAGACGAAGCCTATCATGCAGTTCTGAATGCCCGAACTAGAGCTGCCAAGAGCGCTTCCCGTGCGGTATACCAGCAAAAGAGGAAAGAGGAACATCGGCTTTTCAGAAGAAAAAAAAGAGAACTGGAAAAACGAATGGTTGAATCTATTGAGGGGTGCTACGGCAGAAGCAATGTTCGAAAGTTCTACCAAAGGGTAAAGCATTCGTCCAAGGGTTACAAAGCCCGAGCGGAAGCATGTAGAGACGAGGGTGGGAATGTCGTTGTAGATACACAGTCGGTGCTGAGAATTTGGAAAGAACACTTCTGCAGACTGTTAAACGGCGAAGGCAGCCAACTAATCGCTGTCAGGCAGAATGATCCATTCGATTTGGATGATGATGAACAAAATTTCCGTCCTCCCGACGAAGAAGAAGTTCGGATAGCAATATCTAAACTAAAGCCCAACAAGGCTGCTGGAGCTGATGGCCTTACGGCTGAACTCTTCAAAGCAGCGGGAGATGACTTGGTGAGGAGCATACACCAACTCATCTGTACAATCTGGTCGGATGAAAGTATGCCTGACGAATGGAACCTCAGCATTGTGTGCCCTATCCACAAGAAAGGAGATACTCTAAACTGCGCCAACTACAGAGGTATAAGTCTCCTAAATGTCGCCTATAAAATCTTGTCGGCCATTCTGTGTGAACGTCTGAACCCTTTCGCACGTGAACTGATTGGCCCCTATCAGTGTGGTTTCAGGCCCGGTAAGTCAACCGTCGACCAAATTTTCACACTTCGGCAGATTTTGGAAAAGACCCAAGAATTCCAAATCGATACTCACCACCTCTTTATCGATTTTAAAGTCGCCTATGACAGCGTAAACAGGAACGAGCTATACAGAGCCATGTCGCTTCTTGGCATCCCTGCCAAACTCGTTCGATTGTGCAGGATGACTATGGAGAACTCGCGCTGCTCCGTCAAGATTGGTAAGAACACCACCGACTCATTTAATGTCGAGAAAGGCTTACGACAGGGTGACGCGCTGTCATGTAACCTCTTCAACATCATTCTTGAGGCAATCGTACGCAACTCGCATGTCAACACCAGCGGTACGATTTTTTTTAGATCCATTCAATTACTTGGCTATGCTGATGATATTGACATTATTGGAAGAACGAAGCGCGCTGTCAGTGGAGCATTCGCAAGTATTGAAGTGGAAGCGGCTCGAATGGGTTTGGCTGTAAATGAAGATAAAACAAAGTATATGCTGTCCTCGGGTGAAGTAGATCATCACCGTAGGCTCGGACAAAACGTCACAATGGACAGATATAACTTTGAGGTTGTCAAGGACTTTGTCTATTTGGGTTCCACTATAACCTCTCAGAACAACATCAGTGAAGAGATCAGTCGAAGAATCACTCTTGCCAATCGCTGTTTCTTCGGGCTAAGAAGGCATCTTAGTAGTAAAGCGCTCTCTCAAAGAACCAAGGAGACACTATACAAGACCCTTATCATTCCAGTCCTGCTGTATGGGGCAGAAGCGTGGACACTGACACAATCGGATGAATACAGGCTAGGGTGCTTTGAGAGAAAGATTCTTCGGGTGATATTCGGGCCTGTATGTTTCAATGGAGTATGGAGGAGAAGATTCAATGACGAACTGTACGGGCTATACAGCGACATTGACTTGGTTAAGAAGCTGAAAATTCAGCGGCTTAGATGGCTGGGTCATGTGGAGCGTATGGACGAAAACGCTCCTGCCCGACGAGTCTTCAATTCCAACCCGGAGGGCCGACGCAGTTCTGGAAGACCCCATCTAAGGTGGCGCGATCAAGTGGTAAACGACCTCAACCAACTTGGTGTGCGCAACTGGAGGCCACTGGCTAGGGAGCGGCCTAGCTGGCGAGGAATGTTGGTTGAGGCCGTGGTCCACAATGGACTGTCTGCGCCACCTTAAGTAAGTAAGTAAGGAGATGACGAACAAAATGTCTCGTGTTCAAGGAAGCAATGTTTTCAAGCCTGGTGGAACTGTTGGACCTACGATTAATTTGAAACACTCGTCTCTTATCCAAATTTTTAATCGAATTTTTAATTTGGATATGAGAAACGAAATCATCAAACGGACAAACGAGAAGGCAAATGATGTCTATAAAAAATTAAATGCAAAGCGAAACAAGCAACGTTTTTGGAAGCCTTTATATATGAATGAACTGCAGGCATACTTTGGGGTTTTGCTATACATTGGAGCAATGAAAGATGGTCACCGACGTCTACGTACACTTTGGGATCCAATACATGGCCATACAATTCTTCGCGCTGTGATGTCATTTACACGTTTTGAGGAGTTGAATTTATTTTTGCGATTCGATGATTCAATTGGCCGTCGAGGACAGTCAGCCGCAAAAAAAAAACATTCTCTAGCCCGTTGAATTCCTTTTGAAAGAATTGAATCAAACCTTGACATCAAATTATATTCCATCCGAAAATCTGACCATTGACGAGCAATTGAAAGCCTTTCGTGGTCGCTGTAAGTTTCGGCAATATATGCCAAGCAAACCTGCTAAATATGGTATCAAATTTTGGTGGCTCAATGAGATTCAACTGGATATCCATTGCAATTTTCAATATACACTGGCAGTAGTGATCAAAGTGTAGGCCTTGGCCGTGGATATGTTGTGATGTCATTGATGCCAAGATATTTTCACACCGGAAGGAATCTTACAGTGGATAACTTTTTTACTTCTGTAAATTTGGCACTTAAGTTATTGGACAAAAAAATTACTCTTCTTGGGACCATACGCAAAAACAAACGCGACATTCCCAAACCATTTGTTGTCAAGGAACTTCTAAATGAGTATGATATACCAATCAAAATAAACAACAAAAAACAATACCGTCCACTTTATTCTTCACTTTTCGGATTTTCGGAGAACATGGCATTGGTTTCATATGTTCCGAAACCCAGGTAACAAGTTGTGTTGCTTTCAACACAGCACATTGTTGAAAAAGCAGTTTTTGGACCTCAAAATAAACCTGTCGTGATATTGGACTATAACAGAACAAAAGGGTCGACGTGTTTGACCAAATGGTATCTTTATATTCATGTTCTCGTCAAACCAATCGGTGGCCCATGGTTGTATTTTACAATTTGTTGGATGTTTCAGCTTTAGCCACAGTTATTATTTTTCGCCATTTCAACCCTCCTTCAAGAAATATAAAGTTATTTAGAAACGAAAAGCTTATCCAACTTGCAGAAGAGCTAATGGAAATGGAGTTGGATGATCGTTCGCATACTTCTATGAAAAAAAGGTTATCCAAAGTTAGTCTTGATGCTCTTCGCACTATGGGAAGACAATCGCAGGTTTTTCGTTCAGTTGACGAGAAGCTTCCACGAAAACAGGTATGGATTATTATAAAAAACAATACTTTTCTAAAAAGCTTTTTATTTTCAGGCCAGATGCCACCTTTGTCCGAGAGCAGACGACAGGAAATCGAGATCAACTTGCGATGTTTGTGAAAAACACATTTGTCATCGCCACATCAATACAGTTTGTACTAAATGTCTCCCAGAACTTCCATCTATACCAGAATAATGTTACGCATCGAAATGTTAATTATAATTTACTTATTCATGAAAAATAAAATTAACACTAAAAAAATTGATTTATTTCACATTTTGATCATTGGGGTGTAACACACCCCAGGCAAGTGTGGACGACCTTTTTTCACACGAAATTTCCAAAAAATCAAGTTGAAGCTCTTTGATAAAATAAAGAACAAAAATGTGCAGAAAAAAGAATTTTGTTCACTGATTTTGTATCCCCAGTCGAAAAACTGATTTTCAAAAAAGTTACAAGCATTTAAAAGTCGTCTGGGGTGTATCACACCCCAGGATGTGAACTAGGGTTAAAGTCAAGATTAACGGAGAGACACATATATCTTTAATCCATAAACATCTTTTACAGGAAGGTATCCAGCAGTGCACTCCCGGATCTCCACTGTAAGAAAGATACTGAGATGTCATATCTCTGTGGTATCTAATAATTATATTACTTTTGATGTATTTACTTTACTTTATTTGAATTATATTGACTTTACTTTGCTTTCTATTTTGAGTATTTGATACATTAGTCTGAGGAATCTCGTCTCGTCTTTATGTTTAGATTTAGATATTTCCAAAATTGAATATTCGGCGACAGTTATTAAAGTTTTTTCTTTATTTTTTTATTCATGTACGAATGACGTTCGAGTCAATCCGCCGCGTTAATTAATACTTCATTACTCATTATAATGCTACTAATCGACAATAACATTTCGATACGCGCTACTAAGAATATATAGCGATTATAACCAAAAGAAAATAGTTTTGATAACTCCCTGTTTTGAGCTTTATAGTAACGAACATAATAATAACAAGCGTAATAAGAAACTTACATTTGAATGGACATTGTTCCATATAGTAATGATAGTTGTAAAGTTAGTTGTTCACACAAGAAACACATACTAATTAATGTAATAATTTGCTATCTTTTGGAATAGCTATTGTATTGCTTTCAAATATATAGACATAATAGTATTTGATATATGTGATTAAATAGTAAGGTTAGTTTTAGAAGAAAGTATAAAGTTTTTTAGTTAAAGCCTAGTACTCACATCGCGCTAAAATTTATCTTCCATACAAATTTCCACCCAAGATAAATTTTAGCTTAGGTTTTTAGCTGAGCAGTACTCACTTCAAGCTAAATTCCAGCTGTCAGGTTAAAAAAAGTCTCCACAAAATTTAGCTTGCGAAAGAATGTAAAATACATTATTTCGCAAGATAAATTTTGACGTTTATCGCTTGTCAAAAATATGTTTGTATCTCAGTACTCAGTTCTTAGTGCATGGATCATTTTTCATTTGGTTCAGGCTTCAAATGGTCTAAGAGGGTAATATTTTGTATTTATTTGTAATTTCTTATATTTTATTGCTCTCCTTCTCTTTTGTTTAGCTGTGAAGAAGAATACGCTCTTATGTGTGTTCAACGTGGTCTAATGCTTTTAAACACACATCTCGGGACATTTCGACGAAGATACGAGTACGCTTTTCATTTGAGACGGGCAATCGAAGGCAAAGGAGTAGGTTCGCATAGTAATCTTAAAAATGAGGGAGCTGGTCCATCCATTTGTTACAGCGCCTGTTTTGAGCTTGCTGTTAAGCGAAGTTCCACTAATAATTATAACCCAGAGCCGAGAATTGACACCAGAGTATGACGAGCGGAGCTGTGGCGACGTTGGCTTTAAAGATAATCAGGTATGTTCATAGTACATTAGTGCATGTTCTTTGATATTTTACTTGATACCCATTTAAGATTGTATATTTGGCTATACTTCTTACCAAATCCAAATATTTTGTAATCTTCGATATCTCAGTGTTGATCTTTTTGAGTGCGAAATAGTTGAGAACTTGGAGGAACGTAAATCTCGAAAGGATGACATTAAGAGGAAACTGGCTGAACTCTTGCACCCAGTAAATCTGCAGACATTATGTACTCCTTGCACATAGTAGAAATTTTAACTGTGAGCAATCGTTATCTTTGTCAAAAAGTAACTCAAGTCAGTCGCCGCTCAAAAGCAGTGGAAGAAGAAAAGTTAGTCCAGGAAAGAGTTCAGAAAGAGTGGTGGATGTGCAGATGCTAATATTAGTGATGATTAGGTAAACAACGAAACTAGTACCGCCAAAATTGCCGAGAAACCTTCTAAAGGTTCAGAAGAAGCAGAAGTTGAAATCGCCGACAGGAAAAAACAGAGGAAAATAAAGTTTCAAGGGAAGAAGAGGAAGACTACCCAACAACTCCAAACCCTCCATCACTATTCACCTACGACCTAAAATACAATGAGGTACCTATTTATTAAGTGTGGAGGATTGCATTGCAGCACTTGTATGACATATTTGTTAGTGGAATGCTGCAAAATGGTCATCATGACAATATCACCGAATGGAGACATGATTGCCTCGCAAACTTGCTCAGAATTCTTTGGCTTTTATCAAGAGTTGTTGGCACCTTTGCTGCAGAAACTCATCTCATTTCTTCCTGTTGCCGAGAAGATGAGCTGCTTTCAACAGTCACACACGCACTTCATATCTGATGATTGTTGAGAAAAAAATTTATTGAAGGCTGCCATCACAATTTGGCTAACAACAAAAGTAATTGTTAGTTTCAAACTTAATTTTTTTTTTAATATAACAACTAGCTAGTATGAACAAAATGCTAAGGACTTACTAAAATGTACTCAGAAATATGTTTATTAGAAATAGGCACATTGTGTACATTTTGTACGAACTTTTTGTTGTTGAACAAATAAAAATAATTTATCAATTAAAGATGTTTAAATACTTTTACGAAATACCTTGCATGTGTGTTTATTCCAAATTTGTTTGAATGGACGATCGAGAGATTGAATAGGAGTCGAGTCAAGATTTCGACGTGGGTATTTCAGAACATGGGTTAAAAGCGAGATTTTACTTGAAACGGTTGAACAGAATTGGAATGTAATTGAAAATGCATTTTATTTTAATATTATGCAGGTACATAACTGTAAATTGAAATCAAACAAATAAAGCCTAATGATGTGGGCTGTGAACAAACTCAATCTACAGCCCTGATGCGTTTTTTGAGAACTGAAAGAACCAGGTTTTTCACAACTTATGTGGTAGCTAAAGAAACCAGGGATTATGTTCCAAGAACAAAGCTATTTTGGCGACTTTATATTGGGTGGTTTGACATTCAACCGCAATTATAAGATGACAGGATATTTGAAAGGACGTTCTGCGTTTAAAAAAGCTTATTATAGATTCAAAGTCAGCTAGCAGCTATGATAAACAAAACAATCAAGGACAAATTAAAAACTTTTTGTTAGTAAATGTAGTAAGTAATAATATTTATTTAAAATAAAATTAAAATTATCAGAATTATTAAGAAAGAATATTTTACAAACTATCACAGATTTTTAAAACAGCTGATTTCTCTCCAACTTCAAAATTTAGCTCGCCTTTTTAGCGAGGGTGTGTAGAGATAAAAATTATAGAGATAAAATTTAGTTTAGCGTGATCTGAGTACTAGGCTTAAGATAATATTTTGTTAAGATTTAAGCCTAGTACTCAGATCGCGCTAAACTAAATTTTATCTCTACAATATTTATCTTTACACACCTTTGCTAAAAAGGCGCGCTAAATTTTGAATTTGGAGAGATTAAAGATACTATAAGGCAAGTTATGGATTCATAAAAAAAAATTTTTTTTTGAGATAACAATCATACATAACTTTACAATGATAGCGAAGACGAAAAAAGATGGTCAAAAAATTCTGTCCGTCTGTCTGTCTGTCTGTATGTATGTATAGACACCTACAGCCCAAACGGTTGGGCCGAATTGCTTCAAACTTATATACTTATATACGAGTTTTTAAGGTATTGTACAGAGGGGAAATTGAATTTTTTTTAGCTAAAAAAATAACGGTACCTGCTTAATAACCGTTACGCTAAAGCTTATTTTTCTAGAAAACATTGCTAAAAAAAATTAAAAGAACAGTCCCAAAACGGTACTTTGTATAGGACCGTTTTTTTTGCTTTCGACTATCTCAAAAACGACCCAACCGATTCTTTCGAAATTCCACACATTTATAGTTGTAGGTAGCTCAATTTGTAATGCATACCAATATTTTTGAAAAATATTTTTGTTGTATTTTTAAAAGCATTTAAAAAAAAAATTTAAAATTTATATTTTGGAAACTGCTCATTAAATTTTTTTCTAAAAATTATAAATAAATGTTTTTGCTGAATATCGATGAAATAGAGTTTTTGAATTTTTTTTGAATTTTTTTTTCAGTTTTTCAAAAAAAACTTTTTTTCTCAAAAACCGCTCCATAGATTCTTATAAATTTATTCTCATAAATTCAAATTTTTTCAAGAAATAAAATGGCGTACTTAATTTTCAGCTCAAATTAGTTCAAGTATTTATTTAAGAATTTTGAAAAATTAGTTTTTATCAAAATCTCAAGCCCCAAGACCACTGTCACACATTGCAGCAAGTTTATGCGACCGAGTAGTGCATTTTATTTAATATACCTACATTATGCAGCCTCTTAGCAATTATAGAACAAGTTCAAGGGCAAGTTCGTGCGACCTTCGCAAGACCTTCTGACAACTGTCAGAATTTATCTTGTGAAATAATGTGTTTTACATTCTTTCGCAAGCTAAATTTTGTGGAGACTTTTTACTTAGCCGTTAGCCTGACACCTGGAATTTGGCTTGAAGTGAGTACTACTCAGCTAAAAACCCAAGCTAAAACTTATCTTGAGTGGAAATTTGTATGGAAGATAAATTTTAGCGCGATCTGAGTACTAGGCTTTAAGATTGAATTTGAATAAACTATTTAACCGTTTTACAATGTTTTAAGAAAAATTTTCAGTGAGTTTGGTTCTTGAACTTAATATTTTCTCGAAGACTTTTATAGATTTACATAATGATGGTTAAGGTTATTTATAGGGAGGGTGGTAACCCTCGATCAAATCGGACAGAACAAGGTAGTGTAAGAATCATCGAGTACATTTGAAATACTCATAGTGCAACGTAGGAGTTCTTTCGTTTTGGTATAATAACCTAGTTAGATACTAAGGTATAAGTAGAGAGTTATAGTAGGCAAGCAATATTCTATTGCTTGCTTTCTTGTTCAGGGGCTGCCTAAAATTTTAATGAGTCATGGGGACTCATAGGTCCGCGGACAGCCAAAGGTCGTTAGTAGGAGAGTTGATTTCTACTATCGTTTTGGGTGGGTTGAGAGACCAGGGGGATCACATAAACACCTTTGATCCTCCCTACCCTCTGAGTTAGACACCTCATCCTCCACCTTCAGCATTGCATCGTGGTAGCAGAGCGGAAGGAAGATAACAAAAGCCATCGCAATCATGAACATCTATGATTTGCTAGTTTTTAATTTATACTTACGTTTTACGTTCCATGGATTGGTATAACAATTCAATCTCGAATCCTCACTTATATTCTACGTTCACTCTCAACATTTTTCAAGGGGTGCAACCGTGAATCAATCTTTGTTTCGTTCAGTTCTTTCCAGTTTTTTTCTTTGGAGATTATGAGGGCCCTTAAGCATTCTTATATTTTTATTCGAGCTCGCCCATCTTGAGCTCATCGGTCGGCAGAGAAAAAAAAGGGTAACACCGGTTAAGTAGATCCCGGAGCAAGTGCCCACGGCCTGGCTGAGCTAGTCATGGCTAAGGTACTGCCGGCCACCGCGACGGTCGATCTCAACCACGGTTCTGCGTTGTCGCATGCCGTTCTTGTTGGTTGTTCTTAACGTACAATTACCAAGAAAGGGGGCGTTGCCGGCATAGGATCGATACCATCCCTTCAGAGATAGAAGTAGGTAGTCATAACTAGGGTGATAGATGTAATCTGTAGTGAAGTCTCTGGAAAAGAACCTACACACTCAAGAGTCAGCATTACAATCCTAGTTGTGAATCTAAGGTATAGTAGAGTCATTGGTTCCAGGTGTGAACTACAACGAGTAACAGCTACGAGAAGAACATCTAACACTTGTAGTGGATAGGCGCAAGCATGCTGACAGGTACTCTCTAGGCTGTTCTACGGTGCTTTGTAGTCAGCACCTATGGTACGCTGTTAGGTGGCTTGCGCTTCTGTGATGGGGATGGGTATGGAATTAGAAGGAAGGAAAGAGAAGCGGGAAGAGCAAGATGCCATGTTAGCGAAGTGTAAGTATATCTATTTAGGGATGCTGGGTACACCGATACATAGGAGGTCGATGATGGAGATGTTGTTCCTTGGTATTGGAGTCAAGGATATTTTGGGGGGTTCTTGTCTCTTCTGGCTTCCTCTTCGGTTTGTGTTGTCGATGGGTATTGATTTGGAACTTGGGTATTCATAGGATATTTGAGTGAAGAGATTGGTGTCCATCGACAATACAGGTGGTATATAGGTTCTTCTTTAATTTCATTAATTTACGTCACAGATGGCGCTTAACGTGGGGCCCGAAACACTGAACTAAGATAAGTTTAGAATTGACGAAATTTAGGTCGATTCAGAGTAGCGTGAAAAAAGTTAGGAATTTTTGAAAATTTTTAGAAATTTTTTTTTTTTTAAATTTTCTAGTTTTCGATTTGAAGTCGGTTGTTAGATGATCATGTTTCTTAGACAGAGGAATACCATCGAGGTTGGCAGCGTAGGGACTATTTTGTCCAGTGATTTGGTGAAAATATTCCTGAGTCAGTCTGTTGCATTACTTACTTACTTAAGGTGGTGCAGACAGTCCGTTGTGGACCACGGCCTCAACCAACAATCCTCGCCAGCTAGGCCGGTCCCTAGCCAGTGGCCTCCAGTTGCGCACACCAAGTTGGTTGAGGTCATTTACCACTTGATCGCGCCACCTTAGATGGGGTCTTCCAGAACTGCGTCGGCCCTCCGGGTTGGAATTGAAGACTCGTCGGGCAGGAGCGTTTTCGTCCATACGCTCCACATGACCCAGCCATCTAAGCCGCTGAATTTTCAGCTTCTTAACCAAGTCAATGTAGCTGTATAGCCCGTACAGTTCGTCATTGAATCTTCTCCTCCATACTCCACAGGCCCGAATATCACCCGAAGAATCATTCTCTCAAAGCACCCCAGCCTGTATTCATCCGATTGTGTCAGTGTCCACGCTTCTGCCCCATACAGCAGGACTGGGATGATAAGGGTCTTGTATAGTGTCTCCTTGGTCCTTTGAGAGAGGGCTTTACTACTAAGATGCCTTCTTAGCCCGAAGAAACAGCGATTGGCAAGAGTGATTCTTCGACTGATCTCTTCACTGATGTTGTTCTGAGAGGTTATAGTGGAACCCAAATAGACAAAGTCCTTGACAACCTCAAAGTTATATCTGTCCATTGTGACGTTTTGTCCGAGCCTCCGGTGATGATCTACTTCACCCGAGGACAGCATATACTTTGTTTTATCTTCATTTACAGCCAGACCCATTCGAGCCGCTTCCACTTCAATACTTGCGAATGCTCCACTGACAGCGCGCTTCGTTCTTCCAATAATGTCAATATAATCAGCATAGCCAAGTAATTGAACGGATTTTTTAGTCTGTTGCATTAGGTCTACCTTCTTCTCTTCTACCTCTTGTCACTTGAGAATATCTTCGATCTCTGTCCGGATGGAGCAGTAATTTTGCTTTGTCGTCAGTAGCTGAGGTGTTGATATGCCCAAAGAGTGATATTTGAGATACCAGGTCGTATGAGAGCAGTATGAGCAGGTCTTCTGACCGGTGGTTGGAGCTTTTTGCCCGACTCACGTCAGCTGCGAAAGCTGGTCATTCACTCAAACTACGACCCATATCATGTCAACTACAACTCAACTTATTTTCTTTTGATTGTTATTCTATCCAATTTTGTATTTGGAGATTATAGTCATTTTTGATAGATGTTAGGAAGTGACGGTATGCGTTGAGACATGAAGCGCTAACCGGTAGTTGGAGTTTTTATACCCGATGTACGTCAGCAGTAGCGTAATGTCGCCTCCGCATACCTGAACAACTTTTCGTTTAGAGCAGATTATCGTTTCACTTAGAATAGTCTACACACTCTAAGTTTTTTTTCTTTTTGAAATTTTTTTTTTTTGAGTCGGTTATGTTGCAGAACCGAGAAAATTGGCACACCTTTTTCCAAAGAAGGGAGGGTTACCCTCTCCCGAATCTTTTATGGAAAACAGATTTATATATTTAGTCATTTTTGAGATTTAGTACAGTTAAGTATCTTTGGAGTTTTAGATAGTTGGAAAATAATACAGTTTCCAAGGTATCTAGTTTTTGAGTATTCCGTCAATCGAGTTGAGACGTAACCTCTCGATTGATGTATAAGTTGGGATAGAGCCCGTATACAGTTATTAGTTTTCATATTGGGATAGTGCCCGCATTTAGTGATATTTTGGGATAGAGCCCACCACTTTTGAGTATAGCTTAGAACTTTAAATCACTCAGTATGGAAGTAAGTTCATGATTACTAATTAAGTATAGTTTTCTAGCATTGAGTTTTTTTTTTTTTGAGAATTTAAGCGTATATATATTGAAGTTTATACATATCTAAGTATTCAGTTAAAAACTTTAGGATTTCTGAAAACATTTTGAAGTAATGTTTTTGATAAACGATTAGTTTACGTATATACTTACTCTTATTATTAAGCACTTTTTAGATTGATAAGATTTCTTTTTTTTTTTTACTTTTGAATTATTTGATTGTCAAATATCGGTTTGAGGTTTTGCTCACGGTATATTTGAAATTTTTCATACCCAGACTTACCCCTTTTATTGTTGTAATACTCGAGTAGTATTCGTTCGAGGAATTTCTCATGGGCTACAATACAATTTCTTTTTGAACTCTTGAATTACGCGTTTGTCGTTGTCTATCCGATTTTTTTCTTTGCAATTGAATGAACGGCTCAAGTCGCAAAAGAGTAGTTAGGAGCACTTATTTGTCGAAGTACAAGGATTTCGTAGCAATGGCTCCTGGGAGATCGAAACCCAAACCTGGTCGTAACCAGAATGACCTTGTAGACAATCAGTCCGACGATGGAGTCAATCAGGCAGAGGATAACACTATCGACAGAAGCATAAAAGTAGACCGCGAGGAGTTGGAGGCAGCCGAAGAGCAACTTCGCCAAGACGCAGCTGATCATTCAGCCTACATTCAGCAGGTAGTCTCTGCTACCATAGATCTCCATAGAGTCAACGATAGGCAATTTATGGCAGAGGAATTAGCTAAAAGCCATGCACTTTTGCTTGAACAAGTTGCACAGCTACTCCAAAACCGTACTGTCAAATACACTCAACCAGCTGCACTTCCTAAGCCACCCGCTCCACCAACCGCTACTTCAACGCAAAAAGTTGCGCGACAAGCTAACTCAGCTAATCCAGACACTACACGTGTCGTGAATCTTAATCTCCCTTCTGGACCAACTACGTCCAAAAATGTTCAGTCCGCTTTTGCGCCGATCAATGAAGATGCGGCATATCGAACTACTCCCGTATACGAGCCAGCTAGAGTGCCACCCTTGCCGGATGTTAATCCAGCCCAAATGCCTCTAGGCTGGAACCTAGATGAGTTCATGACGCGGTTAAATGCGTTCAATCTTAACGATACCCCGTGCACGTCGCCACGTAGACCACCACCATCGAACGTAACCTCGGTGAGTCGAACCCATCAATTCCACAAATGGGGATTGAAATTTGATGGTAGGAACATGTCAGTTGAAGACTTCCTATTCCGCCTCGATTGTACTCGTTACAGCTATGGTGTGCCGTGGTATGATATTGCTACAAACTTCTATCACTTTGTGTCAGGTTCAGTAGAGTTATGGTACTGGGTATACCTGAAGAGTAACAAGCACACTACGTGGGAAGAGTTGAAAACTGCTTTGGTAGAGCAATACCGCAGTTTAGAAACAGACACGGAGCTCTTCAGGAAACTTTCAGATCGCAAAATGCAGAATGGCGAGTCTTTCAATGACTTCTACAATGCCATTCTAGATCTGAACTCCAGGATGCGAGCCCCCAGACCTGAAAAGGAGCTCATTGAAATAATTAAAACAAATGTCCGTAGGCGTATGAGCGAACTCCTGATTACCTACAGTCCGTCTAGCTTAAGACAGCTAGCATATTATTGTCGAGCTATCGAGAAAGCTCAATCTGAATATGAGAATACACGTCCGAGTTTTGTGCCTAACGCACAACGTCCACTTGCAAGGCGATTCGTCAACGAAATCGTAGAAGAGCCTTGTCAGGATCTAACAGTAGCGTTACCCTCTACCAGTATCGAAGCAATTGAAAGAGATCACAGTTTGCAGAAGTGCTGGAATTGCCAAGTCCTTGGCCACAACTTTCGCGATTGCGCGAAACCAATCGACAAGATATTTTGTTTCCGTTGCGGATTAGCTGACGCTTATAGTCCGACAGTGCACAGCGGGAAACGGACGGAGAAACAACCCATCAACCGGGGGGGTTCGATCCGATTAGACTTACCCGGAATTCAAGTGTGCAAGCCGAAAAAGCCCCTTGAGCTTCCAAAGATTACAATTTTGAAACCAAATAGAATTAACAATGAATTACCGAACAATGATAAGAATGATTGTAGAACAATCCCTATTTTGAATGTAGAACCCAAACCATATATGAATTTGAATTTAGGTAAAAATAAAACTGAACCATTATATCGTAAATCCTTTCACGAAAGGTTACGTAATTACGAAGAAGTGCGTAAGCGAATTGTCACTTTTCCAGAATTGTCCAAACGGATACGACGGACAAGGGAGCGCTTCCATCGGAAGCGGACTACTTACCGTAGCATAGGGTCAGCAACCATAGGCCGAGAATCTAACGACCCACGTCCATATATGACGGTTGGTTTATTCGGTGATAACTTTTTAGGTCTTCTCGATTCAGGGGCAAGTATTAGTTGCTTAGGCACAGACATACATCCCTATTTGAAGGATAAAAATGTTACGGTAAGGAAGGTAGAGACTACCGTGTCCACGGCCGATGGACACAAGCAATCCATAGTAGGAGTGATCACTACGGCGATCCAATACAAAAATGTGACAAAGGACATAGACCTTTATATTGTGCCGTCGTTGAGCCAAAGTCTATATTTAGGCGTCGACTTTTGGCAGAAATTCCAAATCGCACCAAATGTGATTGCGGGTCTTTCAGGAATTACGACCGGTGGGCCAGAGAAAAGACCCACAAACCAGATTAAGTTGAATGATGAAGAGTCTAAACGACTAGAAGCTGTTGTTCGTAGATTTCCTTCTTTTGCAGTCAATGGACTCGGGAAAATGAATCTAGTGCAGCATTACATAGATACGGGTGATGCCGTACCGATAAAGCAGAGGTACTATCCTGTATCTCCAGCGGTATAAACTCTCATGTACGCGGAGTTGGACCGCATGCTTTCGTTAGGAGTCATCGAGTTCCAGCTCATGGAGTTCCCCAGTTGAACTTGTACGCAAACCTGGTAAGAACCGATTGTGTCTGGACTTTCGGAAGGTGAACTCAGTGACCAAGAAAGATGCTCGTGAGATTGCGCATATAGAGGGGCTGCTAGCACGTCTGACAGAGACACGTTATATTTCTAGCGTGTACCTGAAGGATGCGTTTTGGCAGATACCGCTGGAGCAAAGTTCGAGGGAGAAAACCGCTTTTACGGTACCTGGCCGACCACTGTACCAATTTAAGGTCATGCCCTTTGGTCTATGTAATGCGGCACAAAGCTTAAGCTATTTAATGAGTTGTGTAATCCCATCGGGATTACGAGATCAAGTATTTGTATACTTAGACGATCTGTTGGTTGCGTCGAAGGAATTCCACGAACACCTAGAGACTCTGGAGATAGTCGGAAAGTGCTTGACTAAGGCAGGACTGACGATTAACGTCGAGAAGTCGAAGTTTTGTTTTGATGAACTTCACTATCTTGGTTATAAGGTCGGTCAGGGTTGCTTGAAAGCTGATCCAGATAAGATCGCAGCTATTACTAGCTTTCCTTTGCCAACCACAACTCGCCAAGTTCGCCGATCTCTCGGTATGGCAGGTTGGTACCGGTGATTTGTCAAGGATTTCAGCACCGTAGCCGCACCCTTGACCGAGACACTGAAAAAGGGAAAAGTTTTCAAGCTAGGTCCAGAAGCTATTGAAGCATTCCTGCAAATCAAGCAAGCTTTGACTTCAGCGCCTGTGTTAGTCAATCCAGACTTCTCCAAAGAATTCATCATTCTCTGCGACGCATCCGCGACTGGTTTCGGATGTGTACTCTGTCAGCGGGACGAATCCGGGGCGGAGCAGCCTATATACTACTTCTCTCGGAAACTGAATGCTGCACAGAGAAACTATTCGGTGACAGAGCGCGAGTGCTTAGCAGCTTTTGAAGGTATCCAGAAGTTTAGATCTTACGTTGAGGGATACCATTTTCGCGTCATTACAGACCATTCCAGCCTGAAATGGCTGATGACTATGAAGGATCCAACAGGAAGATTAGCGAGGTGGAGTATGCGACTCCAAGGTTTCAATTTTGTGGTAGAGCAAAGAAAGGGTACATTGAATGTCGTGCCAGATACCTTATCAAGGGCATATGAAGACGATGAGCTGACAGTGTATGCTTTTTTTTCATGTCTACCATAGATTGGTGCCTCGGAGGTACTCCACATCGATCTTGAGGATCCGTCCTTTAGATCCGAAGGTTACCTTGATATCATCAGTCATATCAGGAAGGAGCAGGAGCGGTAACCTGACCTCAAGGTGTCGGAAGGGTACGTATACAAACGCACTAAACATGCGGTTGGTAATCCCTTGGCCGACGATCTAACTTGGAAGTTGTGGGTCCCCTCAGAGATGACAGAGTCGTTGATCTCATTGGCTCACAATCCGCCGCGTGCTTCGCATGGTGGGGTGGTGAAGACGGTTTACAGGTTGAAAGATAGATTCTACTGGCCCGGTATGTACACGCAAGTCAAACTATACGTAGACCGGTGTGAAACGTGCAAGACCAGTAAGGCAGCTAACATGACATTGAGGACAGAGATGGGAAAGAGTTTCGAGGTGGATAGGCCGTTTCAACATTTATATGTTGACTTTCCTGGGCCGTATCCCAGGTCAAGATCCGGAAATGTGTACATTGTTATCGTGTTAGATCAACTGACGAAATTTGTCTTCATCAAACCACTGCGCAAGGCAACAGCCGCGAGCGTGGTCAAGTTCCTGAAGGACGAAGTTTTTCTAATTTACGGGGTACCAGAGAACATTCTCTCTGATAATGGTACCCAATTTATTGGGAAGGAGTTCCAAAAACTCATGGATGTTTTCGGGGTCAAACACTGCCGGACGGCGGTGTATGCTCCCCAGTCGAATGCGAGCGAACGGGTAAATCGTTCAATTCTTGCGGCCATTCGGTCGTATGTCAATCCACGACAGACGGATTGGGATGCCCATCTGTCTTCGATCAGTAGTGCTTTACGCACGACGGTGCATACAACCCTCTCGATGTCCCCATACGAAGCCTTATTCGGGCAGCGCATGATAGAGCACGGGGCAGACTATCGTCTGTTGAGAGAGTTGGGTGGACTGAACTGTTCGGAGATAGATTGGCTTCCCAAAGTCGCCAAAATGAATATCGTTCACTCGTACCTCAAACAAGCACTCATCCGAACTCATGAAGCCTACGAGAAGAATTACAACCTTCGGAGTAGGAAAGTGATGTACAAAGTAGGTGATGAGATTTACAAAAGGAACCAAGTTCTAAGCGACGCTACAAAACATCTAAGCGCAAAATTGTGTCCGAAATTTATTAAAGTTCGTGTACGTCAAGTAATTGGCAACAATCTTTATGAAGTTGAAGACAGGCGAGGCCATAAGTCAACTTGCCATACAAAAGACTTAAAGAGATAAAGTGCTTGAATTACAACCACATCCCAGACTTAAAAAATTTTTTTTCTCGATCTTTCAGATTGTGAATGTTTCACCAAACATGACAATACAAGTACTGTCAGTACTTATTTTCCTGCTTTCAATTATATCCAAATTCCAGACGTACACCAAAAAAATTTTTTTTATAGGTGATCATGAGATCGCAAACATCTTCTTCAGACCTTGCATGCAAAACTTTTTGCATCGGACATCCTATTTTAGAGTATGACGTATGCCCGGCTCTCAGCTGTGCATGAGACTCTTGGTTTAAAAATTTCCATTTCCTTTCTGTTATACTTTCAGGTAACCCATAGAGTTCGCAAACGTCATTAGGTGGTATATTGCACATTTCTAGTATTTTTCTCTTCGACCGGCTAGACGTAAAAGAGCCGCAGTGTCACCACGATACGACGAGCGAGGGAATCTCCGACAATGAAGTTAATTTGCGAGAAATTTTCCTTTTCTTGGAAATTAGACTAAGTGGACTTAGTCGAAATTCCAAGTTTTATAGGGAAGACTTTAGTACACAATTCAGTGTACGCCAGCGGTGCCATCTACCAGGGAGACTCCCACTTTACTCGCAACGTGCTGAACGCACTCGATGGGATCCACCCAAAGAAGGTTCCACACGAATTGGAATCCACACACGAAAATAGATTCCAACTGCCATTTTGGATTTCACAAATTCCCCACCCTATCTGTTTTCCAGTATGTGTTCGTTCCCATATATTGAAGAATGTGATGGAACGAAAGACCTAATATACACTGTCCGGAATAACACCCCGTTCACACCATGAAATACAGACGTGGTGATCACACCAATTCAAGTACGAATAGTGAAGGTATATGTGACTAAAATAATGATTGATATGAAACAAAGTGACAGGCAGTCGTCAGACCACAATTTGGGAAAATTGCTCGATGCGGCCGAATAATTTTTCTCCATATGTTGTTCTGACCTAAGCGTTACAATTTTCACTTTATTATACAAGGATTGATTGTGCCACTCTATAAGAAAATTCAGATAACTATAAAAGGGAGATTCAAGAAATCTGACAAGTCAAATACGATATCTATAATAAAAATCAGTGTCACAATTATCACTGGTTGGTTCGAATCGTACCCTGACCATTATTTTTGTCATGATAATTTGGTTCATGTGAATTGATGAACAACATGACGACAGATTATATAGATCTTGCAAATAGAAACCATCGGCAGTTTCATATATGTCAACTTACTTAAGGTGGCGCAGACAGTCCATTGTGGACCACGGCCTCAACCAACAATCCTCGCCAGCTAGGCCGGTCCCTAGCCAGTGGCCTCCAGTTGCGCACACCAAGTTGGTTGAGGTCGTTTACAACTTGATCGCGCCACCTTAGATGGGGTCAACTAGGTTTCACAAAGAATTACATCTGATAGATGTCATAGTCAGAGTGAGTTGGTAATTCTGTTTCACACCGAGAATCCTTAAAGCGAAGGTGCTAAGATTCAGGTCTTATTACTAATACTTAAGTTGCCACACCGTTTTCGTACTTTCCACCTCTTCTCTTGTCAAAAATAATCACGACATAAGTATTCTGTACCTCCATGGCAATCAGAATCTTTTTACCACATATACGGTACAACGGCTATTTTTCAATAACTTATGTTACCAGAACCTTAACTCGATTGATTACGTAAAAATATTCAGTTTGAATTACATTTCTGAAATGTCATAGCCATGAATTGGCAAAGTGACACAGTGATCATAGCACCTTAATGCCTTTTACACGCGCCACCTATCGTGTCAGCAATAAAGTAAAACGAATATTGAATACTGGAAGCTAGCCTGGAAATAGGGCGTTGGCTACTTGGAAAGTAGCAATGTCTGCCAGAAAATCGGATGTGGACTTCATTCTGAAGACATAAGCAGACGGGGAAACACCACAGCAGAATTCGTAAGAAAATCTATTTTTTTTTTATCAAGCAGCCGAGCCGCGCCCATAATTTTTTTACATCCTCAAGAATTATCCTTTAATTGCTAAAGCAATTAAGGATGATCAATAATAAAATCGGAAATACTATCTAAAAGAGGTAAGAAGTGTGAATTTCTGTTCGTTACCTGAGTCTCGAGGCAAATTCAAAATATTTGCTTTGAGATATAAGGAAAACTTGTCGCGTCACATGGCCGAGGTAATAAGGGAGTACATTTTCTTATTCTACTAGGGGTAGCAGCCTGAGAATACAACAGCAAGGAGCATCAAATCCGACAGGCAGCACTATCTGCCTCCTGAAGGAATTGCCCACTACCAGCACATCGAATCACGAGGAGTTACTATATTTTTACTTGCGATTATAGGTACTATAAGGCAAGTTATGCATTCGTCGAAAAAAAAAGTTTTGAGATAACAATCAAACATGACATTACGATGATAGCGAAGACGAGAAAAGATGGTCTAAAAATTCTGTCCGTCTGTATGTCTGTCTGTCTGTCTGTCTGTCTGTCTGTCTGTCTGTCTGTCTGTCTGTCTGTCTGTCTGTCTGTCTGTATGTATAGAGACCTACAGCCCAAACGGGTGGGCCGAATTGCTTCAAACTTGGTATATAGACTGTTTTAGGTATTGTACAGAGGGGAAATTGAAATTTTTTTTTTAACTCAAAAAATAACGGTACCTGCCATACAACCGTTACGTTAAAGCTTATTTTTCTCAAGAACGGCTCTAACGATTTCTTTTTAAAAAAATCAGTGTTCCTTTTTAGGTACGACCAATCATATGGCTGAAAAAAAAGTTTTAAAAAATGGCTAAGAACGGTACTTTCCATAGGACCGGTTTTTTTGCTTTCGACTTTCTCGAAAACGACTCAACCGATTCTTTCGAAATTTCACACACATATAGCTGTAGGTAGCTCAATTTGTATTGCATAAAAATATTTTTGAAAAATATTTTTTTGTATTTTTAAAAGCATTTTTAAAAAAAAATTTAAAAAATTAATATTTTGAAAACTGCTTATTAAATTTTTTTCTAAAAATTTTAAATAAATGTATTTGCTCAATACCTATGAACTGGCGTTTTTGAATTTTTTTTGAAAATTTTTTTCAAAAAGTTTTTCAAAAAAAACTTTTTTTCTCAAAAACCGCTCCACAGATTTTTATAAATTTATTCCCATAAATTCAAATTTATAGAAGAAATAAAATGGCGTACTTTTTTTTCAGCTCATTTTAGTTTAAGTATTTATTTAAGAATTTTGAAAATTTTATTTTTATCAAAATCTCAAGCCCCTAAACCACTGTCACTCATTAGAGCAAGTTCGTGCGACCCAGTCGTGCATTTTATTTTTTATATATATATACCCACGCCTATACTTATAGACAGGCGACTGTATATTCAGAAATGTATATATGTACCAAATATACACACCCGTGCCGGCTGCACAGCTTTTAAACTTCACCCACACGGTTTCATCTTTTTACTTGCGATTATAGGTACTATAAGGCAAGTTATGGATTCGTGCAGAAAAAAAAATTTGAGATAACAATCACACATGACATTACGATGATGGAGAAGTCGAAAAAAGTGGGTCGGGGAATTCCGTCCGTCTGTCTGTCTGTCTGTCTGTCTGTCTGTCTGTTCGCGCCTCTGGAGGCTGAACGGGTGGGCCGATTTGCTTCAAATTTGGTATTTAGGATTTATTTGGCCGTCCCTCGGAACGTATTTTTACTTGCGATTATAGGTACTATAAGGCAAGTTATGCATTCGTCGAAAAAAAAAGTTTTGAGATAACAATCAAACATGACATTACGATGATAGCGAAGACGAAAAAAGATGGTCTAAAAATTCTGTCCGTCTGTATGTCTGTCTGTCTGTCTGTCTGTCTGTCTGTCTGTCTGTCTGTCTGTCTGTCTGTCTGTCTGTCTGTCTGTCTGTCTGTCTGTCTGTATGTATAGAGACCTACAGCCCAAACGGGTGGGCCGAATTGCTTCAAACTTGGTATATAGACTTTTTTAGGTATTGTACAGAGGGGAAATTGAAATTTTTTTTTTAGCTCAAAAAATAACGGTACCTGCCATACAACCGTTACGTTGAAGCTTATTTTTCTCAAAAACGGCTCTAACGATTTCGATTTAAAATAAAATGCACGACTTGGTCGCACGAACTTGCTCTAATGTGTGACAGTGGTCTAAGGGTTTGAGATTTTGATAAAAATAAATTTTTCAAAATTCTTAAATAAATACTTAAACTAATTTGAGCTGAAAAAAAAGTACGCCATTTTATTTCTTGGGTAAATTTGAATTTATGAGAATAAATTTATAAAAATCTGTGGAGCGGTTTTTGAGAAAAAAAGTTTTTTTTGAAAAACTTTTTGAAAAAAATTTTTAAAAAAAATTTAAAAACGCCAATTTATAGGTATTCAGCAAATACATTTATTTAAAATTTTAAGAAAAAAATTTAATAAGCAGTTTTCAAAATATTAATTTTTTAAATTTTTTTTTTAAAAATGCTTTTAAAAATACAAAAAAATATTTTTCAAAAGTATTGGTATGCAATACAAATTGAGCTACCTACAGCTATATGTGTGTGAAATTTCGAAAGAATCGGTTGAGTCGTTTTCGAGTTAGTCGAAAGCAAAAAAACGGTCCTATGGAAAGTACCGTTCTTAGCCATTTTTTAAAATTTTTTTTTCAGCCATATGATTGGTCGTACCTAAAAACCAACACTGATTTTTTTAAATCGAAATCGTTAGAGCCGTTTTTGAGAAAAATAAGCTTCAACGTAACGGTTGTATGGCAGGTACCGTTATTTTTTGAGCTAAAAAAAAATTTCAATTTCCCCTCTGTACAATACCTAAAAAAGTCTATATACCAAGTTTGAAGCAATTCGGCCCACCCGTTTGGGCTGTAGGTCTCTATACATACAGACAGACAGACAGACAGACAGACAGACAGACAGACAGACAGACAGACAGACAGACAGACAGACAGACAGACAGACAGACAGACAGACAGACATACAGACGGACAGAATTTTTAGACCATCTTTTTTCGTCTTCGCTATCATCGTAATGTCATGTTTGATTGTTATCTCAAAACTTTTTTTTTCGACGAATGCATAACTTGCCTTATAGTACCTATAATCGCAAGTAAAAATCAGTGTTGGTTTTTAGGTACGACCAATCATATGGCTGAAAAAAAAATTTTTAAAAATGGCTAAGAACGGTACTTTCCATAGGACCGTTTTTTTTGCTTTCGACTAACTCGAAAACGACTCAACCGATTCTTTCGAAATTTCACACACATATAGCTGTAGGTAGCTCAATTTGTATTGCATACCAACACTTTTTAAAAATATTTTTTTGTATTTTTAAAAGCATTTTTAAAAAAAAAATTTAAAAAATTAATATTTTGAAAACTGCTTATTAAATTTTTTTCTTAAAATTTTAAATAAATGTATTTGCTGAATACCTATAAATTGGCGTTTTTAAATTTTTTTTAAGATTAATGAGTTGAAGACGATCATTATAGGGGGGAAGTATGAGAGGGTTATGCCAAGGTAAACCACGGAGGGCAAAACGGAGGAACTTTCTTTGAATGCTTTCAATTCTTGAAATATGGACACGTTGAAATGGAGACCAAACTTGAGAAGCATATTCAAGTAATGGTCTAACGAAGGTTATGTATAAGGAGCGGGTGACATAAGGATTAGTAAATTCTTTAGACCATCGTTTAACAAATCCAAGAGCTGAGTTGGATTTATGGATTAATTCATCTATGTGAGAGAGGAAGTTAAGCTCTCGATCGCATAACACACCAAGATCCCTGATTGAATTTACGATAGGTATAGATTGGTTGGAAAGGTAATAGTTACGGGGAGGCAGTACTGAGCGCTTACGAGAAAAGGTTATGGACTAGCATTTGCCTACATTCAACTCCATACAGTTTTTTTGACACCAAATTGAGAAATTATCTAGATCAAATTGTAATTGGGTTGAATGATTTGCTGAAGATATCGTTTTGAAAAACTTAGTATCGTCAGCATACAATGATATGTTAGAATGCTTTATGACAATTTCAATATCATTTATGGCAAGGATGAAAAGAAGAGGGCCTAAGTGACTACCTTGTGGGACACCCGAAGTGGCAATAAATGAATTTCTGAAACGCACTCTGTAGGAGCTAAGGTAAGAGGACAACCATTTTAAGGAGATAGGTTCAAACCCAAGGGCTGTTAATTTAAAGAGTATGAGGCAATGAGAAATTTTATCAAAGGCCTTAATAAAATCAGTGGTAATTACAGCAACTTCCATTCCTGATTCAAGTGCAGAGAGAGAAAAAGACACAAATTCAATAAGATTGGTGGTCGTGGATTTATACTTGAGAAATCCATGTTGCCTGGGGGATATTAGAGACCTGCAACGGAAGCTGATAACTTCAAAAATGAGACATTCGAAAATTTTTGCAGTATAAGAAAGTTTTGCAATGGGACGGTAATTTTTAACATCATTCTTAACGCCTTTTTTGTGAATCGGTGTTACAAATGATGTTTTCCATATTAAGGGAAATTCGCCTAGAGACAGAGATAAATTAAAGATTTGAGAAAGTGGAAGGGAGAGTGATTGAGAACATCTTTTTAGAAGAATTGCTGGAATGTTATCAGGCCCAACAGAAAATTCTTCACTCAGCTGATTTAATTTATTTTCAATAAGAGTTTCATCAATAGTAAGAGGAAAAAAAGGCCCAGTGGAAAAGTTTTGAAGATACCTGAAATAAGTCTCGTCAGGTTGAAAAGAATCATCAGTGAAGGATTTTTTGAAAAATTTGGCGAACAAGTCAGATATCTCTTGGGGGTCATTTGATTTTTCACTTTCCAGGTAGAGGGAGGGAGGAAAACCATCAGACTTTCTCTTATAGTTGACGAACTGGAAAAATGACTTGGGATCATTTATTAGGTTGGATTGAGTTTCATTTAAATAGCGTACATAAAGGATATTGAAAAGTTCATTGAATTGGAGATAAATTCCAAGATAATTGGAATAGTCCGAGACGGATCGAGAACGAAGAAAACGTTCCCATAGCTTATTTCTCCTGTTTCTTAAAGAACGCAACTTCCGATTATACCAAGGCGGAGACGATGGTGATGTTCTACGCATTGAGGTTGGTACATTGAGCGAAATAGATTTATACAATTCTCTATAGAATGTATTAGCTGCATCATTGATAGAATTATTTGTGAAATTGAAGGATACATTACTAAGGTACTCATTTATTCCTCTAAAATTGGCTTTGTGAAAGTCGAAAGAAGGAGTAGAATTTTCGGAGTTTATGATGGGACACTCTTTAAAAAGAGAAAGAAAAAGAGGGGGATGATAACTGTCAATCTTTGAAAGGGGAATATTCCAAAGAGACACACTAGAGTTGTCTGGGTCTAATGAGAAGATTAAATGGAGTTGTCTATTCATAAAGTTGGTGATACCACTTACTTGAAAAAGGCTTGAATCAGTAAGCCGATCAATAAGTAGGCATTCTTTTGAAGCAGTTTGATCCGAGGTAGTGAAATGTGATAAATCTTCAGATGCAATCCATTTTAAATGTGGAAGATTGAAATCACCAAAAAGAAGAATATCATCATGGGGGTCGCTATTAATTAAGATTTGATCAACTGCATCTATAGCTAGTTGATATGATTCAATGGGCTGACCAGGTAAAATGTAGCAACACATTACAAAGATAGTTTTTTGGGGAAGTTTAATCTTTATTGATATATAATCAATATTAGATGAGGAAGAAAATGATTGCAGAGATGAATCTAGGGTATTTTTAACGGCAATTAGCACACCCCGACAAGGGAAAACATTGGGCTCTTTGTTAAGGTCATCGCGAAAAACATTAAAGGAAGGTGGGAACAATTCTTGGCTGTTGATGCTTGGAGTTAAGTTGGTCTCGGTTAGAACATAGATGTCGAAAGGAAGAGCGTGAGATTGCTGTAAGACATTATGGGTTTTCGAGCGAAGGCCTCTAACATTTTGATAATAAAAAGTTAGAGGAAGTTTAGAAGGTAAATTAGGGACGAAAAAATTTGTTGTGGTCCGCCCTGGTCCTTTAAAGATGAGATATTCTGTTGGAGTTGACAAATGATGCATATGTAGAGAGGTCATTATCCACATCGAACGAGGTGAGATTTAGTTTCTCATGAAAGCGGACAAAGATTCTTTTTAGTTCAGTATGATCGGTGGGAAGCCCTTCTTGATTAATAGAAACTATTAAATTAGTCCTTGTCACACCATTAACGCAGACATTATCTTTGTCGTGAAGATAAGCAAGGTAGAGGCGAACATTAGAATAGATTCGTTGCTCACGGAGGCGGGAGAGAACATAACGTCCATCATCGTTTTGATCAACGAGATGTTTAGTAAGCTTGGCAGTAGGGGGGAAAAGAGGATCAATGAAAGACGCTGACCTTGGGGATGGTTGAGAATCAAGAGGGGTAGGAATATGAGGATGATTTCCAGGATAAGATTTGGATTGAGATAAGGGAGAAGTAGAGGAAGAAGGATTGAGAGTATGAGAATCAATAGGAGGAGCAGAGCAAGCGGCAGTCAGATGATCATGTGGATGAGTTGCAGGATAAGATTTGGATTGAGATAAGTGAGAAGTAGAGGAAGAAGGATTGAGTGTATGAGAGTGAATAAAATTTGGATACAATGTTTTAGGTGGAGCAGAGCAAGTGGCAGTCAAGTGATCTGATGAGACTTGTGATTCAGGAATGTTAAATGATACTCTTTTAGTGTAAGGGTGACTGAAGTTAGTTTTTAGTTGCGTAGATGGTTTCGTTGTAGAGGAAGAGCGATTACGTGACTGATTTTTATTGAAACGAGAGGAGTTGGAGAAGTTAGGGAATAGGTTGGTCTTAAAACTCGTAGTCTGAGAAGCGGGCGGGGAGTGATGTGGAATGTTTTGAGAGACTTGTTCGCGGTTTTGATTAATGGACATATTAGGATTGAGATCGAAAGATACACGCTTAACAGGGTTGAAATTGTGTCAATTGAAGGAAGGGAAAATGTTAGTTTTATAACTCCAGTTAGAGTTAGATCGAAGAAGAGAGGACTTTTTTTTTTTTTTTTTTTTTTTATAATACACACGCGCTCAAGGGGTTTGTTATAGCCCTTTTAATGATAAGTCACAGCGCGAGCGATAGGAAGTTAGGAAGGGAGGGAAAGGAGGTGTCGATGAACATTGATCTTGAATGTTTGAAGATCAAAATGGCAAGGAAAAATTGTGCCAGGCAATCCATTCCACATTCGTGTTGTACGGCTAAAGAAAGAATCTCTATATTTCACGGTACGTCCGAAATTGGGCTCAAGTGTAAACTGATGAGCGTTCCTAGCAAGACGAGTATTACGGGGGAAATGTTTAAGGGGTGGAACTTAACTGGCTACCTCGAGTGAGCATTTTTTGTAAAAGAATCTGTAAAATAAGGAAAGACATGAGACATTTCGACGATGTTCAAGTGACGGAAATGTTTCCATAATGCTTCTCTCTCCTATCAATTTTAACGCTTTTTTCTGAACTCTGTCGAGCAGGTGAAGAAAAGTTTGAGAAGCACCTGCCCAGAGATGGGAGTTATACTCGAGTTTAGGGCGTATAAACGCTTTGTAAATTGTAGCCAGATCAGAAGGGGTGAAAAACTTCTTGCATCTATTAAGAAAGCCTAAGCATCTTGCAGCATTCTTGGCAATCTCAAGTATATGATCATTCCAACGAAGATTGTCACTGATACACATACCGAGTACTGATAGCTTTTCGGCCTCCTCGATGCAAGTACCATTCATGGATAATGGCATAGGGGGTATGTTTAGCTTCAACGACAAAAGACAGCATTGAGTTTTCGACGCATTAAACTCCACACGATTTCTAGTACCCCAATTCACAATGCTGTTTAAATCGGAGTTTAACGAGCTTATCATACGATTTCGTTGTAATAACACGTCCGAAGGCGAAGGCCGTGAATTATCAAACGTATATGAAAAGCTGAGGGTTGAGTCGTCAGCAAAACAATTTAATGGATTAGAAGTCACAGACAAGAGATCATTTATAAAAATGAGAAAGAGAGTCGGAGACAGAACGGAGCCCTGGGGCACACCAGCATTTATTTTGTGGAGATCAGACTTGAAACCGTCTAATACAACTTGTATTGAACGGTCCAGAAGATAGCTTCTAATCCAACGAATAAGAGTATCATCGATACCAAATGCACGCATTTTCGATAAAAGAGCTTCATGCCAAACTCTATCAAATGCCTTTGAAATATCAAGCGCAATAATCTTGCTTTCGCCAAAGCGATGCACAGATTTGTTCCACTGTTCGGTGAGATATGCCATCAGATCACCAGTGGAACGATTGCTGCGAAAGCCGTATTGCCGGTCATTTAAAAGCTCCCGATCTTCGAGATATTTCTTGAGCTGACGATTTATCAGCGTTTCCATGACCTTGGAAAGAAGGGACGTAAGTGCAATTGGTCGGTAGGAGGAGGGGGAGGAGGAATCACCTTTTTTTGGGACGGGCTGGACAAATGCTGTTTTCCATCTACTAGGAAAGATTCCTGAACGATAGGAGCGATGGAAAAGCTTACGCAGTGGTTTTGCCAGAGATGAAGAACACTTCTTCAGAAGAATAGGGGGTATACCATCTGGGCCAGCGGATTTGTGTATATCAAGATCTTGAAGTACTCTTGCTACTGTACGAGTGCGGAAAAATATCTGTCCCATAGAAGAATTAACGTTCTCAAGTACAGGAGGGGCATTGTTGCTTGCAGGCAACGTAGAACTTGCAGCAAAATGAGCTGCGAGCATATTTGCCTTCTCTGAAGAGCTGACAATAGGTTTATCGTCGACGATGAGCGTTGGAACTGATGATGACGTTGAGTTCTTGACATTTTTTACAAATGACCAGAAGTTTTTACTGCCTTTGGGACATTGCAGAATTTTTTGCCGTAACTTCTGGTCATGTAAAAATTTCGTTTTGTGTATAACGGAGTTGCACGAGTTCCTAACTTGTTTGTGTTTCTTCCGATTTTCCTCAGTTGGGTTGGCTTTGTAGGATCGGAAGCTTACTTCTTTCAACCTGATAGCTTCTTTACACTCTTCGGTAAACCAAGACTTTTCTTTTGGTTTGATACATTTTGTTCTGTGAGGGACAAAAGTTCTCATTCCAAGAAAAATCACTTCTGTAATCATTTCAGCACTGGCATCAATGTCATTATCGAGGAAGCATAATGACCAGTTAAAGTTGCGAAAGAAATTATTCAGACCGTCCCAGTTGGCTTTCTCGTATTGCCAAACGGTCCTAGTGGGAATTTTTTCTTTAACTGGATGGTTGGAGATCGAGAAATTAGCTGAAATGACACAATGGTCCGAGGTGCCAAATGGAGAAGTTACTTTAATAGTATATTTATCAGGATGGGAAGTAAGGAACAAGTCAAGAGTATGGGCGGAATGCCCATCAACATCCGGTATACGAGTAGGCTCATCGACAAGCTGGGTAAGATGGTTATACTCAGCAAAGATCTCGGTATACCTTCCTTCGAGTGTTGTCTGGCCAGAATATCGGAGCCAACTTGAATTGTGTACATTGAAGTCGCCCGTAATCACGACTTCAGTGTGAGGACAATGGGAAACAATTCGGGAAATTGAATCTGACAAAACATCTAACTCATCACAAGTAGACATGCTGTCAAGATTCGGACTCCTGTAAAGAAAACAGTAATGAATGATATGCTTGCGGACAGTGAATTTGAGCCACAGGAAATTAAAGTTCGTATTAGAACAATGCCCATATTGGGGAAGGCTCTGGCAAGCAATATCATTCCTAACATAAACGACAAGACCATGGTGGGAAAAAAGTAATGGCACTAAGTTATATCCAAACAAACAAAATTCTGATAAATCAGTATTCTGTCCAACCTGGGTTTCACTTAATGCCAAAACAGCTGGCCTGTATTGCACAGTATGGGCGTACACAGAAAAGAAATTCTTTCTTAGCCCACGAACATTTGAATATACAACACAAAAATCACTTACCATTTTGAAAAACTAAACACAAAAGATTCAACTTTGACGAAACTAATTTCAGCCGTGCAGTATAGGCCCATATTAATTCCAATTATAAACAAGCTGTCCTAGGTGTTATGCCCATAAAACAATTTGCAAACGGGAATTAATATAGACAAAAAAGACGAAAGAAATATGCATCAAATGCTGCTCACCATCCAATGCAAAATCTCTTGCGATAAGCCCCACAAGAGGCTTGCATTGTATAGAAAGCAACAGTTATGGGTGGCGCGGGTGGAGATGGTGGGTATTGTTGGATGCTGTGCTGCGAATGCGAGCGAGGTATTTGGTGTATTTTTTTTTTTCCTTTTCTTTTAATTGGCACTGATTCTATTTATTTTTCAAGTTTAGGGCTGAATTTAGTTTACGGCTTTAGATTTATTGCACTATTTATGGTAGGTATGTAAATTTGGTTTGGTTTATCTTTTTTTTTTTATTATTATTTTTGTGGGTGACACACGCGCACAGAAACAACGCGACCGCACATGACGAGCACTTGATCGACACTCAACTTATTTATAGGGTTTGGTTTAGGCTGAGTATTATTATTTAAGTTCTTTCGGTTGGAGGATAAATGGATGGGATTTACATTAGTATTTTTAGATCTAAGGTAATCTGGCTTATCTTCCCATTTATTTATGATCATTTTTCCCAGTCTGAAAACATCATCAGTATGGGAGCAAAAAAGCCATTCGTATTTAGATGATAAATTAATTTTGAAGTTGCTATGATGTCTGGAGCGAGGTGGCGAAATCTTCTGACACTCGTTAAGGGTTATTGCAAAAGTACGGGTAAATAGTCTTCTTATCCAGGGGACATCAGCATCAACAGGAGCATTTGTGATGAAGAAAGTCACACTCTCGGCATTGTTGTTTAACTTCCTAAGTCTGTTGTTCCATTCGGTTAGAGTCCACGTTGTGCCAAAGCGGTTTAAGGTAGGTAATGCAGGCGGTGTTGAGCTAGGTGAAAGTGTTGGTTGGTGCGGAGGTGTTAAATTAAGTGCTGATTTATGGTGAATTGATGCAGCGGGAGTTGATGGCACTGCAGTGGTGATGGAAGGAAACAAAGCAGGTGGAGGTGGTGTAGCATCTTCAATAGCTGGTAAGGGAGCTGGATGGCAATCCATAATTTCAGCCATTAAAGATGTGTTGTAAGCAGAGGCATTGGGTTGAAGGTGGATTCCATCGATTTTGCAAGTGGCTGTCTGGATGTCGTCTGCAAGTAGTCCAATGCATAAACGGGTTGCGATGAGTTCAGTACTAATTGAGTTAATTGTACCAACGGCGTTTTCTAGCAGTGCGAGTGGTTGGCGAAGCCCGGGGATGACAATATTGGATGTACTTTGGAGATGACTGTCAAGATCAGAGCGGATAAAGCTAAGGTTTTCGTTAATGGAGTCAAGGGAATTGGCATCACAAAAAGATTTAAGCATAGACGAAATTTCTACTTTTAGTGATTCACAACGTTTGTCAAAATTGTTAACGCGAGGGTCGTTCGTTATCAAGTCTGTTATAACAGAAAGTTGCTTATCAATTGAAGATAATTTTAAAACACAACGCTTATTTGAATTGTCAATAGTGTTGTTAAAATCGTCGAAGGCCTTAACCAAAAAATCATCCATTTTATGAAGCTGATTAATTGTACTTTTGTGGTAGGAATTATTGTCAGCGAGGATAGGATTGAAAGCTCGTTTCAATTCAACACTTATGCTCTCAGAGGGTGAATTGACCTGAGAACTTTCATTAATATTGTTAATTAAATTGGTTAATGCAGTCAATTGAAACTCAAGGGAGTTTAGCTTAGCTTCGAATGAGTTAATGTTTTCACTGTTGCACTTTATCGCGAGAAAAACGTCCGAAAGGGATAGTTTTTTACACTGATCACAAAGATAGACAAAATGACTAGCGTATTCTTTAAAGTACGTAGACGATCTTTTGCTGAGTCCTATGCAAAGTGGGTGGAATGATTTACCACAAATTCCTTTGCAAAAGAACCTGTCAGCGGTTTTGCTATCAAGGTCACAGTGGGCAATATCACAACGATTAGTATCCATAGTTATTAATGTAGGTCACAAACAAAAAGCGAAGTGTAAGCTTTATTAGGGAATGAGGGAAACGAGAGAAAATACAAACAAAATCGGCAAATGAGCGTGGTTTTTGATGACACAGGGAATTGAGCGAGCACACGTTTAATTAAATGATTTTTTTATTGAATGTTTTTTTTTTTTTTTTTTTTTTTTTGTTCTTTATTATTAAAAATAACTTAAACGGGGTCAAGAAAAAAGAGAATAAGGAAAATCAATTAAATAATTGGGAAACACGGAATATTATTGCGGAGCGAAAAGAAAATGCGACTTCACTTGTTGAGGTTCAAAACTGAGGGGGTGCAACCGTGAATCAATCTTTGTTTCGTTCAGTTCTTTCCAGTTTTTTTCTTTGGAAATTATGAGGGCCCTTAAGCATTCTAATATTTTTATCCGAGCTCGCCCATCTTGAGCTCATCGGTCGGCAGAGAAAAAAAGAGGTAACACCGGTTAAGTAGATCCCGGAGCAAGTGCCCACGGCCTGGCTGAGCTAGTCATGGCTAAGGTACTGCCGGCCACCGCGACGGTCGATCTCAACCACGGTTCTGCGTTGTCGCATGCCGTTCTTGTTGGTTGTTCTTAACGTACAATTACCAAGAATCGATGCCATCCCTTCAGAGATAGAAGTAGGTTGTCATAACTAGGGTGATAGATGTAATCTGGAGTGAAGTCTCTGGAAAAGAACCTACACATTCAAGAGTCAGCATTACAATCCTAGTTGTGAGTCTAAGGTATAGTAGAGTCCTTGGTTTCAGGTGTGAACTACAACGAGTTACAGCTACAAGAAGAACATCTTACACTTGTAGTGGATAGGCGCAAGCATGCTGACAGGTACTCTCTAGGCTGTTCTACGGTGCTTTGTAGTCAGCACCTATGGTACGCTGTTAGGTGGCTTGCGCTTCTGTGATGGGGATGGGTATGGAATTAGAAGGAAGGGAAGAGGAGTGGGAAGAGCAAGATGCCATGTTAGCGAAGTGTAAGTATATCTATTTAGGGATGCTGGGTACACCGATACATGGGAGGTCGATGATGGAGATGCTGTTCCTTGGTATTGAAGTCAAGGATATTTTGGGGGGTTCTTGTCTCTTCTGGCTTCCTCTTCGGTTTGATATGTCGATGGGTATTGGTTTGGAACTTGGGTATTCATAGGATATTTGAGTGAAGATATTGGTGTCTATCGACAATACAGGTGGTATATAGGTTCTTCTTTAATTTCATTAATTTACGTTACACTTTATCTCTTTTTCTACCATATGCAACACAATCCACAACACAATCCACAAGTAAACACATCAGTCTCGGTAACGTAGCTCAGCCAAGATCGAGCTCACAAAACCGAAATGATAGAGATGAGCAATAGGACCTTGCCGTCTCTTCTTCTTCTTAGTTTCTGGAAGCTACTGTTAGCAGCAACACTTTAACTCCTACTGGAGCATAGGGCGGCCAAAATAAAATCTGTTTAAACATTTTAAGCTATAATATTACATAGCTTAAAAATAAAATTTTATTCTCTGAAATTTTTAATTATGTAAATGAATTCGATATTTTTATATTAATAGAAACTTTTATTGAGGAGAGCAAAGAGATTGGTTTTTTGAAATATTTTAGTGGATTTTCATTGCTACCTGCAAAATGAAATAGTGTATATGGAAGGGCCAGCGGTGGTATACTTTGTGGTATAAAAAATAGCACGGTTGGCAAGGTTGCTAGATTTAGCCAATATTTAAACACACAAATAATTGAGCTTTCACTCCCAAACAAAAACTTAATATTTTTCCTGTGTATCTAAACTGTACCAATTGGACAAATTATTTTGAGAATCTTAATGATCTTTTATTAAATGGTTGCCCGAATGACTTAATGATAGTTGAATAGGTTCTTTTCCAAACTCACATTCCCCGGTAGTGTTTTTGCCTAACAACTTTAGTGAGAAAAGAGAATCGAAAGATGCGACTGTGAATAATCAAGGCAAACGCTTAATAGAAATGTTTGATAGTTTCAGCGTGTATATGCTCAACGGAGTTTCAAAGGAGGACTGTCGTGGTGAACCCTCCTTTATTGGAGGTCAAGGCAAGTCTCTTATCGACTATGCTGCTATCAATGGTCAATGGATGAACTATGTGACAAATTTTGAAATTCAAAGTAAAAACTTATCAGCACATCTTCCATTAGTGATCTCTTTTGATGCAACCTGTGAAATACCCCAAAGACAGCCAACCTTAGTAACAAAATTGAAATGGAGAAAAGACTTTCAAGCTCGATATAAAAGGAATCTTGGTCGTGAAATAGAAGAGAGCTCAACAGCAATTCCGCAGATGCAGAGTACTGACCAACTGTTGAAAAACATCCAAAATGCTATAACAAAAGCAGCTCCTCAAAACCATAATTCGAAAAAGAATGGACGGAAAAGCTTGTGGTTTGATGCAGAGTGTATGAAGCTGAGAAAAACTTGTTTCGCACTTTTAAAACTATTTAGAGCTGCAAATTCAGATATATTTAAAACTCAGTACCAAAATAAAAATGAAAGCTATAAGAAACTGTGCAAAATGAAGAAAACCAACTTCTACAACTCGCTTGCACGCAAGCTTGAATTTTTTTAAAATCCAAAGGAATTTTGGAAAATCGTCAAGGATATAGGAGACCTTCAATCGACTTCAAGTGTTCTTGTGCAAACTGAAGTTTTATCAGAGCATTTTAAAAACCTTTTAAGCACCCATACAGCTCAGTTATCAATTTGCACTTCCTGATATTCATATAGCAGAATTAGACAACACGATAACTATTCCGGAAGTTAAAAGTGCTTTGAAACAAATGAAAATTGGTAAAGCATCTGGTTCCGATGGGATACCAATAAAATTTTATAAGTTTTCAACGGACGAATTTATGTGTAAATTAACGCATTTCTATAATGAAATTTTCGAGAATGGTAATGTACAGGCGGACTTTAAGAAGGCTCTTATTTACCCTATATTCAAAAAAGGAGATAGTGCCATGCCAGGAAACTATAGTGGTATTTCGTTCCTGAATTCAATAGGAAAAATATTTACACAAGTAATCTACAATAGACTGTCGTCATGGGTTGAGTGCAATCATATGTTGAGTGACTGTCAGACGGGTTTTCGAGCAGGTTATTCAACGATCGATCAAATATTTTTACTGCAAAACACTGCGAGGAATTTCATAGAAAAAAAGAAAAAAATTGACTGCTTTTTTGTGGACTTCAAGGTTGCCTTTGACAAAGTCAATAGAAATAGCCTTATCTTTAAACTGTGCTCCACTCATAAGATATCTACAAAATTTATGAGATTGTATCAAGAACTTTTATCGGGATCGTCTGCCGCTCTTTATTCACAAAATTCAAGGATGTATATTAAGTCCTATTATTTTTGCAATTTTCGTCGACGACATCGTTAAAAACTTACCGAGGCGAGCAAGATTTGCTGGTCTTACCCTCAAAGTCTTACTTTATGCCGACGACTTGGTCGTTCTGGCAGAGGAACCAAAATCTCTCTAGCTAATGATAAATAAACGGGCTGAGTACTGTAGACTATGGGATCTCCAGATTATATAATATAATATAATAATTTTAACTATATGCCTGTAAGACCCAAGGTCTTTTGAATGCAAACACTGACAAATCAAAGGTCATGGTGTTTGGAAACCGTAGACAAGCTGAAAATGAATTTTGGGTTCTGAACAACGAGAGACTTGAAGTTTTCCGAGATTACAAGTATTAAGGAGTGACTTTTACTTCAAACCTGAGATGGAATAAACATATTGAAGCCAAATGTTCTGCAGCGAAAGTTGCCATAAATACAATGTGGACAAAATTTATAGTAACAGCAACATTTGTTATTCTGCAAAATATAAAGTTTTTGAGGCTACTGTTAATTCATGCTTGTGCTATGGTAGTGAGGTTTATGGGTCAGACATTTTTCTTTAAGCGCTTGTTTCGGCTTCCTAATACAACCCCAACGTGCGCAATATATGTAGAGAATGGGTTCCGAAATATCTTTTTGCGAAACTTAAAAGCCAATGCGGACTACCTTGTGAGGACAATGCAAAAGAACAACAATAGTTTGCAAAAAACGGTGATACTATCGCTGCTAAGATCTAAAAACGGCATCTTAGAAGATTAGTTTAAGTTAGCCCATGCCTTCAATCACACGCTCAACTTTACGGACAACAAATACAACCCCAACGTGCGCAATATATGTAGAGAATGGGTTCCGAAATATCTTTTTGCGAAACTTAAAAGCCAATGCGGACTACCTTGTGAGGACAATGCAAAAGAACAACGATAGTTTGCAAAAAACGGTGATACTGTCGCTGCTAAGATCTAAAAACGGCATCTTAGAAGATTGGTTTAAGTTAGTACATGACTTCAATCAAACGCTCAACTTTACGGGCAACTTTTTAGAATGGAAAGGAATCTTCTATGACTTGATTGCAGTTGTCGACGAACAGATCAATCTGGAGAACGTCTTCAAAGCATCTTCTTCGCAGATTCGTCTAACTTACAGAAACCTTAACCATCGGTTAGGGAGTGGTTATTATTTCAGGGATGATTTAATTATAGAAAATATTACTTTTATTTTAAGGGCGAGAACAGAAATACTTAATCTCAATTTTATTCCTTACAGGGAAGATTTAACAGGAATATGTGGCCTCTGTAATCTCAACGAAAGAGAGGATATTATTCACTTCCTTGGTGTATGTCCTACTCTTCAAGAGATAAGGAGGCTGTATTTTGGAAAGAGCAGAATTACTACAAACGAACGTTATGGAATACTCAATGGTGAAGCGTCCTGGAAAACCCTAGCAAATTATTGTAGACCCGCCTTTATATATAGAAATAGTTTCTTTTAGATATTATTTTACATTTAATTCCAATTGTAAGCCAGCTAACTAAAAGTGCGGAGAACATAAGAAGCGCCAACAACGAGCGACGTGTTGAATATAACCCCCATCTTGGAGTTGACTATATCCCACTTATGCTTCGTGTGCTATCCAAGGATAAAATAAGTTAGGCTTTATATTGTTATTGGTTTTATATCCCAATTTTCAATAGTGATTTTTGTATACTTAAATTTCAATGTGTAACGATCACTCTGGCAGATGGAAATATCCATGCCATATTTATGTAATCATATAATAAATTGTCAAATTTTTACAACAACACAAATAAATAAAAAAAATATGTAAATAAGAAATATATTTCAAGATCTATAATTTGGTAACACTGACAATGCAGTACTTAGTTGCAAATGTAAATTCATGTAGAAATTCAGTCTATTTAGAACCTTTGAAATAATAAGTTGTAGTCAGAAAGAGGAGAAATAAAGTTGTTTTAAAAATATATGTTATAGTTTCTTATTATTTTTACAAGAAAAAATATAACATTGTAGGTCCTTCGAGAAAAATTGAACCAGTTTTTTACGGAAAACCAGTCGATTAAAGATGAGTCTTCCAGAACTTGCACTGCGACGCAGCGACAGACAGACAAAGGGAAACCCGCCAGATGGCTATGGATTCACAAAAAGCGACTTTGGCGACGATCAGTTGCAGAAAAAAGTTTAGAGTTGACAAGAATTCAAAGAAGATTGTAAGAAGCTCGGCTTCAACTCGAAGTAACATTACTTCAGAATCAAGAAGCCAACTTAATTGCAAATATCTTAGGTGTGGCAGAAAGACATGAATCCGTTAGAAATTCAATCTTGGAGCAGAACAGTGTATGTGGAGATGGAGATAAAATTCCTTCAGAAGTATGTGTGCCCCGTGACGATGGCGCAAATATCCCACGACGTGATATTTTGTGTACTCCTCAAAGGAAAAACACATACAATCAGGCACGTACGGTGACGGTGAGTAGTCTGCCACACATCTACATCGACAAATCGCAAAACCTAACCCTGAAAAGCAAACAAAATAAAAGAAAGAAAAATATACGAAGAAGAGAATTTTGATAAACGAAGCAGACATCTACAAAGTCAAATAAATGTACATCAGTGGCTTCAGTTAGAAAAAATTTGAGAAAAAAGACAGAGACATTCTTGTTGATAATACTACACCATTTGGGAAAAAAGACAGAGACATTCTTGTTGATAATAATAAACAAACAGATCGCTTACCAGTCCTGTCAGAAAGAATTACATTTTTCATAGGCCGAGTTAAGAAAATGCAAATTGCATACAAAAGAAACAGATAAAATGCACGGAAACAAAAATGAACAAAGAAAAGACAATTTGCAGTATCTTGACATGATGAACACTTTTGTTGCTCGACAAAGAAAGATGGATTTGCCAAAGTTTAATGGAAATCCAGAGGATTGGCCACTTTTTCGCAGTGAGTATAGTAGAACAACAGACTTGGGAAAATTCAACCTCCAAGAGAATGTGACACGATTAAGATCGGCTCTTAAAGACGAGGCGCTAGATGCTGTGAAATCCCTTCTCATCCTTCCAGACAGTTCAGACAGGATTATGCAGATATTAGAACGACGATTTGGACGTCCTGACTACACCGTTAAATCCCTCCAAGGCAAAGTAAAGATGATGTCAGCACCACGAGAAGATAATCCATTGTCGATCGTGAAACTTGCAACTTGTGTTGAAAACCTTACAATAGTCCTAGAACTGATGGGACGTTCAGAGCATTCTGAACTGTTGGAAGAACTAGAGCGCAAATTGCCGCCAATATTTAGCATCTTATGGTCAGAGCATATCGTCGAAAAAGAAAAATTGAATCTTCGTGTATTCTGCGATTGGCTGGAAAGAAAATCCCATGCTGCAAGTCTCCGAACAACCCTGTCCCAACTCCAACAATCACCCGTTACACAGAAAACAGAACTTAAGCGAACAAGGGGTAAAGTAAATGCAGCGTCCATCGAAGAAGAATCATCGAAGTGCAGTATTTGCAAAACCAATTGCAAGTCTATAGATACATGCAAAATGTTTCTTCAGATGAGTATTGATGAAAGATGGCAACACGTAAGAAAATTATCTCTATGTTTTGCATGCTTGAAGAAAAATCATCAAACCAGAATGTGCCGCAAAAAGAGTCCATGTGACATCGACAGTTGCCAGAGAAATCATCACCGATTGTTGCACCACCGTCAACAAAGATTATCAACAGATGCACCAGCTTTCCAACCAAGGAATCTGCAAGGCCACACAGTTGTAGCGGGTTGGGTATGTTTTGTCGAAAATCGTTTCACCGAATATCGTTTTACCGAATAACGTTTGACCGAAAAACGTTTCATCGAAACTACGTTTTGCCGAAAAATGGTTTGCCGAATCACGTTTGACCGAATAACGTTTGACTGAATTTCGTACTATTTTCTTAATACTAAATAATACTATTCATTTCCATATGAATCAGGGGTTCAAATGATGAGAATCACCAAGAACGAAATTTCGTACTATTTTTCCGATTTCTTCACTACTATTTTTGTAGGTATAAAAGACATCCATAGGAAATCCAGTTGGAATATAAGGAGGTGTGTTGATCGATTTTTTCTTAGTATAACTTATACGTTGTACTAACACGGTTCTTCTCAGGACTAGAGTTGCGCAAAACAGTTCCAAAGACGGAACGGACATGCAACAGTTCTTTTTTCGGTCGGAACTAGTTCCTGGAACCATGTCCGCGGAACTATTAAGGGAACTTTGTATGAGCATAACCGCACATGAAAGAATTACAACAAATGCACTATATTCCATATCCATCATACCTAGTATAAGAGTGGAACTACGAAGCAATTTTAATTGGTCCGTACTCTCATCCATGCAAATAGTTCCTCCTGTAGTTCCATATCTTCTTCAAGCACATTGCCTATAACATTTCTTAGTAGTTCCACTTTTATTGCTAGCTATGGACATGGATGGAGTATAGGTATAGTGCATTTGTTGTAGTTTCTTCATATTCGGAACTACTGAATGTCAACCGGTCCGATCTCATTATCATGTTCATAGTTCCCTTAATAGTTCCATGTCTTTTGTTGGCATTGTATTTGCATTCTTTCTAATTAGCAATATGTAGGATAGGAAAGAAACATGTTCGAGGCAATGTGCTAGAAGAAGATATACATATATGAAACTATTTGCATGATGCGAAGTTGGACCGATTAACGTATAATTATTTAGTGTATCGTTCCGGTATGTATCTGCTATACTTAATCATTCTCATTCGTGTGTTGGCTTTGGCTGGAAATATTTCGCAACAAATATGCGTGTGTATTTTAATTTGTAACCAAACAGAGACATGTTCGATGTTCGCACTCGTATTGTTTCTCGTTGTTGTTTTGTGTCTATGTAGTCGGAACTATGGACATGTTTAAATTCAGTTTGTGGAACGAGTGGAACTGTATCCGAGAGAGGACATGGTTCCTGGAACTATTTAGGTCCGGAACTACCCAACTCTACTCAGGACTAAAAAAAATTTTTAAAGAGATATAAATTTTGATTTCATCCTTTTATTTATATGAAAAGAATTTTTTATTTTTAAATTCATTATTAAAATATAATATTGTGTTTCCGCAAAATAAAAATATATTTTACAGGAAGTGAAAAATTGCAAAAAAAAAATCTAACAAGATTTCAAAAAAAAAAATTATTATTTTCTGAAGTCATTAATACAATAAATTTTTTCATATGGAAAAATAATGTAGATGCAATTTTTCACATCTAAATTAATGACATTTTGGAAACAAAATGTATACAATTGTTTTGATATTAACAACAATTTAAAGATTCTGATTATTGTAGATTGTAATAATTCAAGGCTCAAATTATGCTTGTTTTTTTTTATCTGTTAATTGTTTCACAAATATTAAATTTAGTGAATTTTGTAAAACAAATGCACTATAAAAATCGCAAAAAATTATGAAATTCTATGCTTCATTCTTTGTGATTCTCATCTTTTTAGACCCCTAACCAAAAAAGTTAATTAATACTAAAGTGAAATAAAGGTTTAAGTTTTTTGTGAAGTGCTAAAAGTTAAACAGTGTTTAAGCTAACAAAAAAAATTTTAAAAAAATGGAAAGTTTTGCTGAAGTTGTGTACTCAAAACGAGGCCAAATAAAGCTGTCAAAAGATGGTTACTTATTCCATCAGGAAAAAAAAATAATGGACAAATCATATTGGATCTGCGCCGATAGAAAAAAATTTCCCTGTAATGCACGAATGCAAACGGTTTTGCAGGAGGAGAGATTTTTAATTCAAAAAACAACACATGAGCACAGCCACGCTCCGCGTTCGCATGCAACAGAAATGCATGAAGCAAATTTTGCGTTGAAAAACAAAGCATTACTGCCGCTCCCTCCAAGCGTGATAATAAGGGATACAACAATGGACGTGCAGCCTGCTTCTCGCCCCTACTTGCCAACAAAAGGGGCGCAGAAAATGAAAATCCAAACGATCCAGCTTGACCAAGGAGCCCGAAACCCTTGAAGAAATCGCAATACCTGAACGGTTAAGATTTTCTGAAGGTGAGCTGTACGTCCTTTCGGAAACGGTCTACTCCTCTGGAAAGAACATCCTTCTAGGGACAAAGTCTACAATAGAGCTGCTGTCAAATGCTAAGTGCTGGTTAGTTGATGGCACGTTTGCTGTTATGCCATCAATAATGGGACAACTATTTTCTGTGCATGGCCACCTCGAGGGAACAGTTGTCCCATTAATCTTCTGCCTAATGAGCAGTAGATCCAAGGAAGCGTACGAGGACTTATGGACGCAGCTGCTGAAATGCGCAAGCGATTTTAACATCACGCTAAGCCCTGAAGTCATCGTTTCCGATTTTGAGAAGGCTACAAAAACGCACTTTCCGCAAGTGCAAACTAAAGGCTGCCTTTTCCATTTCGGCCAAATAATATGGAGAAGGGTTCAGAGCTTTGGATTTGCCTCGAAATATGGAAGGGAGACACCGTTTGTAGAAGAAGTACGGATGATAAAAGCACAAGCGTTTGTGCCAAGTCACACGTCCTTTTCAGGACGACCAAATAATCCGTCCTTTTCAGGACGACCAAAAATTCATAAAAGAAATACAATTTCGATTTTCAAATCATCAAGAGTATGTTTATTTGTCAGGCATGCGCCTGTGTCAATAGTTTTTGTAATCACTTGTACCTGGGTGGCCCGCTTCGCGGGATCTCTGATTTTCTCCTCCTTTTTCGGGGCACACCGCGCTCACGCAGCTTCGCTGCTCCGCTAAGGGTATGTATATTTGTCAGGCAGGCGCCTGTGTCAATAACATTTGTAATTAATTTGACCTGGGTGGCCCGCTTCGCGGGATCTTTTGATTTTCTCCTCCTTTTTCGGGGGCACACTGCGCTCACGCAGCTTCGCTGCTCCACTAAGGGTATGTAAATTTGTCAGGCAGGCGCCTGTGTCTGTAACATTTGTAATTAATTTGACCTGGGTGGACCGCTTCGCGGGATCTTTTGATTTTCTCCTCCTTTTTCGGGGGCACACCGCGCTCACGCAGCTTCGCTGCTCCACTAAGGGTATGTAAATTTGTCAGGCAGGCGCCTGTGTCTGTAACATTTGTAATTAATTTGACCTGGGTGGCCCGCTTCGCGGGATCTTTTGATTTTCTCCTCCTTTTTCGGGGGCACACCGCGCTCACGCAGCTTCGCTGCTCCGCTAAGGGTATGTAAATTTGTCAGGCAGGCGCCTGTGTCTGTAACATTTGCAATTAATTTGACCTGGGTGGCCCGCTTTGCGGGATCTTTTGATTTTCTCCTCCTTTTTCGGGGGCACACCGCGCTCACGCAGCTTCGCTGCTCCGCTAAGGGTATGTAAATTTGTCAGGCAGGCGCCTGTGTCTGTAACATTTGTAATTAATTTGACCTGGGTGGCCCGCTTCGCGGGATCTTTTGATTTTCTCCTCCTTTTTCGGGGGCACACCACGCTCACGCAGCTTCGCTGCTCCGCTAAGGGTATGTAAATTTGTCAGGCAGGCGCCTGTGTCTGTAACATTTGTAATTAATTTGACCTGGGTGGCCCGCTTCGCGGCGCTTCGCGGGATCTTTTGATTTTCTCCTCCTTTTTCGGGGGCACACCGCGCTCACGCAGCTTCGCTGCTCCACTAAGGGTGTGTAAATTTGTCAGGCAGGCGCCTGTGTCTGTAACATTTGTAATTAATTTGACCTGGATGGCCCGCTTCGCGGGATCTTTTGATTTTCTCCTCCTTTTTCGGGGGCACACCGCGCTCACGCAGCTTTGCTGCTCCACTAAGGGTATATAAATTTGTCAGACAGGCGCCTATGTAAACAGTTTTCGTAATTAATAGTACCTGGAAGTCCCGAAGGATATAAATTAATCAAAAGAAGAAAAAATTAATTTTTTGTGTTTCAATATTTTTTTGAATTTTGGTCTCTCGCTCATGTTTTCGTCAATAACTTTTGAAATGTTTGAGGTTTCGTTTAAATTCGTACATATTATTAAAGGTAATGAATGTACCTTTCCAATGATATATAATGTTTAACTATTTTTACGCATATTATGCTTAATATATGGGATTTAAAACGATTAAAAATGATTGAAATTCTCATTTTTTAGTCATTTTGTTTTTTAGCTGTAACTTCGTTAATAGACGTCCTAGAGGGTCGATTTTTACTCCGTTTTTTGTCAATAACTTCTGAAATATAGAACCTATTATGATATTTTTTGCATTTTCTGATAGGTAATGAATGCCCCTTTCCAACGATATTTTTTTTTAATTTTCAAAATAAATGAAAATTTCTTGATTTGCCGATTTTTTCAATTTTTTCAAGGCAATAATCAAAAAATTCATTAAAAAAGGGTAGCCAGATTATGAGAATCACCAAGAACCAACCTAAATGCTAATAAAAATGTTCCGTCCAACTAGAAAAAATTCTTCGTCGAATTGAAAGTATATAAGGAGAAGTGTTGAGTGATTTTTTCTTAGTATAACTAATACGTTGTACTAACACGGTTCTACTCAGGACTCAAATTATTTCTTTAAGAGATACAAAATTCAAATTTCATGGAAAATTCAAGAAAAATGTGAGAATTTGTAAAAAAAAATTAAAATTTAATAAAACAGCAAAAAAAAAAAAATTCCATAATTTGACCTAAAATACCAAATAAAAATTTTTAGTACGAACAATACTTTTTCAAAAAGTAGTGTCAATCCCGAAAAAAACCATTCGGTCAAACGTTACTCATTCAATTATCTTTTCTGCACCAAGTGTCGAAAAATTCGGTCAAACGTTATTCGGTGAAACGATTTTCGATAAACCGTAACGTTCCCGTTGTAGCAAATGGATTTTGCATACATGGATGTACTGTGAGCAAGAACATCACTAGACTCAGAATCTTACCGGTAAGTCTCAAAAACAGTTCAGTGGTAATAAACACTTTTGCCCTCTAGATCCTGGTGCAACACTGACAATGATAAGCGAGGCAGTTGCAAGTGAATTGCAAATGGATGGCAAACCTGCACCTCTATCAATCCAATGGGCCAATGGTGACGTTGCAAATGAAGATGCATCAAAGGTTGGTTCAGTGCGCATCTCAGGAACGTTCCCTAATGCACGAACATATGCTCTTGATGACGTCAAAACCGTGAAATACCTACCATAACAACGTCAATCAGTTGATCGAACAAAGCTTATCGAAAATTGGCCATACCTGAAAAAAATAAACTTCTAAAGCTATAATAATGTACAAATAACGATTTTAATCGGTGAGAATAATGGATTACTTACTGCTACCAGACAATTAGTCCACGATAAGAGCAACCACCCCATCGCTAGTAGGACTTGGCTAGGTTGGACGATTTGTGGTAACGATGGTAGCAGTAAAGAAAGTGAAGTCAACCATGTTTACATGATGCAAGAGGCCTGTGACGACAACCTACATGAAATAGTTAAATCTTCATTCCAACTCGATGATTATCTAACTACTGGGTGTGATCGTAAGCGATCTCGAGAAGATGATTGAGCCTTGAACATCATGAGGACCACGACGATGAAATTAGATGGCAATAGGTGGCAGACTGGACTTTTATGGAAAGATGACGACACTAGGCTTCCACACAGCAAGTTTGCTGCGCGCCAAAGGTTATATTTGCTGGAGAAGAAACTCGACAAAGATTTTGTGTTGAAAAAAGCATACGGTGACATCATAACCACATTTTCCGGTAATCAATCCAATGAAGCCACACAAAATAAGAATTGAGTTCGATGCAGCTGCAAGAACAAACGGAGTTGCACTGAATGATGATTTCATCCAAGGACCTGACCTGCTACAGTCTTTACCAGTCGTTCTGTTTAAGTTTCGCCAGGGAAGAACTGGATTCACGAGAGACATCAAAGAGATGTTTCATAAAGCAAGAATACGTGACGAGGACAACAAAAGCCAACTAATTCTATGGCGAGATGAGAATCGAACCGACAATCCACGGGTCCTCAAGATGACAGCGATGATGTTTGTCGCGACATGTTCTCCGAGCTCAGCCATTTATGTTAAAGACCAAAATGCAGATGAACATTTGGATACTCATCCCAAAGCTGTATACGCAATCAAAAATAATCACTACATGGATGATTATTTGGGACACGCAGACGACGAGGCAGCAGCTATAGCTTTGATTGACGACATCATCAGAATCCACAGTCTGGGTGGATTTCATATCACGAATTGGAGAAGTTCTTCTCAATCCGTTCTTCGAAACATCCCACAGGGCGGCTTGGCGAGAGATGCTGAACAAAATGTTAACATCGACAAGAACCAGGAAAGTCGTATTTTAGGAGTACTTTGGAATATGCAAAGTGATTCATTTACGTTTGCTGCAAAACTTGAAAGGATTGATGGCAGCCTTCTCAAGGATCAGAAGATTCCGACTAAACGACAGGTGTTGAAAATAGTCATGTCAGTTTTTGACCCTTTGGGGTTTGTAGCTCACTTTGTTGTTGTTGGCAAGATGTTGCTGCAGGCCATTTGGAAAACATCTATAGGCTGGGACGATGAGCTGACTGAAGATTTGGTGCCGCTGTGGAGCAATTGGGTTCGTGATCTAAAAAAGATTTCATCAGTGAACATTCCTAGATGTTACTCACCACTTTTTAATCTGGCACCTAAGCTGGAACTTCATGTGTTTGTTGATGCAAGCGAGTCAGGATATGCAGCAGTGGCTAACGTAAGAATAAATTTCGATGATATTATAAATGTTTCTTTCGTTGCAGCTAAAGCAAAGGTCTCGCCTCTTAAGCCAATTATGTTGATACCACGAGCAGAACTACAGGCTGCTGTCTTAGGTTCTCGTCTTGCAAACACCATACAAACACAACATGGCAGAAAATTTAATAAAATTTTATTTTGGACTGATTCGACGACTGTCTATCATTGGATAAACTCTGAGGCAAAGCGATTCAAACAGTTCTTTGCTAATCGCCTGAGTGAAATTTCCGAGTCAACGAATATAGCCGACTGGAATTGGCTGCCGACAAATATGAATGTTGCCGATGACGCTACTCGGATGACACCTAAAGAGTTTGAAGCTGATAGTAGATGGTACAAAGGACCTTATTTTTTGTATGAAGACAGTTCAATGTGGCCCAAAATGAAGACAAATGTTATGACCAGTGGCGATGAAGAGGAGGAAACGAATGAATTTGTTGGAACAATTTTAGTACCAGCTAGATTCGATTTACCAGATGTGATAGGATTCTCGAATTGGTCTCGACTGATAAGGGTCACTACTTGGATCCTGCGGTACATGACAAATCTCAAGATTAAATGTCAAGTCACCCGAGGTGATAAAGACGCGGAGTACTGCCAAGGTGAACTGTCAACTACTGAAATTGAATGGGCGACAAAGCTGTAGATACGACAATCTCAACAAAATTGTTTCCACAAAGAAATTGTTGAATTAAGGAAGAACGGAGTTGTAAGCCGTGTAAGCAAACTATACAACATCATTAAACAATTAGACGATGAGGGCATCATTCGACTCAGAGGCCGCATGTCTAATATAGAAGCCGATCAATGGATGAAAACACCAGTGGTTCTTGACGGAAAAGATTCGTATGCGGAGTTGCTTATCAAGTACTATCACGACCAAGCCAATCATCTTGGGCATGAAGGCGTTATGAACGAGATCAGACAGAGGTACTGGATATTGAAGCTTAAACCAAAACTACGACAAAGAAGAAAAATATGCAATACTTGCAAAATAAGATGTGCAAAGCCAGAGCAGACGATTATGGGGCAACTATCTGCGGTAAGACTTTTGTCAAATAATCCAGCATTTACATTCACAGGTGTCGACTATTTTTGGCCGATAAATGTTAAAGTTGGTAGACGCCTAGAGAAGCGTTATGGTATATTGCTTACATGCCTTACGGTCAGGGTGATTCATATAGAGGTTACATCCAATTTGACCACTGACTCCTGCATCATGGCGCTCAGGAGATTCATCGCAAGACGGGGATGCCCAACTGAACTATTTTCGGATAATGGCACGAATTTGAGGGGAGCTGACAATGAGCTCAAGAGATGCCTAAAGCTTGACCAATCTGAAATAAGAGGTGCGCTGACCAAACATCGAATTAACTGGCATTTCATCCCGCCAGCAGCACTCCACATGGGAGTTGGGAGGATGCTGGGAGAGACTCGTGAGATCCGTTAAGACCTCCCTGTATGCGACTCTTAAAGAAGTAAATCCAACAGATGAGACACGGAACACATTGCTCACTGAGGTCGAGCAGATTATCAACTCGAGGGCTCTAGTGGAAGTTCCGTATCACCCCGACAAACCCGAAGCACTTACGCCGAACCACTTCTTGATTGGCAGATCATCGGCTTCCGCTCCAAAAAGTACATTTGATGACAAGGATCTTATTCTACGAAAGCGGTGGAGAACGACACAGCGGCTGGCGGATCATTTTTGGAATCGATGTAGGAAGGAGTTTTTGCCGGGCCTTAATCAGCAGAATAAATGGAAAGCGCAGAGTAATCGAAAGAAACAAGTTGGAGATATCGTTCTTCTTTTTAACGACAATGAAGTTAGGGGAAATTGGCCAAGAGGTATTGTCGATAAAGTTTTTCACGGACCAGATGGACAAATTCGAGTGGTGGAAGTTAGAACTTCAAGCAGATTTTTCAAGCGGCCAATTGTCAAAGTATGCGTCCTCGATTTGGAGAATGGTAAAAGTGACGAGGTCCTAATACCAGAGGGGAGATTGTTAAGTAAATCTCAGACCGGACAGATTGGCAGCACTTATAATTTTTTTTGATCTATAATTTGGTAACACTGACAATGCAGTACTAAGAGATGAAAAGAGATGCGAATGTAAATTCATGTAGAAATTCAGTCTTTTTAAAACCTTTGAAATAATAAGTTGTAGTCAGAAAGAAGAGAAATAAAAAGTTGAAAATAAAGTTGTTTTAAAAATATATGTTATAGTTTCTTATTATTTTACAAGAAAAAATATAATACCCATTGAGAAAAATTTCTGAGCCCACTGGACTGTGGAATGATACCCTGAAATTACTATGATACGAGTAGCGAAGACGAAAAAAGATGGTCTAAGAATTTTGTCCCCAAACGGGTGGACCGAATTGCTTCAAACTTGGTTTAGAGTTTTTTTGGTATTGTACAGAGAGGAAATTGTAGTACCCCGTGGCGTAGTGGTTAGTGTGTCGGACTGCTACGCCGAAGGTTCAGGGTTCGATCCCTGAGGTTGCCACCTAAAGCTTTTTTCCGGGGTACTGCCTCTTGCGAGGAAGTGACAAATCCTCCAAGAGTAATTAATGTCATGGAAAGTGCCTCTCTGTTAGCCGTTCGGATTTGGCGGTAAATTGTAGGTCCCTTCCATTCCTGCCGAATATCAACGCACACACAGGAATGGTTGAGAGTGTAAGTCACAGGCCCCGGCCCCGCTTGGAGCTGTTGTGCCAATAATTTATTTTATTTTTTTACAGAGAGGAAATTGAATTTTTTTTTTCTCAAAAAATAACGTTACCTGCCATGTAACCGTTTCTCAAAAAGCAATCTAACGATTTTGATTTAAAAAAATCAATATTGTTTTTTTAGGTACGACCAATTATATGGTTGAAATTTTTTTTTTAATGTCTAAGAACGGTACTTTCCATAGGACCGTTTGTTTTGCTTCCGACTATCTTGAAAACAGCTTAACCGATACTTTCGAAATTTCACACATACAGGTGTAGGTAGTTCAATTTAAATTGCAATCCAATATTTTTGAAAAAAATTTTTGTACTTTTAAAAGCATTTATAAATAAACGTATTTGCTGAATACGAATACATACCTATGAACTGGCGTTTTTGTATTTTTTTTGATAAATGTTTTCAAAATTTTTTCAAAAAAAATTTTTTTCTCAAAACCGCTCCACAGATTTTTATAAATTTACTATCATAAATTTAAATTTATCCAAGAAATAAGATGGCGTATTTTTTCAGCTCAAATAAGTATAAAATGTGCTGTGCGCGAGAATAGACGTGTTTCTTAATTTGTCCAGCTTCAGTATAAGTTCTAGCCTATTTTCTGTGCCACTTTGAATCTAAAATTAATCCAGTTACATGATTACTATCTTATGAATTGATTACTCAGTTTTGTTCGCCACATATTTAATTTGCAAGTTAATTAAATCAATTATAAATCCAAATACTTTCATTGCTCTCTTAAATAAAAATCTTCAATATGCCGCAACATGATCTACGTAGTGGCCCAAGTAAGGGCCCAATTTCTCCAACTCTGCAAAGTACCGCCAAACCATCTACAAACTTTAAGAATGACGTTCTCACCAAAAGTTTCTTGCAAAGTCAACTGCAATTGCAATTTACTAATTTTCAAACAAGCATGATGGAACATATAACGGAGCTTCGGAACTCTTTTACCACTGCGTTGGAAAAAATAGAGCGAAATTTTACAACAAAGATTAATTTAATTGATGAAACTATAAATTTTCTCCTCGCACGGGTTGATGCAATGGAGATTAATTCAAACAAGGAATCGCAAAAATATGATATGGAGGTCAACAATCTTCGACAGCAATTAAATGTTCTCCAGAGAAAAGAAATAAACAACGATGCTATTCTATTTGGAGTACCTGAGAAACCCAACGAAAACATAGCTAACATTTTTAACAATCTCTGTAATTCGATCAGCTGCACACCGCCTCTTCTGAAAAACATTTTTCGCACACGAAAGCGTAAAGATGACAAATCAAATGATCCACCGCTGATTGTGCTTAAATTCAATATTCCACAAGAGAAAAACTTAGTTCTGAAAGCAGCAGCAATGTACCGTAAACTTAACAACAGAGAGATAAATCTTCATAATGTAGGTGTGAATGTAGAAGGAGACTCAACTTCCAGTATCAGCTGTTTTTTGAACGAAAGCTTAACTCAACACTCTCGTCTTCTCTTAAAAAGTGCATTGGACATGAAGAGGAAAAAAAAAGTTTCTGCTGCATACACGATGTCTGGCTTCGTCTCAATTAAAAAATCTGAAACTGGGAGACCCATGAGAATCGAAAGTTTCGACGATCTGCATGATGTAGCTGTGACAAACCATTGATCGTATTTATCTCTTTATTTTTTTTTTTTTGCCTACTCGTTCTCTGTCAATATTTTTTTTTTTCACTTTCCTTTCTCTAATATTTTCTTTTGTTTTCATTCATTTAACGATTGGTTGTTTACTGAGCGTGCACTTTGTGGTTTTGAGTTGCCACTTTTTATTTTAAAATGGGTAGCAATTCAATAGATATTCAAAGCAGCGTGAATGAAATAAACACTTCTGCTATGATCAATGTTCTATCGTGGCAGCGCATTGGATTTAAAGTTTGCCATCTAAACGCGCGCAGTCTTAACTTGGAGAAACTAGATTTTTTAAGATATTCATTTGCAGATTCTGAAGTTGATGTAGTTTGTGTAAGTGAGACCTGGTTTAGACCTGATTTATCCAATTACACATACAGTATACCAAACTTAAGTTTATACAGAAATGATAGAATAACAGATACTATTGGAGGAGGAGTGGCAATATACTGCAAAACTAGTCTAGACTGTAAACTAATAACTAAATCCAAAGGTTTAGGTGTAGAGTTTATAATATTGGAAGTTCGTGATAGTTCTACTAAATGCTAATTGCGTATACAATCCTCATAAAACTTGATCTCCTGAACCTTTTTTCAATTCACTACTTGAATTTTCGGCTTTGTATAAGGACATTATTATCTGCGGGGATTTCAATATTGATATGTAAAAACAAAACACGCGCTCATTTGACCTGAGAGATATGGTTTCTTCGCTGGGTCTATGCATTGTCAACAACTCTAAACCCACACGGTTCTCCAAAAACTCTACTCCAAGTTTGCTCGACCTAACTATAGTATCTGACTATGATTCGATATTACTTTCTGAACAACTCTCTTTTATTTCCGACCATGACCTGCTTTTCTGCACTTACGATATTAAATTTGTACGCTCCACAGAGCCCTTATTTTTTGAATATAAGGATCTAAGTTCGCTAAATTTGTTGGCTCTACAAGAGACCTCTGATGCTTTACCTTGGTACAACTGTTGGCTGTATTCTGATGTGAATGACAAATTGAATATTTTTAATAATTTTGTTAATTTTCTGTTTAATGAATGTGTTCCTACTAAAACTGTGGCCATCCGAAATAAAAGCTTTCCTTGGTATACATCTGAAGTGATGAACCAAATTAAAGTACGCAACAAAATATATTCTAGATGGAAACGAAATCCATCTGAGTCTAATTGGAGCATTTATAAAGCTGCACGTAATAATGCAACTTTTATTATTCGCAACTCTAAGAGAAATTATTTCGCTTCCAAGCTCAGTGCGTCAATGCCACCCAAGAAGTTGTGGCAAAATTTTTTGAACTGTTGGAATAAGTGAAGGTAAGAGTGTACAAAAATGCAGGTTTCAACCTGATGAGCTTAATGACTACTTTTTGGGAAATTTAACTGGTGAGAATCACTTTGATTTCACATGCCCAAGTGTGCCTCTTGGCTCTCGGTTTACTGATTTTGTAGCTGTAACAGAAAGTGATGTAGTCGACTGTATTGCAGCGATCAAATCAAACTCAGCGGGCGAGGATAGAATCACAATACGATTTGTTAAACTTATATTGCCCCTGGTCATATCTTGTCTGACTCATATCATTAACCACTGCAGAACTACTTCTACTTTTCCTCAATCCTGGAAAATTGCCAAGGTCATCCCACTACCTAAGAAATCTAACCCAATTTCAATAAACGACTACAGGCCAATCAGCATTCTACCTTGTTTGTCAAAAGTTTTTGAGAAAATAATAGCTAAACAGATCCAAACAAATTTATCAAATAACGCATTGCTTAGCCCTTTTCAATCTGGATTTAGAAAAGATCATAGTTGTGCTTCAGCAATGGTTAATATTCTAGAAGATATAAGGCAGGATTTTGACAAAGGTTATTTGACACTTCTTTCCCTACTTGACTTTTCAAAAGCATTTGACAATGTAAGCCATGATATTCTTCTCTGGAAACTTGAACATCTTCTTGGATTCCGTGATAGAGCTCTTAAACTTATTAAAAGTTTTCTTACAAATAGAATGCAAAGAGTGGCTAACGATGACTCTTTTCCGTCCTTTAAAATTGTCAAACAAGGAGTCCCCCAGGGTTCAATTTTAGGGTCTATCCTTTTTTTGCATTTTTATAAATGACCTACCACAAGTTTGTCAGTATGCATCAATCCACCTTTACGCGGATGACGTACAATTATACTATGCTCAACCTTTTGGGAAAATTGGTGTACTCGCCAAATCGCTTAAAGAAGATTTAGCGAACATATGCAGTTGGGCGAAACTGAATGGTCTGCTTATAAATCCCACGAAGTCTAAAATTGTACCTATAGCAAACAGAGCATTTGAATCTGAAAGTATACCCAATATTTTCTTAGGCAACGACAATTTAGATGTAGTCGAACATGCTTCTAGACTAGGTTTTGTTCTAAACAAAAATCTATCTGGTTACAATCATATAAACATGGTCATAGGCAGAGTTTATGGATGTCTCCGTAAGCTATGGCTAACAGCTCCCTTCACACCTTTTGAAACTCGTCGTAAACTCGTTCTAAGCCTTATTGTACCAATTATCACTTACTCAGAAGATGTCTATGGTAGCCTAGACTATCTATCTCAGCGTATACTTCAGGTAGCTTATAACGATGCGGTGCGCTATATTTACAGACTTCGAAGACATGATCACATTTCTGTTCAATCAAAAAATCTTTTAGGTTGCACTTAAACAAATTACATCAATGAGGGAAATTGTATATTTCTCCACAGTATTATAGTAAAACAAGCTCCACCATATCTTTTTTCTAAGATCCATTTCGCACGGTCGACTAGAACATTAAATGCAATCATACCACCTTTCAAATATTTAAATTCTTCCCGACTCTTTTTTGTTCATGCTTTAAAGCTTGGGAATAGTTTGCCCGCATGTATTAAAAGAATAATAAGCACTTCCAACTTTAAGAATGCGGTCGTTAGACACTTCTCTCATCTGAATTAAAAACATTTCCCTTTTCTTTTCTCTCTACCTTTCTTTACTGTTTTTGTAATCTATCTTAAAATAAATCTTAAATTATATAAAAACTAGACTTAAGTTAAGAATTTTCCAAATTGTTAAAATTGCTGTACTAAGTACTAAAAAAGACTATGTCTTATTGTACATTATCATTATGAAATAAATAAATTGAAATAAATTGAAATTGAAATAAGTTTAATTATTTATTTAAGAATTTTGAAAAATTTATTTTTATAAAAATCTCAAGCCCCTAGACCACAGCAGTGTTGGATAGTTACGCGTAACTTTGAAATTTTAATTAGTTACACGTAACTTATGTAACTAAATGTAACTAATTGTAACTAAATGTAACTAACTTTAACAAATAGAATTTTTCAAATACAAAAACTCACATTTTATGTTAAATTGAAATTTAGAAGTTCCGTCCACAAACCCGTTCGAATGACGATTGACTATACTGTTTTATGGCAAAGCTGGATGATTGAGATTGCCGGCTGTGCCCACGGCAATCTGGCAAGGAATACAATTTTAAGTTACTCTATTTCTGCAAAAAAAATTTAAAAATAATAAAACAAAATAGATCTCGTTTGATTTCATTTGGGCGAGCCAAATCTGAAATTTGAGACCAAATCTGAGATCAAATCTGAATTTACCATACAAAAATAAATCACAATAAACAAAGAAATGTCCAGGAATCTCAAGAAAGAAGGGAAAATTTTAAATGTAAGTAAAAATCTATTGTATGCTCCAAGAATATAATATTTTATTAGATTTCCTTTTCATCAGGAACATAGTAATTTCAATATGTATTCCTTGCCAGGTTGCCGTTGCCCTTGCTAATAAAAGAATTTTGTCAATAGTCGATTGGGATTCAGGATGAAATGTGATTTTTTTTATTTTTTATTATTAAGTTAGAGTTACTTTTATTTAGTTACAGTTAGTTACATTTAGTTACATTAGTTACATTAGTTACGCCAAATATTGGGCGTAACTAATTCATATTAGTTACGCGTAACTAAACGAGTAACTTACTTCATGTAACTTACTTGCCAACACTGGACCACAGTCACACATAAGAGATTAGAGCAAGTTCGTGCGACTAAGTCGTGCATTTTATTTTTAACAATAACAGAAGTGTAAATATTTGAAAAATACTCAAGTCGAAGCAACTTCACACACTAGTTGACCACGCTCATGGTCAATGGCAATGGCAACTTAGTTGTCTATAGAAACTAAGCCAATACAAGTCATGCGGCCAAACACGACATGGATTTGGTTTTTACATGGTAGCCTGCAGTCACTTGTCATGATTTTGGTCTTATAATGCGTTATGCGTGAGGTACTTTGCCTTTATGTATGGTCAGCTTAAAAAATGGTTTGCCTTTCTAAGGTTGAATATCATGCAGATTAAAGGACAACTTTAAGCCGAAAACAGATGTGCAGAGGGTCTGCACGCAGCGCTGCATGCAGAGCCGAACCTAAAACAGATGTGCATACTTTTGAAATTGTAAATTGCCTAGTTCCGTCAAATCGAAGGGAGAATGTAGTGTCTGTCTGCACGCAAATTTAAAAGATTTTTTTGCTTTACTCGTGTGGTGAACTAGTCCTCGTTCAAAATACAAGTAAGAGCGTTTATAAACACTTAAATAAAATGTAATTCACATGATTTTAAGCTTTTATACTACGTTTTCATTAGGGCCGAAATAAGGTAATTTGGAAATTTGCTAAAAATGTGTTGGTTGAACACCAAGCTATCTTTTTTTTTCTTTCTTTTTTACAACCTTTTCATTCTTTCTTCTTGTTTTGTTTTGTTTTGCTTACGACTGCCGTTGACTTGGATTTGTTTCCAATTTGACATTTTAGAAAATATCTGTTCAATTGTTTTCAATTAACTTATACATAATGTATGTAACGGGTGATTTTTAGCTGGTTTGGTTTTGGCAACACTGGTTTTGACAGCTGACGTGTGTTTAGTACCTTGTGTCACTGTCAAACAGCTTCAGTTTGGTTTGCAATTTAACCATGGATCGTCTTACAAATGAACAACGCTTGCAAATTATTGAATTTTACTATCAAAATTCGTGCTCGGTTCGAAATGTCGAAATATCGAAAAATTGTGTTCAGCGATGAGGCTCATTTTTGGTTGAATGGGTACGTAAATAAGCAAAATTGCCGCATTTGGAGTGAAGATCAGCCAGAAGCATTGCAACAGCTACCAATGCATCCCGAAAAAGCCACTGTTTGGTGCGGTTTATGGGCCGGCGGCATTATTGGGCCATATTTCTTCAAAGATGATGCGAATCGCAGCGTTACTGTCAATGGTGAACGCTACCGAGCGATGATAACAAACTTGTTTTTGCCCGAAATGGAAGTTCTTGACTTGCATGATATGTGGTTTCAACAAGACGGTGCCACATGCCGCACAGCACGCGAAACAATGGCGCAATAGCGAGGCGAGTTTGGTGAACAGTTAATTTCACGTTTCGGGCCGGTCAATTGGCCGCCTAGATCGTGCGATTTGACACCATTAGACTATTTTTTGTGGGGGTATGTCAAAGCTAATGTCTATAGGGACAAGCCCGCTTCGATTGACGCACTGGAAGCCAACATCCATGCATTCATTCGTGAGATACCGGCCGATATGTGTTAAAGAGTATGCCAAAATTGGACTCAGCGGATGGGCTACCTGAGACGCAGCCACGGTCAACATTTGCATGAAATTATCTTTAAACATTAAATTGCAAGGTTCAAACTATCGATTCAAATAAATATTTCATTCATTTTTTCGAATTTTATGTGTTTTTTTTTTTAAAGTTCTAAACCTCTTAAAAAATCACCCGTTATAATCATTTAAACACTACCTACAATAGCAATTTAAGCATTTAATTTTACCATTAAAGTTTTTATTTAATAGAAATTATCAAATCATTAATTTGTACGTGCTTTAAGCAACATTGTTTCTCTACTAAGATTGTATTAAATTTTCTAGCTTGAGCCTAACTCAACTTCTCAGTTCAAAAAATTCAATTGTGTCGACTATAGCAAACCTTGTTTATTGTGTGCGAATAAACGCCACACATTTATTTTCGGCAAAACTGTCAAAATAAGTAATGCCAGATACTAATTATTTTAATTTTTTTCATTTGTTGTTGTGGCTGCATTGAAACTAGGCAGCCTTTTTAGAAAAAGAGACATCGTGCAGCGCAAGGTTGCGTGCATACCCTGGAAAGTGACAGCTCCCAAAAGAACCTGTGTAATTTATTTTCTCTGCATGGGAAAAGGCTGCTTATCTGTTTTGACCATTCGTTTCGCTTGCAGATCGATCTGAAAACTTTTATAGGTAGTATGAACCATGTTAAAATTTTCACACTACTACTTTTTAGGCCGTCCTGGCGGGGGCGTGTCCTCATAATCAGCCTAGGGCGGTCAGAACTCTTAATCAGTCGCTGCTCGTCACAAACCAGCAAGCAATTTGTCTTCACAAAGGCAGTGAGACAAGTGTCTTATTTAAAATAATACCTGTCGTCTTACATAACAAAAATAAGGAAATAAATACTTTCGCCGTCCTCGGCAGTGGCTCGTCAATATCTCTTATCGACGAAGATCTCGCCAGTGAACTGGACGCTGAAGGGGAGCTGCAGCGGCTGTGTCTCAAGTGGACTTCGGATACGCATCGCACAGAAAATTCATCGCTAAAAATAAGAATAGAAATTTCGGCAACTACCATCAATAAAAGGCACACAATAAATCTTCGCACTGTTATTCATCTCGATCTTCCAAAACAATCCATCAATGTAGTACAATTGGCCAATCAATGCTCTTACCTTAGTCGCCTTCCGGTAAAAACTTACTCTAAAGCGAAGCCTCGCTTATTTATTGGACTAGGTCAGTGGAAACTGTGCGTACCTTTGAGCTCTAAAGAAGGAAGAGAAGACCAACCAATAGCATCCAAAACCCGCTTGAGTTGTAGTATATACGGCCCGTTTAAACACGAGTCTAAAACAAACGATCAACCACAAAGTTTTGCCAACTTCCACATATGCGAATACCAGAAATCCGACCACAAGAACTTGAGTGGAATCTTTAAGGAATTTGTAGCAATTGATACATTAAAATCAACAACTTCTAAAGCTATACGCTCATGCGATGATGAAAAGGACATATCAATATTGGAACGTAGCATATCGAGAAACGGAAAACATTTTGTTGTTCCCTTATTATGGAAGTTCGATACCAAAGAGATGCCCAATAACCGCTTGATGGCAGACCGCCGATTATTATACCTTGAAAAGAAAATGCTTTGAGACGTGGAGCTGTCTAATAGACTTCACCAACAAATCGAAAAGTATGCAAAAAAACAGTACACCAGAAAAATAACTCCAATAGAGCTGCAAGAAAATGTGTCTTCAGTTTGGTACCTTCCAGTTCCTTCCTGTTACAAGTACCAATAAGCCAGCTAAGGGAAGAATTGTATGGGACTCAGCTGCATGCGTGGATAATGTCTCATTACATTCTATGCTCTTTTCTGGTCCAGAAATTGTTCGATTCAGAGAACGAAAGATTGCAATATGCGCTGACATACAAGAGATGTATGGATCAGGTATGGATAAAGGGAAGCGACTAATATGCTCAACGTTTTCTGTGGCGAAATAAGAGTACTAATAAAATCGAAGAGTACATAATGCAAGTAATGACGTTCGACTCAACATGCTCGCCCTTCTGCGCTTAATTCGTCAAAAATATGAATGCAAATAATTTCGAAGCTAAATACCCATATGTATCACATGCCATAATCGAAAGGCACTACGTCGATTACTATTTAGACTGTGTAGACTCTGAAGATTAGGCTGGCAGCTGGTAAAAGACGTGATTTTCATACATAGCGACGCTGGTTTCAATATACGAAATTTCATGTCAAATTCGTCAAAAGTTAAAGCGTTAAAGAAAGAGCATCCAATTACGACAAGACTGAAAGCAAACTGAAAGTTATATCCGGCCCCGAAAAGGTCCTTAGCGTGTGGTGGTCACATTTAAAGCTTATTGCTTTACTTGAAGATTTCCAGCCTACAAAAGAGAACTGCTCCGAATCCTCTCCTCAAGTCGGTATTTGATCCTCTGGGATTCATAGCAAACTTTCTGGTATTACTAAAAATTCTCCTGCAAGAAATCTGGAGCTCGGCTGTTGCATGGGACCAGAAAATTCTTCCTGACCATTATGAAAAATGGTGCATTTGGATAAATCTAATACCGACCATCAAAAAAATCAGTATGCAGAGGCCATATATGACGCCATTGTCCCTTGGAGATTAGATAACTATTCCTTGCAGTTGCATATCATATATTTTTTGCTGCCAGCGAGATGGCATATTCAGCGGTATGATATTTTCGAGTTACCAAAGATGAGGTTATTAAGTGCTCTTTAGTTAGTACCGAAACATAAAGAGGACCATTAAAGATGATCTCGATACCTCGACTAGAGTTGGAAACAGCTGTCTTGTGTACGAAACCAGCACGAATGATAACAGAAGGCCACTCTATCGAAATAACAGAGAAGTATTTCTGAACAGACTCTCGGACGGTTCTAAATATTATAAACTTGGATCATCATAAGTACAAACAGTTTGTGGCGTTAAGAGAGTAGGAGGAATCAAAAAATTGGAGATGGCTACCTAGCAAAATAAATGGGGCTGACGAGGCAACAAAGTGGAACGGTAAAAGCGAATTTCATTCAGAAAGTCGTTGGTATCGAGGTCCAAAGTTCTTGTATGGACCCAAGGAACAATGGCCAGGACAAATTTCTCTGTTAGGATCGGTAACCGGAGAAATGAGACACATCAATGTACACCACGTCAAAGAAATCGACTTCGTTATAAATGTAACGAGATTCAGCTGCTGGAATAGACTATTGCGCACAATGGCCATACCAATCAGATTCGTTTGGGAAAGAATCCTAAATAAAGAAGCATTCGGCACAATGCTAAGATCAACACACTTGGGGGCAGACAGTAATGTATCTTATGAAGATGTGTCAACATGATTTCTTCTCCGAAGAAATAGCGAGTCTAAAGATGGACTGAATGGAAGAATCAACGCTCCCTAAAATGACCGCACTATACAAGCTATGCCCATATCTAGATAACAATGGACTATTGGGAAAGAAAGGACGAAAAGATGCGGTACCAGGGGTGCCATTGGGTACAAAACACCCAATAATTCTACCGAGGCGACACAAAATAACCAATCTGCTTATCCACGACTATCATCAACAATTTTTGTCACAAGAACAAAGAAACAGTTATTAACGAAGTCCGCCAAAGGTTCTACATACCAAAGCTCCGGATCCTTTTAAAAACTATAGTGAGAGGACGTCAGCAGTGTAAGAACCACAGATGTCTTCCAGAGCCACCATTCATGGGAAACCTACCATCTGCTACTTCGGACCACTATATGTCAAAGTCGGAAGACACTCCGAAAACCGTTGGGGAGTGCTTATAACATGCCTTACAATACGAGCAGTGCACATAGAAGCCGCATCTAGCCCATTTTCAGATTCCTGAATTATGGCAATATAACGCTTTATCGCAAGAAGGGGCCACTGGAAATCTTTAGCGATAACGGGACCAATTTTCGGGGTGCCAGCGTGGAGTTGAAGGAACCGCTGACCCCAAATCATTTACTGTTGGGATCATCAAACGGAGACAAGCTTGCAGGAGAAAACACTGATGACGCAACCCTTATACGAAAAAACTTTAAAACAAGCGAACATTTCGCTAATTGATTTTGCAACCGATTGTTGAACGAATATCTCCCTGACCTGACCAGAAAAACGAAGTGGTTCTCGAAGACAAAGCCTATAAACGAAAGGGATATTGTTATCATCACTGATCCAGCTAACCCAAGAAGCTCTTGGCAAAATCGTCTGGTTCTCAAAATATATCCCGGAAAAGATGGCGTAGTACGGAGTGCGGATATAAATACCCAAAACGGCATCTATACTAGACCCACAGCTAAGCTCGCAGTCCTAGATGTTGACAGGTTTGGCGAGGATGGAAAGCCAGTTCCAGGAACCAGCTTACCAGGGGGATTGTTGCCAAACCTGGCAGTATTTAATCTGCGCTGACAGTAAAAGCGTCAGCTGTCACTGATAATCTGGACTGACAGTGAAAATGGCGGCTATCCTTTATTTGTAAAATAATGAAGAAGACTCTAGCGCGGATTTTTTTACTTTTACACCAAACCTCATGGCTGAAACACCAATTCCAATAGTCTTATTGAAAGAGAAAACTTATTTTATAATATTATATTTTGTATTACATATTAAACAAGCTTATTTAAGAAATGATATGAAATATTGAAATTACCTTTATACCAAAAAAAAACTAAGTACAAATCTAAGTAATTTAAGAATTATGAATTGTAAAATTATTCTGCTTATAGGAATGAAAGTTTCTTATAAATCAAAGAAGAAGCTGTTCATATTTATATCTATCAAGATAGACAGTCGCAACAGTAAGTATATTAAACAAAACAGGTTGAGCAATTGGCGGCTGCTTATACGACTATACGAAATGCGTAGAACGAGCAAATCAACACAACTTTGTGAAACAATGTGACAACGTTTATCTCAGAGGACATTTTGGAGGAGCTTTTTTCAACCTTGTTCTCGCGTACATCAACTGCAACCATTGGAGAAGCGACTTTGTATAATTTCATATCAGTAGGTGATTTTAATGTAAGAACTGGCACGAAAGGAAGTGTAGATGCCCAGCTTAGGAATGAAAATCTAGTTACTACAATCAGAATTTCAAGGGATAATTGTCGTGATCGAAACTCAAACGCGTTTATAGAGTTCTTTGAAGAGATTGTAGCATTTATTTTGAACAAAAGGGGCTATATAGACAGAACTGGTGAATTTACATTTGTGAGCAGCAGAGGGTCTTCTGTAATTGGCTCCTGTTGTCCATCATGTATTTGTATTGGTGCTATAAGGAACTTTAGGTTCGGTTGTGAAACTTTCTCTGACCATATGCCCCTTACAGTAAGTCTAGCTGCACAAAAAGATACAACGATCAATGATTCTATAAAACTTCTACGCAAGCAGTCTAGATCAATACATAGCACACAGAATTGGTAATACCAACGTAGGTGAAGATCTTTGTTCTGGAATAAAAGAGTGTGTATACAGTGCAAATGGAGATATTAATCGGTTTACGCTACAAAGAAACCATGGTTTGATGCAGCTTGCTTTTATGCTAGAAGAAATGTATTGAAAAGCCTTAAAATGCACAGAAAACACAATATCGATGTTTACGGAAGACACTACAGAGAGTCGAACAAAAAATACAAAGACTTATGCATACTGAAACAACGAAAATACTATTAAAATATAGCTGCATTCAACAACATAAACAAAGACGCATTGTTCGATTGTTCCACAAATTGACTCTTTTGGGTATATCCACAAAATTACTTTCAATACTTTAGGCTCTCTATCACAACAACACTGAAACAGTATGGAATGGTACGGATATCAGTGATTTCTTTTCTATGAATCGCAGTGTTAAACAGGAATTCGTTCTCAGTGCTCTGCTAGTTATTATGTTTTGAACGACCTCGTCTCTTATCTACCGGGTGAAGTAACTGCTGAAGGTGTATCAGTTAAAATCTTACTTTATGCAGATGATATTGTGCTACTTATGGATAGTCCCGCTTCCTTACAAGCAATGATAAATAGCTTTGTAAGTTGTTGTACGAAATGGAAATGCTTGTGAACTTAGAAAAATCTTAAATTGTGATTTTTCGAAACTGTGAACGCCGAGGAGCTGGAGAAAAATGGATTTTAACAAAGGTGAAATCCAAATATCCAACGAATACAAGTATTTAGGAGTAACTCTTACTTACAATATGTCGTGGATGGATCATCTTACGCAGAGACTTGTAATGTCTAAGGATTCAATAAATGCTACCTGCTCAAACTTCATCAGAAACAAAAACATACAACACTCAGCTAAGTACAAGATATATGAAATTGCTTCAAAATCACTTATGAACTACAGTGCCCAATTCTGGGGAAGGTTTTCTTCTAAAAGATGTTTCTCCATGCCCAGTAACATACCAAACTATGTACCTAATATAGAAACTGGACTTCCAAAAGCTTTACTCTCAGCACACGAACTCCATTTCAAATACATTCGTAGAGTAAGTACCCTCCCCGAAAACAGATTGCCGAGATATCTTTCCGATGTCATCGTGAGAAAGCAGATTTACTGGGCTAATTAATGGTCAGAACTCTTTTAAGTCAATATTGAGTTTAACTTTTCTACAAAATCTGAGTGGAATGCACTGCACACAGGAACTTGTGTAAAACTCGTAGAAAAACATTGGTCGGAACACACAAAAAGAACTCTTCCACGCTTCCACAATGAGTTTTGTAACTTGAACTATGCTCATGTGCCGAAGTACTTCAAAGACAGTTACTCACGCGAGATGATTGGTATGGTCTCTAAGTTCAGGTTCGGATTGCTCAATCTCAATTCAAGAGCATTTAGAAGGGATACGAATGGTTGGTATTTGTTTTTAGCCGGAACAGAAGACAGGTCCTTGGAAGTGAAAGTTTTGACCGTGACCAGTTCCTTGAAATTCTCAATATTACCTGATACGTCAAATCACCTCCTATACTTCACTCCACGTTGAGCGCCATCTGTATAGAATAATATGTTGTAAAATATACTGTTCAACCTCCATAACAAGCGCCAATGGAACATCTGGTGTCTTTCCATGTAACTGACTACATGGTCATGATTCACATAACATTCATGAAACGACCCTATTTGAACAAATACTTACCATCCCTCCACTTACAGAACCTCTCTTTCTCCTCCTACCTACCTACCCTATCCGACGCACCACAAAACGTTACCCATATTGTGGAACTCTGCCTTCACTACTTCGAAAAGGCCAGTCACCAACAATACAATGGTCATGTCGTCAAGTACTTCTTCACCAAACATCCAACAAGCATCATTCTTACTGCTTGCCAAACACTGTTATGTGCATACAACAAAACCCAAAATAATACTCTATACCACAGAATACCAAACTCTACTAGACATACACAGGATCGGTCGCCATAGACATTTGACACGATGTTCTTCTAGTGAGTCCAGGGTGGAAGGAAAAATCTCCGCTTAAACTATTGTGATTTCAGTTAAGGAGAACTTTCTCCACAACTTCAGCTTTATGTAAAAGTTAAGCGGTAGATCAAAAGGGGGTCGAGATCTACCATCGCAGTCGGTCCGCAGGCCTACACCACAAACTAGCTGAGTTGGGTCGTAAGTCCTTGCTCTGGGATCTACTAGACGTTGTCACACTATTTACTACTGCAAACCTATTGAGTTTGGGTGACATAAACTCAAAAAGAAAAATCAAATATTAATTACAGGGGCCCGATCAACTATTGTCTCCTTGAAGAAAAAAAATATAGGAAAGATGTCTGTTACTAAAAGTAACGTTTAATTGCTATTATCAAAGAGAGTGCACGACAAGTGAGCCTATATTATATTCACCGATGACCATTAATATCACGTATTTGTGGCTCAGTCAACCTGCTATACGCAAAACTACAAAGCTTGGCTGACTAGTGGCTCATGACTAAACAATCACCACTTGTAGAGGGAGGAGATCACAGATGTAATTGATCCCCTTGGAATCTATTACCCACCCTAGAGAAAGTATCTAACCACGCCAGATAACTTTCACCAATTGTCCTAAGTTGCCTACGGAAAGAGATTCCGAAATATTTTCTTATAGGACCCCAAAACTAGAAAGAAATAAACCGAAAAGTCTACTTACATTCTACATATTTTAATTCAAACTAGGAACAAGAGAAACTAAAACACTTCCTTCCCATTCAACCCCACACACTTGTCACTATTTCCATTACACACGAGAGCTGTCCACCCTCCTTTACGCAGCTTACCTTAGAACTGCATTGCTGAAAAGAAAAGTTTCCAACTTCCGACAAGACCACTGTTAAGCAAAGGCATATAAAGTACTACTAAACTTTTCTCATCAGAACTTTATAAATTCTGTTTATTAAGTTTTTCTTAAGTCTAATATAAATCTTAAATATACCTACCTGTTGGGTGAAAATATACCTTTAAAAAAAATGAAAACTCAAACCATATAAAATAAAACACATCGAACTCGTTGTTAAACAATTGGTTAAGTGACCTTTATTGTACGCCCTTCATATAACCTTCTTTTCTCATCAGCATTTACGTAACGTAAGGTCAAGTGGTTGTATTCATTGATGGTTGTGTGCGGACCCTTTATGACAATGGCATCATCCATCATTCTCCCCCCCAGTGCACAAGGTAAACGACCGTGACATCTTTGCTCGACAGTAAGCTTTGATCAGATACCCCTTTATGTTTTCATGATTGTTGTATCTCACATGTAAAGAGAAATCGTATTAGTTATATTTCTAAAATAATACATTTAAACCAAACATCAACAATAATTTGAATTTTATTTTATACGTAATTTTTATTGATATGTGTAAGCCTCCTAACAAAACATAAAATCCTCATAGCATCCCTGATGCGGCAGAGGCTGAAAAATATTCGAACTCAAATGTCATCTCATCTTCTGCTTCCGTTCGTCACTGAGAATTGATGTTTATTTTCCATTGATGTTCAAGGTCATGTGCATGCGGTATTCGGTGTGGTTTTAATTTATTTATTGCGATCGGGGCAATTATGTTTAATATTATTGTTTAATAATTAGTGTTGTGAATGTGAATAGAAAATATATGTTTTTTTTTTTAAATATGTGGCTTGTGCAATAAAGGTGTGGTTTGAATTTTATGTGTAATTTACTATTATGTACTTCATGTATTGTTGGTTTGTTTGTGAAAATTCTATTTGCTTATTTAGAAGTGCATTAATTTAATTAAATAGATTAATGTGTTACATATTATACTGTTTGTTGCAATTTCATTTAGTTTTGTGTTAAAATTCCTTTTTTTTTAGTAGTTTCAATTAAACATATTTCAATGAACATTATATACATCCATTATGTAATCGTGTAGTAGGTGGTTGTTTTTGTCCTGAATCCTGACCTACACTATGCACCCATGTACAATGTACATAAAGCACTTCTGGATACTCGAAGGGTTGTTGTTCTTTTATGTATATACTCCGGTATGTTAAATATTTGGCATGATTGCCACTTTAGATGAAACAAAGTTGACTTGTTAATATTATTTATTTTGTTTGAAATTATTTCGTTTTTCGTATATTATTTTATTTCTTAAGTTTTTATTTTGCTTCCAATTATTTTACGTTTTTTTTTTTTGTTGATTTCATATTGATAATTTTTTGTAGGTAGATATAGAATGAATAGTTTTTTTTACGTGCTCATGGATATTTTAATTTTGGATATGAACCTTTCATGCATGTATGTGTGTGTGTGTGTCTTTCTTTTCTCTGTTTTTTCTTATAATTTTAATTTTGTTTTTAGATTTTTAATAGATTTAGGTTATTTTCCCTGTTACAAATGCGAATGATATTTGAATATTTTATGATTTGAGTGGCTGTTATATTGTTGAATTTTATTAAGTTTTTAATTGCATACTTGTTGGCGAATGAATGTGTTGATTTTGTTTTAGTGGACTGTATGAATTATTTTGGGTTTTATGAGTGAGGTTTCCCTTTTAATTATATTGTGATCTTTTATGAGTGAGTTTTGGGTTTTGTTTTTGAAAAGGTTTTTGTTTTGTTTTTGTGTTTGAGTGAGCTTAAACCGAATTTAATTAGGTTTTATATATATTTTGTGTAGGGTTGAGTTTTTTTTTTTTGCCTTTTTTTACTTTTATGTTCGATGTTTTGTTTTTGTTTTACATTTTGTTTTCCATTTTAAATTAATTTTAGAATCATTTTTGCATTGGATTCCGAAGAATTATATTTCATTTTCATTTCATTTGAGTTTTTTTTTTTTTTTTTTTTTTTTACGTTGAATTGTATTAGCTTCTTTCGACTTGAGTTGATAATTATTTCTTCTTTTTTTTTGAATTCCGATTTAGATTATTTGGAATTAATTTGTTTGAATTGGTTTGATTTTTGATTTTGATTTCGGGAATTAAATTATTGTATTTTCTTCGGTATTCGAATTTGATGGTAGTGGACATATCTTAGTTATAGGTCTTTTGAATTCGTTGTTTTGCGTTTTAACTTTGACGACGCGAATAAGATTGTCTTTTCCTGGAAAAGTTTCGATAATTCTTGCTAATGGCCATTTCGATGGTGGGAATCTTTCGTCACGTAGTAAGACGAGGTGTCCGACCTTAGGCTGTTCTTCCTTTTGGAGCCACTTCGGTCTGTTTTGGAGTCTTGTGAGATATTCTCCGCTCCATTCCTTCCAAAAGGTTTGTAATACAGCTTGGATTCGCTTCCATCTATCGAGGTACCCCATTTTTTCGTTCTTCAAATCCACTTCTGGAACTATATGGCCTGACGTGCCGATTAATAAGTGTGCTGGAGTTAGTGCACTAAAGTCGTCCAAGGTGTCCGTTACCGGGCAAAGGGGTCTCGAGTTAAGACACGCTTCTATCTGTGTTAGAAGCGTGCTGAGCTCCTCAAAGGTAAGCGCTTGGTTTTGGGCGATTCTTCGTAAATGGTTTTTTACGAATTTCACTCCTGCTTCCCACAATCCACCGAAGTGAGGAGAAGCAGGAGGAATGAAATTCCATTTTGTTCCCAATTGCCTTATTGAGTTGGCGATGTCGGTATAGTTATACTTCGCTGCGTTGAGCATCTTTTGAAGTTCCGAATTTGCAACTTGAAAATTGGTTCCGCAGTCGCTGTATAGGTTAGAACATATTCCTCTTCTCGACGTGAAAAGTCAAAATGCTGCAATGAAGGCTTGTGTTGTTAGGTCGGTTACTGCTTCGAGATGAATAGCTTTGGTCGATAGGCAAATAAATATGGCAAAATATCCCTTGAAACGTTTGGAACCTTTTCCTTTCCAGGCTTTTACTTCAATGGGACCAGAGTAGTCGACACCAGTATGAGTGAACGGTCGCGACATATTTACTCTTGGGGCCGGCAAATTTCCCATTAGCTGTTGCATCGATTTTGGTTTAGTTTTAAAACAAGCATCATTCTTACTGCTTGCCAAACACTGTTATGTGCATACAACAAAACCCAAAATAATACTCTATACCACAGAATACCAAACTCTACTAGACATACACAGGATCGGTCGCCATAGACATTTGACACGATGTTCTTCTAGTGAGTCCAGGGTGGAAGGAAAAATCTCCGCTTCAACTATTGTGATTTCAGTTAAGGAGAACTTTCTCCACAACTTCAGCTGTATGTAAAAGTTAAGCGGTAGATCAAAAGGGGGTCGAGATCTACCATCGCAGTCGGTCCGCAGGCCTACACCACAAACTAGCTGAGTTGGGTCGTAAGTCCTTGCTCTGGGATCTACTAGACGTTGACACACTATTTACTACTGCAAACCTATTGAGTTTGGGTGACATAAACTCAAAAAGAAAAATCAAATATTAATTACAGGGGCCCGATCAACTATTGTCTCCTTGAAGAAAAAAAATATAGGAAAGATGTCTGTTACTAAAAGTAACGTTTAATTGCTATTATCAAAGAGAGTGCACGACAAGTGAGCCTATATTATATTCACCGATGACCATTAATATCACGTATTTGTGGCTCAGTCAACCTGCTATACGCAAAACTACAAAGCTTGGCTGACTAGTGGCTCATGACTAAACAATCACCACTTGTAGAGGGAGGAGATCACAGATGTAATTGATCCCCTTGGAATCTATTACCCACCCTAGAGAAAGTATCTAACCACGCCAGATAACTTTCACCAATTGTCCTAAGTTGCCTACGGAAAGAGATTCCGAAATATTTTCTTATAGGACCCCAAAACTAGAAAGAAATAAACCGAAAAGTCTACTTACATTCTACATATTTTAATTCAAACTAGGAACAAGAGAAACTAAAACACTTCCTTCCCATTCAACCCCACACACTTGTCACTATTTCCATTACACACGAGAGCTGTCCACCCTCCTTTACGCAGCTTACCTTAGAACTGCCTTGCTGAAAAGAAAAGTTTCCAACTTCCGACAAGACCACTGTTAAGCAAAGGCATATAAAGTACTACTAAACTTTTCTCATCAGAACTTTATAAATTCTGTTTATTAAGTTTTTCTTAAGTCTAATATAAATCTTAAATATACCTACCTGTTGGGTGAAAATATACCTTTAAAAAAAATTAAAACTCAAACCATATAAAATAAAACACATCGAACTCGTTGTTAAACAATTGGTTAAGTGACCTTTATTGTACGCCCTTCATATAACCTTCTTTTCTCATCAGCATTTACGTAACGTAAGGTCAAGTGGTTGTATTCATTGATGGTTGTGTGCGGACCCTTTATGACAATGGCATCATCCATCATTCTCCCCCCCAGTGCACAAGGTAAACGACCGTGACATCTTTGCTCGACAGTAAGCTTTGATCAGATACCCCTTTATGTTTTCATGATTGTTGTATCTCACATGTAAAGAGAAATCGTATTAGTTATATTTCTAAAATAATACATTTAAACCAAACATCAACAATAATTTGAATTTTATTTTATACGTAATTTTTATTGATATGTGTAAGCCTCCTAACAAAACATAAAATCCTCATAGCATCCCTGATGCGGCAGAGGCTGAAAAATATTCGAACTCAAATGTCATCTCATCTTCTGCTTCCGTTCGTCACTGAGAATTGATGTTTATTTTCCATTGATGTTCAAGTTCATGTGCATGCGGTATTCGGTGTGGTTTTAATTTATTTATTGCGATCGGGGCAATTATGTTTAATATTATTGTTTAATAATTAGTGTTGTGAATGTGAATAGAAAATATATGTTTTTTTTTTAAATATGTGGCTTGTGCAATAAAGGTGTGGTTTGAATTTTATGTGTAATTTACTATTATGTACTTCATGTATTGTTGGTTTGTTTGTGAAAATTCTATTTGCTTATTTAGAAGTGCATTAATTTAATTAAATAGATTAATGTGTTACATATTATACTGTTTGTTGCAATTTCATTTAGTTTTGTGTTAAAATTCCTTTTTTTTTAGTAGTTTCAATTAAACATATTTCAATGAACATTATATACATCCATTATGTAATCGTGTAGTAGGTGGTTGTTTTTGTCCTGAATCCTGACCTACACTATGCACCCATGTACAATGTACATAAAGCACTTCTGGATACTCGAAGGGTTGTTGTTCTTTTATGTATATACTCCGGTATGTTAAATATTTGGCATGATTGCCACTTTAGATGAAACAAAGTTGACTTGTTAATATTATTTATTTTGTTTGAAATTATTTCGTTTTTCGTATATTATTTTATTTTTTAAGTTTTTATTTTGCTTCCAATTATTTTACGTTTTTTTTTTTTGTTGATTTCATATTGATAATTTTTTGTAGGTAGATATAGAATGAATAGTTTTTTTTACGTGCTCATGGATATTTTAATTTTGGATATGAACCTTTCATGCATGTATGTGTGTGTGTGTGTCTTTCTTTTCTCTGTTTTTTCTTATAATTTTAATTTTGTTTTTAGATTTTTAATAGATTTAGGTTATTTTCCCTGTTACAAATGCGAATGATATTTGAATATTTTATGATTTGAGTGGCTGTTATATTGTTGAATTTTATTAAGTTTTTAATTGCATACTTGTTGGCGAATGAATGTGTTGATTTTGTTTTAGTGGACTGTATGAATTATTTTGGGTTTTATGAGTGAGGTTTCCCTTTTAATTATATTGTGATCTTTTATGAGTGAGTTTTGGGTTTTGTTTTTGAAAAGGTTTTTGTTTTGTTTTTGTGTTTGAGTGAGCTTAAACCGAATTTAATTAGGTTTTATATATATTTTGTGTAGGGTTGAGTTTTTTTTTTTTGCCTTTTTTTACTTTTATGTTCGATGTTTTGTTTTTGTTTTACATTTTGTTTTCCATTTTAAATTAATTTTAGAATCATTTTTGCATTGGATTCCGAAGAATTATATTTCATTTTCATTTCATTTGAGTTTTTTTTTTTTTTTTTTTTTTTACGTTGAATTGTATTAGCTTCTTTCGACTTGAGTTGATAATTATTTCTTCTTTTTTTTTGAATTCCGATTTAGATTATTTGGAATTAATTTGTTTGAATTGGTTTGATTTTTGATTTTGATTTCGGGAATTAAATTATTGTATTTTCTTCGGTATTCGAATTTGATGGTAGTGGACATATCTTAGTAATAGGTCTTTTGAATTCGTTGTTTTGCGTTTTAACTTTGACGACGCGAATAAGATTGTCTTTTCCTGGAAAAGTTTCGATAATTCTTGCTAATGGCCATTTCGATGGTGGGAATCTTTCGTCACGTAGTAAGACGAGGTGTCCGACCTTAGGCTGTTCTTCCTTTTGGAGCCACTTCGGTCTGTTTTGGAGTCTTGTGAGATATTCTCCGCTCCATTCCTTCCAAAAGGTTTGTAATACAGCTTGGATTCGCTTCCATCTATCGAGGTACCCCATTTTTTCGTTCTTCAAATCCGCTTCTGGAACTATATGGCCTGACGTGCCGATTAATAAGTGTGCTGGAGTTAGTGCACTAAAGTCGTCCAAGGTGTCCGTTACCGGGCAAAGGGGTCTCGAGTTAAGACACGCTTCTATCTGTGTTAGAAGCGTGCTGAGCTCCTCAAAGGTAAGCGCTTGGTTTTGGGCGATTCTTCGTAAATGGTTTTTTACGAATTTCACTCCTGCTTCCCACAATCCACCGAAGTGAGGAGAAGCAGGAGGAATGAAATTCCATTTTGTTCCCAATTGCCTTATTGAGTTGGCGATGTCGGTATAGTTATACTTCGCTGCGTTGAGCATCTTTTGAAGTTCCGAATTTGCACCTTGAAAATTGGTTCCGCAGTCGCTGTATAGGTTAGAACATATTCCTCTTCTCGACGTGAAAAGTCAAAATGCTGCAATGAAGGCTTGTGTTGTTAGGTCGGTTACTGCTTCGAGATGAATAGCTTTGGTCGATAGGCAAATAAATATGGCAAAATATCCCTTGAAACGTTTGGAACCTTTTCCTTTCCAGGCTTTTACTTCAATGGGACCAGAGTAGTCGACACCAGTATGAGTGAACGGTCGCGACATATTTACTCTTGGGGCCGGCAAATTTCCCATTAGCTGTTGCATCGATTTTGGTTTAGTTTTAAAACAGGTAATGCATCGATTTAGATATTTTTTCACGTTTCGTTTTAAACTAAATATCCAATATTTATTTCGAAGGTATGAAGTAACTTGTTGTATTCCACCATAAAGTGTTTTTCATGAGCTTCTTCAATTATCAGTTTGGAAAACTGGTGATCAGGCTTTAAAACAATTGGGAGTTTTTGATCATAAGTGAGTGTTGCATTTTCCAGTCTGCCTCCAATTCTTATAATTCCAAATTGATCAATGAAAAGGTTGAGTGACTTGTTAAGTTTAGTTTTCATAGTTTTTGTGAGCTCAATGATGACATCCGAAAACATTTGTTGTTGTACAATGCGTATGACAATGTGCAATGCAATGTCCAGTTCCATGGGTGAAAGAACCGAATTCATCCTGTTGTCTAGATTGGTTTTGAGATTTTGAACAAATCTATTGACTAAAGCTATGATTCTCAAAGCTTTGTTGAGTTTGGAGTATCTGCTTAAGATATCCAAAATAACATTTTTGTTTTCGAAAGCTACGTGAACCTTAATTTCACGTTTTTCTTCCTCGGTTTCGAATTGAGTGGGTTGCTCTGGGATTGAAAAGTCCCATTTTTCATGAAGAAAAGGTGGTCCTTTCCACCATAAATCGTTTTGAAATAATTTGGACGGCAGCATTCCCCGGGAAGCAAGATCAGCTGGGTTTAACTTTGTAGGAATGTGTCTCGTTGAACTTCGGTGACTCGGTTGGCGATAAAGGTTTTCCATCGTGATGGTAACGCAGTTATCCAACAAAGAGTTGTTGTTGAATCCGTCCGGGCGAAACTTGGAACATTTTTGAATGGGAGAACATCTTGAGTGTATTTAAGGAGCTTTGCTAGCAACACAGCCCCACACAGCTCCAATTTTGGCAAGGATACCGTATTTACCGGAGCAACTTCAGTTTTGGGGATCAAGAGATGAGTGTATGTTCGATTATTAAAATCTAAAACTCGAATATAAACGACGGCTCCATATGCCTTGGTTGAAGCATAACTGAATCCATGGAATTCAAGGCTTTTAAAGTCGCTTTGGGTGTTAATCCATCGTGGAATACGGATGGTTTGGAGATTCTTCAATTCATTTTGAAAGGAAAGCCATTCTTGGTGAAGTTCCGCAGGAATGGTCTCGTCCCATGAGAGACCATTCAACCATAATTGCTGCATAATAATCTTGGCTTTTATAACACAAGGCGAAATCCACCCAAGTGGATCAAAAACGCGCGCAATGGTTGAAAGTATCGTGCGTTTTCTAACGATGCTTTCGATGGTGATTTCTTGAAATGAAAAGGAATCTGTAGATGGATACCAACTTATCCCGAGAGTCTTCGTATGATCCAGAGATCCAAAGGTGAGTGATACATTTGTTTCTCGATCTTCTTCTGGAATGGGCTTGAGAAAATCTTCTTCATTGCTCATCCACTTCCGAAGATGAAAACCAGCAGACGATAATAATTTTTTTTTTTTTTTTTTATAATGCACACGCGCTCAAGGGGTTTGTTATAGCCCTTTTAATGATAAGTCACAGCGCAAGCGATAGGAAGTTAGGAAGGAAGGGAAAGGAGGTGTCGATGAACATTGATCTGAATGTTTGAAGATCAAAATGGCAAGGAAAAATTGTGCCAGGCAATCCATTCCACATTCGTGTTGTACGGCTAAAGAAAGAATCTCTATATTTCACGGTACGTCCGAAATTGGGCTCAAGTGTAAACAGATGAGCGTTCCTAGCAAGACGAGTATTACGGGGGAAATGTTTAAGGGGTGGAACGCAGCTGGCTACCTCGAGTGAGCATTTCTTGTAAAAGAATCTGTAAAATAAGTAAAGACATGAGATATTTCGACGATGTTCGAGTGACGGAAATGTATATATAATGTTTCTCTCTCCTATCAATTTTAACGCTTTTTTCTGAACTCTGTCGAGCAGGTGGAGAAAAGTTTGAGAAGCACCTGCCCAGAGATGGGAGTTATACTCGAGTTTAGGGCGTATAAACGCTTTGTAAATTGTAGCCAGATCAGAAGGGGTGAAAAACTTCTTGCATCTATTAAGAAAGCCTAAGCATCTTGCAGCATTCTTGGCAATCTCAAGTATATGATCATTCCAACGAAGATTGTCACTGATACACATACCGATTCATGGATAATGGCATAGGGGGTATGTTTAGCTTCAACGACAAAAGACAGCATTGAGTTTTCGACGCATTAAACTTCACACGATTTCTAGTACCCCAATTCACAATGCTGTTTAAATCGGAGTTTAACGAGCTTATCATACGATTTCGTTGTAATAACACGTCCGAAGGCGAAGGCCGTGAATTATCGAACGTATATGAAAAGCTGAGGGTTGAGTCGTCAGCAAAACAATATAATGGATTAGAAGTCACAGACAAGTGATCATTTATAAAAATGAGAAAGAGAGTCCGAGACAGAACGGAACCCTGGGGCACACCAGCATTTATTTTGTGGAAATCAGACTTGAAACCGTCTAATACAACTTATATTGAACTGTCCAGAAGATAGCTTCTAATCCAACGAATAAGAGTATCATCGATACCAAATGCACGCATTTTCGATAAAAGACCTTCATGCCAAACTCTATCAAATGCCTTTGAAATATCAAGCGCAATAATCTTGCTTTCGCCAAAGCGATGCACAGATTTGTTCCACTGTTCGGTGAGATATGCCATCAGATCACCAGTGGAACGATTGCTGCGAAAGCCGTATTGCCGGTCATTTAAAAGCTCCCGATCTTCGAGATATTTCTTGAGCTGACGATTTATCAGCGTTTCCATGACCTTGGAAAGAAGGGACGTAAGTGCAATTGGTCGGCAGGAAGAGGGGGAGGAGGAGTCACCTTTTGTTGGGACGGGCTGGACAAATGCTGTCTTCCATCTACTAGGAAAGATTCCTGAACGATAGGAGCGATGAAAAAGCTTACGCAGTGGTTTTGCCAGAGATGAAGAACACTTCTTCAGAAGAATAGAGGGTATACCATCCGGGCCAGCGGATTTGTGTATATCAAGATCATGAAGTACTCTTGCTACTGTACGAGTGCCTAAAAATATCTGTCCCATAGAAGAATTAACGTTCTCAAGTACAGGAGGGGCATTGTTGCTTGCAGGCAACGTAGAACTTGCAGGAAAATGAGCTGCGAGCATATTCGCCTTATCTGAAGAGCTGACAATAGGTTTATCGTCGACGATGAGCGTTGGAACTGATGATGACGTTGAGTTCTTGACGTTTTTTACAAATGACCAGAAGTTCTTACTGCCTTTGGGACATTGCAGAATTTTTTGCCGTAACTTCTGGTCATGTAAAAATTTCGTTTTGTGTATAACGGAGTTGCACGAGTTCCTAACTTGTTTGTGTTTCTTCCGATTTTCCTCAGTTGGGTTGGCTTTGTAGGATCGAAAGCTTACTTCTTTCAACCTGATAGCTTCTTTACACTCTTCGGAAAACCAAGACTTTTTTTTTGGTTTGATACATTTTGTTCTGTGAGGGACAAAAGTTCTCATTCCAAGAAAAATCACTTCTGTAATCATTTCAGCACTGGCATCAATGTCATTATCGAGAAAGCATAATGACCAGTTAAAGTTGCGAAAGAAATTATTCAGACCGTCCCAGTTGGCTTTCTCGTACTGCCAAACGGTCCTAGTGGAAATTTTTTCTTTAACTGGATGGTTGGAGATCGAGAAATTAGCTGAAATGACACAATGGTCCGAGGTGCCAAATGGAGAAGTTACTTTAATAGTATATTTATCAGGATGGGAAGTAAGGAACAAGTCAAGAGTATGGGCGGAATGCCCATCAACATCCGGTATACGAGTAGGCTCATCGACAAGCTGGGTAAGATAGTTATACTCAGCAAAGATCTCGGTATACCTTCCTTCGAGTGTTGTCTGGCCAGAATAGCGGAGCCAACTTGAATTGTGTACATTGAAGTCGCCCGTAATCACGACTTCAGTGTGAGGACAATGGAAAACAATTCGGGAAATTGAATCTGACAAAGCATCTAACTCATCACAAGTAGACATGCTGTCAAGATTCGGACTCCTGTAAAGAAAACAGTAATGAATGATATGCTTGCGGACAGTGAATTTGAGCCACAGGAAATTAAAGTTCGTATTAGAACAATGCCCATATTGGGGAAGGCTCTGGCAAGCAATATCATTTCTAACATAAACGACAAGACCATGGTGGGAAAAAAGTAATGGCACTAAGTTATATCCAAACAAACAAAATTCTGATAAATCAGTATTCTGTCCAACCTGGGTTTCACTTAATGCCAAAACAGCTGGCCTGTATTGAACAGTATGGGCGTACACAGAAAAAAAATTCTTCCTTAGCCCACGAACATTTGAATATACAACACAAAAATCACTTACCATTTTGAAAAACTAAACACAAAGAGTTCAACTTTGACGAAACTAATTTCAGCCGTGCAGTATAGGCCCATATTAATTCCAATTATAAACAAACTGTCCTAGGTGTTATGCCCATAAAACAATTTGCAAACGGGAATTAATATAGACAAAAGACACGAATGAAATATACATCAAATGCTGCTCACTTATCCAATGCAAAACCTCTTGCGATAAGCCTCACAAGAGGCTTGCATTGCATAAAAAAGCAACAGTTATGGGTGGCGCGGGTGAAGAGGATAGGTATTGTTGGATGCTGTGCTGCGAATGCGAGCGAGGTATTTGGTGTATTTTTTTTTTCTTTTTCTTTTAATTGGCACTGATTCTATTTATTTTTCGAGTTTTGGGCTGAATTTAATTTATGGCTTTAGATTTATTGCGCTATTTATGGTAGGTATGTAAATTTGGTTTGGTTTTTTTTTTTTTTTTTTTTTTTGTTATATTATTTTTGTGGGTGACACACGCGCACAGAAACAACGCGACCGCACACGACGAGCACTTGATCGACACTGAGAAATCTGTTCATACTTTTCTCTTGCATCTTCCGGTGTATCTCCGCCTGACACTAAATCGTCAATATACATATCTACGCGGATAATTTTTGCGGCTAATGGATGCGTGGATTCTTCATCTGATGCCAATTTTTTGAGTGTTCGGTTTGCCAAATATGGTGCTGGGGCAGTACCGAACATTAAAATTTTTACTTTATAAAGTTTAACGGGTGAGGATGGATCTTCACGCCAAAATAGAAGCTGGTAATACGCATCATCTGCATGGATCTGGATTTGCCTACACATTTTCTCGATGTCTGATGTGAAGGTAATTTTATGAGTTCTCCACCTTAGAACAATCGATATTATGTCAGTTTGAGTTTTAGGTCCAGTCATTAGATGATCGTTTAGCGAACTTCCGTCCGAAGTTTTGAACGCGGCGTCGAAGACCGCACTAAGTTTGGTAGTTGTGCTGGATGCTTTGATGACGGCGTGGTGTGGTACAGCATAATGAAAGGGTGAGTTTATTTTGGAGTCGTGATTGATGTCCACTTCTTCCATTTGATCTAGTTCAAGATATTCCGATATGCATTTGTTGTATTTTTTGTGTAGTGCAGGCTCGTTAAGCAGTTTCTTTTCTTGTTTATAGAACATATTGAGTGCATTTTGTTTGGTGGATTTTAGTTCGGGTCGATAGTTTTCTTTAAAGGGCAAAGATACTTCAAAGCGCCCTCCCGGCAACCTCTTGATGTTGTGTAAAAAATGGTTCTCACACGCAACATCTTCTTCAGTTTCGGCCTTTTCATATGGTGATTCTTCAATTTCTCAGAACTTTCTCATTTGAGTATCAATGTCAATAAATTGACTATATACTTGTAGTGAACAAGTTCTTCCAATAGGAGCTTTTCCCATGATTATCCAGTCAAATTCAGTTTTTTGTGCTATTGGAGCAACAGGTTCAGCACCTCGGATAACTTCTGGTAGGACCACTTCGCAGTAAACATCACTTCCCAATTAAAGGTCGATTTGGGCTGGAACATGGAATGAAGGGTCGGCTAGTTGTAAACCTTTGATGTGATTAAGTTTCCTTTTGCAAATTTCTTGGCTTGGAAGAAGTCCGGTTAGGGTTTTGAAAATATACCCTTTTGTTGCCAAGACAAAATTTGAATAATTTGAATGTAAGCTCAAATCTACAAAATTCCGACATGAACCGCTCTTACTTTGTCCTAGGACCGAAACGTCAAAGGAAGTTGGGTGCTTTTTCAAACCCAATATTTGAGCTGCAGATTCGGTTATAAATTACGCCTGAGATCCAGGATCAATTAATGCTCTAAGTTTGAAATAAGTACCATGGGCTGACTTGACTTTAACGATTGCTGTTGCTAGTAAAATTTGGGTGTTTCTAAATTCATTTAGATAATAGCAATTTGAAGATCCTGTTGTTTGTGAATCGCATGGTTGAAACGATGGCGCATTTGGATTAATTACTGTAGCTACATGATGTGATTGAGTACGATTGGTATTTTGAGTGATTGTATTTGAGTGACTAAAAGAATTTGCATTATTTTGTTGAGGGTTATTGAGTGAGTTCGATGGTGTTTGAGTGCGATTGGATGAGCAAGCGTTATTTGAATTATTGTTGTTTGTGTTGCGTGGAATTTGATTATTTTGAGCGATTGATTGATTGTACGAATCCCAAAAATTTCGGGATGGGTTGTATTGTGAAAACTGACGATTTGTATTGTTTGTGTTGCCAAAGTGAAGAAGAATTATGATTCCTTTGGCAAAAATGACATCTCTTGCTGCTTGGGCAATTGTTTGTTCGATGGCTGTATGCTAAGTAGTTAAAACAATTGCCATATTATTTGACGATTCGTTGTCGTGAACTTACGTCCATTTTCAAAAACTTAGGACAACTTCTTAATGAGTGCACACCTTTATGGCATACCTTGCACCAAAAATTTTCTGCTGAATCAGTGTTCACATGGAAAACACTCTTTTGCCTTTTATTCGATGTAGTTGGTATTTCTTTTTGTTGGTCTACCATTTCTAATGCTCAGAACTTTGTTTCTAAGAAATCCGCAAATTCTTTGAATGTAGGGATATCTTTCTTGGTTCCAAGCTTGGTTTCCCATTTTGACTGCAGAGAAGTCAGCAGCTTTTTTAAAAGCAAAAAAAAATGATTGCGTCCCAGTGATCGACTGGCAGTTCAAGATTTTTTAATGGATGTAAAATTTTTGTGGCATTATCTAACAATTCACTAATACTTTTTGAGTTTTCTTCTCGAACAACTGGTAACTCGTAGAATAATTTGAGTTCGTTGTTTACCAGGATTCTTTTAAAATCATACCGAGACTTCAACAGCTCCCAAGCTTTGTCGTAGCTTGCATCGTCTGGACTTATATGTTCAAGTAAGACGCCTGCACCTTCCTTACAACACGATTTTAAGTAGTGCAACTTTTCAATGTTTGTAAGAGTTGCATTGTTATGTACCAAATTGATCGTGCAGAGAACGCCAATTTTGGTTCTCTCCAGTAAATGTGGGTGGGTGAATTGTCGGAAGTCGTACATCGTGCTGTTTTTTGTTATAGCTCGCATCTGAAGATAAGCTATTTTCATTCTCTTTGGCTGAGTTATTTTCTTTCTCGTTAGCTCTTTCTTTTTCTTTGCTACAAATTTGTCTAATTCGTCCAACAACAAAGCTCTGTAATCCGTGTAGTTTTCCTTTGCTTCGTTGTAAAGTTCCTCAGTTGATGTAAGAACTTCAGGTTTTACGTTTTCGCTGCGATTAACTTCCCGAAATTGAATCCCAATGTTCTCCCAATTGTTTTCTATCGTGGTGAGACGTGTAGCTACATAATTTTTTGTTCTACGCGTTGAACAAACAGTTTTCTTAAAATTCCCAAAGTCTTTTGAAATCTGGACAGATAATGTCTTAACCAATTTTGTAGCACCAGTCATTATAATTTCTTATTTATTTTTATTTATTGAATAAAAACTATAATTTTTAAGGAAGTGTAAATGTACTCACTTTGTATTTCTTGCTTATTTTCAGGTTACTGGATTGCTGCTGCTGCCGGCTGCCGCGAAGCTGTCTTCTTGTTGAATGGATGCATGGATGGATGATTATTTATTTATTTATTATTTAAACCGTAGATTTAAGTTTTATTAAACCGGGTTTTTATTAAAATAATTTATATTAGAAAATTGTTCTTGAAAAATTTGTTTTGAATTAAAAAAACGAACAAACGACAAGATGTCGGCACAATGTCTTTTAAATTTTGAAAAAAGTCGGCGTTATTGATTTAAAAAAAGAAACCACGGTAATTGTTTTTATATTGTCTTTAGGCACTTGATTTTTATTAAAGGCTCTAAGGACCAAAAATGTTGGGTGAGAATATACCTTAAAAAAAAAATGAAAACTCAAACCATATAAAATAAAACACATCGAACTCGTTGTTAAACAATTGGTAAAGTGACCTTTATTGTACGCCCTTCATATAACCTTCTTTTCTCATCAGCATTTACGTAACGTAAGGTCAAGTGGTTGTAGGCATTGATGGTTGTGTGCGGACCCTTTATGACAATGGCATCATCCAACACTAACTAACAAATGTCCAAAAGTTTTATTCAATAGTATCTCAACTATTCATAAGAGATTGTTAACTTTACTTAAAATTTACTACTCGTCATACAAGAATGTTTTTCTAATATGAATTAATATATTCAAAATGTCTTAATGTTCAAATGCAGATTACCAACATTAAAATATTTACCTATCGCTAATCGCGATAAATAATTTCGGTCTAAAAGAAAACTAACAGAGTTTTCTGAACGTTAAATATGTCTTCCTAAAATCTTTGTCAATACAAAATAAAATGCACGAGTGGGTCGCACGTACTTGCTCTGTGGGTGCAGTAGTACGATGAAAACAAAGTTTTCGAGCAATATGAAGAACTCATGTTTGAAAAATTTGGGAAAACTACAAAATTTTGGTTTAAACTGGAAAACCCGAGCGGGAGCTTACGTTAAGAAACCTTTGAATTTTTACAATTTAGATGTCATCTTTTGGGCGCTATAAATGATATAAATGTCCGATTATAGCCAAATTAATAAAATTGTTAAAACAAATTTCCGTTATTATCGTTTGTAATCAAAAACTTAAATGCAATCGGTAGAGCATTTTTTGAGTAAATTAGAAAATGCTAAAAAAATTGACCAAAACCTAGTGGCTCTTTGTATGGGAGCCACCATTTAAATAAGAGAAACTGGAAACTATACCAAACAAAGTTTGTTTGAAATCGATACAACCGTTGACAACTTATGGCAATTTGAAAAAAAGACGTCAAGAACAGATTTCCGTTATTTGCATTTTTAGCCAAAAACTAAAAACGCAGTTCTCTTAAGAACACTAAAAAAAGTATTACACACAAAGTTTAAACAAAGTCGTTAGAGCCATTTTTGAGCAAATTAGAAAAACCAAAAAAGTTGGCTTAAACTGAACGGCTCGTTGTATGGGAGCCACCATTTATAAAGGCTTTAGTGAAAAAATTGCAATTTTTTCTTATAGAACGCTAAAAAAAAAACTATGCCAAACGATGTTTGAGTCAATTCAATTAAGCCGTTGCGAACTTATGGCCATTTTAAAAAAAAACCGTTTAAACCTGGTTTTCGTTACGACCATTTGAGCCAAAAACGAAAAACGCAGTTTTGTTAGAAATGCTTAAAGTTAGCTAAATTTTGAGTTTAATCAAAATCTTTAGAGCCGTTTTCGAGAAAACCCGAAATGAAAAAAACCGTTACATGAAAGGTACCACTTTAAGCCGGGCTAAAACGAAATAAAAAAAACCTCGACAATCGTTTTTCTTCAAACTATATATGCTATATATGAAGTTTGAAGAAAATCCGTCAAGCCGTTTAGGCTGTAGAATGACGTGAAAAAGCGCACATCCGCACATCCGCACATCCGCACAGACGCACAGACAGACCGACGACGGACGAAACCAATACTTGCTCTATAGAGCAAGTAAAAAAATTAGTTTTGTCGAAGGAGAAACGTACTCTTAAGTATCGTGACTCTTGACTCATTTCGCTCTTGTAAAGAGTGTTCAGAAGTAAATGTTTTGATTTTATCTTAATGATCAAACGTGAGAAGACCCGCTTCTCGTGCATTTTATTCTCGTTTAAATGATCGTTATTCTAAAGAAAAAGTAAAAAAAAAACTAGGAAGGACTAATTTACACACGACGTAAACTAAACTGAATTCACCATTGATTATACTCAAGCTTTTCAAAATTTAAAATCCTTAACAAACCCAAAAAAAAGTATGGGACGTAAGTCCAAGGGTTATTTAATTGGAAGTAGACTCAGGGGCGGATAGATAGAGATAGAATATGTAAATCAATATATCAATCAATATAGTTTAGCAAAACAGTTTTTAAAATCAATATAACTATTCTTTATAAAGTCAGGCGGAATGATCGCAGATGTGCACAGCTGCAACCAGACGCTGATACTAGGGGTAGCTATAACCATATTCGTATACAAAACTCTTCTCAAAAACTACACGATAGTGACTCAACATGTGAGTATAACACACTATCTTCAATTTTGAAACACTTCTTCGGTAGACGTGTCTTCCAACTTATAAAGACTTCCACAAGCTACTACTGGCTTGTGTAATTAAGTATTTTCAAGTGCACTAAGGTACATAAACAACAAGTACAAACGATAATACAAATACGCGGCAATACGAGGGAACTGATTCAAGTCCTGGACTTCGATTTATATGTATAAAGAACAGATCAAAATGGAAAAGTTCGAAATAAGACCTATTCCCCCCTATCATGGTATTCCGTTCGGAGAATCCTCTGATCGTAGAAATGTTCCGATTTTCGGGATTTTCTTGTTCATGGTATCCGAATCGGAATGAAAATGAAAACGTGTACCATCGCAAAGTAATTGACACAAATCAAAAGACTGAAATGACAAATCTTTTTCAAAGTGAATGTTTGTGTTATTTCACAGCTCATTTAAATCAATCTCATTTAAAGTTAAAAAAAATATGGACAGCACAGTGCTATTTTTAGAAGCAGAAAGGTATGAGCTAAGAGAAAGAAGTAAAGAAAAAACAAAATCCTTAAGAAATATACCAGCGCAGCGACCGGCTGGTGAAGGTCCTGGCAATGTCTGGCTTGGCCACTATCATTTCAACCAGCCGTTCGTATTGTCTTTTTTTTCTAAATGAACAAAACATACATATATAAATATATATATGCTTATGAACTAAGATAAATGAATGTTAAATTCAACTTACAGTTCAGACGACGTATTCACAAACATTTTTTGCTTTCTCTTTACTGTTCTCCGACAAACTACCGTATGCAAATGTCTGCCGGAGAAAATTTGGAGAAACACAAACCTATGGGACGCCATGCATCGCAAGCATTCTTTGTGCGTCGCTTTGATTTTGACACTTAAGCGTCAGGCATCGCACGAATTCGCAACGCTTTGATCTGATTTTGGCAATTTCAAAGCATACTCCATTTTGTTTCGGAAGGATCTCTGATAAGTCAATCGGAACGGTTACCATGATACAAAGTTTGTACAATTCGTCCGAATCTGGGGAGATTTCTCTCCGATCGGTTACCATGATAGAGGGGATTGTCTTTTTCTGTCTATATGACAGGAGTGATAAAAAAAAGTAATTTAAGTTTAAAAGGAGTATCGAGAACCCTATTGGTTCTAAGTGAGTGGGTTTGTGAACAAAATCTTCGACAAACAAGTGATAAATAAAAAAAAAGAAATTAAGAAAATGTGGTGGAAACACCAAGTAATGAAAACACGAAGTATCGAAGTAAATTTATGAGCAAAAATTTGCTGAAGATAACAAGTATAGATACTTTATATAAAAGATATACGATACGTGAAGTATCACGACAAAAACGGTTAGCTAGATTCGTTATTTTTTTTTTTTTACACTATCAGTTCTCGAGAGCAAGAAGCTTATATCAAGCATTAACTTACAATCAGAGATTAGCCAACACATATTATGTGTATCGAGAACCCTATTGGTTCTAAGTGAGTGGGTTTGTGAACAAAATCTTCGACAAACAAGTGATAAATAAAAAAAAGAAATTAAGAAAATGTGGTGGAAACACCAAGAAATGGAAACACGAAGTATCGAAGTAAATTTATGAGCAAAAATTTGCTGAAGGATAACAAGTATAGATACTTTATATAAAAGATATACGATACGTGAAGTATCACGACAAAAAGGGTTAGCTAGATTCGTTATTTTTTTTTTTTTTTTACACTATCAGTTCTCGAGAGCAAGAAGCTTATATCAAGCATTAACTTACAATCAGAGATTAGCCAACACATATTATGTGCTCACTGGCTACATCATTTAGTGCAGGTGTTAGTTGTTAGTAAGCAAAATATACAAATAACATAACACAAGCACACAAAATAATAAAATAAATAAACAAGTACATTTATACAAAATAGATACAAAAACATGAGAACATACTAAACATAAACTATGAGCGTGGTGCACTGGTTTTAAATGTTTTTTTTAGAGAGGATTTACTAATGTTAAAATCAACAACTTTTATTTGAGTTGAAAAGTTTGCACATGCGGGTAAGAGGTTCATTCATGCCATAATTAGTACGGTGTTGGCGGCAATGCAATAGCTCTAATCTACGAAGATGATGAGCCCCTCCGCGATAATTAAAACCTGCACATGATAGAAGATCGGGTGAGTCCAAAGATCCCGTTAAAAGTTGGTGAATAAAAATAACATCATTGTTAATACGCCTTTGTGACAAGGTTTGAATCTGTAGAAGTTGAATCCGGTGTTCGTAAGGTGGGAGGTTGAATGGATCTGCCCAAAAGAACCCTTTTAAAGCAAAGCGAATTAAATTACGCTGAACTGACTCTATCCTAGATTTATGAACTTCGTAGAAAGGAGACCATACCTGTGATGCATATTCTAGATGGGGGCAAACATGACAGTTATATAAAGCTAGGGTTACATAAGGATTTTGAAATTCCTTCGACCATATTTTAACAAATCCCAACATGGAATTAGCTTTTTTAACAATAAAGTTGATGTGTTCGTGAAACTCAAGTCTGGGCTAAAGCTTACTACCAGATCTTTAAAACTAAAAACGCGATGCAAAACTTGTTGTGAAATGTAATAGCCGTGTGTACTTGGTACCCTTTTCCTTGAAAATGTCATTGTCTGACATTTCGCTGGATTCAGGCTTAAACAATTCTTGCTACACCACATAGCAAATCTGTCCATGTTGGCTTGCAATTCTACGCGGTCATTAGCTGAGTTAATGGATTTGAAGATTTTCATATCATCAGCGAAAAGAAGGATCTCACTAGAATGAATACACGAAGTTACGTCATTTATAGCTAGTATAAACAGTAACGGACCAAGATGACTGCCTTGTAGATTTTGCTGGAAAAGGGTTAGAAAACGAATTTCTGAACTTCACTATATACGAGTATGATCTGTTTCGGAGATATGAATATATCCAATTTAAAAATCCTACAGGGAAACCTAAAGCTTTCAATTTGAAAATGATGATTTCATGTGAGATTTGGTCAAAAGCTTTTGAGAAATCTGTGTAGATACAATCCAGCTCATGTCCACTCTCTAATGCCCTTGAGCACTTGTTCATAAAGGTTGATAAGTTTGTGACAGTAGACCGCTTCTGCATGAAGCCGTGTTGTTGATGGCAGATTAAATGTTTGCAGAAAAACGTTATGCTATCACAAACTACTTGTTCAAAAAGCTTTGGAATAGAAGACAGTTTAGAAATCGGTCTGTAGTTGGTGATATCGGACTTATTACCCTTTTTGAAGACGGGAGTAATGAATGAATCTTTCAATACTTGAGGAAATTTACCAGACTTAAGGGATAGCTTGAAAATAAATTGCAAGGGAGAAGCTAAAACAGAGGAACGTTTTTTTAATATTATAGGAGGAATGCCATCAGGACCGGGAGAGTAATCATCTTTCAGCAATGAAAGATAATGCAAGACCTTATCATTATCAATGTGGATGTTGTTTAAAGTGGCTTGGGGAAAATCACGGAAGTAGTCAAAGAAATCAAAGTCTATATTGAGAGGATTTTCAATAAAGGACTTACTGAAATGCTTTGCAAACGCATTGCATATCTCAGGTGAGCTTGTCAAAGCGGAATCTTTGTAAGCAAAGTTCACTGGATACCCATCAGACTTCTTCTTTAAATTTACAAACTTCCAAAATCTCTTTGGATCAATCTTCAACGAAATTTCCATTTCCTTCACATATGCTGCATATAGGTTTCTGGAAAGTAAATTAAACTCTTCAAAAAGTGCAAGGAATACATTTTGATCAGAAATTGAAAGACTTTTAATGTAAGACTTCCAAGCCTTATTCCGTTTGTTGCGTAGAGATTTAAGCTCTTTCGTGTACCACGGATGGCTGGAGTTGATATTTTTAGATATCTTTAGAGGAATTGAGTTTATCAAGCAGCTATTGAAAATTTCGTAGAATTGAGTAACTGCGTCGTCAATGTTAGAGCAAACATGAATTTTCGAAATATTAGAAGCATTCAAATTGTCGTAAAGTAATTGAAAGTCAGCTTTACGGAAATCAAGTGAATAAGAAGAGTCTTCAGCATTACTTTTAGTAAGTAAATTGCTGCTCATATCAAAAAATGTATCCAATGGGGGATGGTAGGAGTCTAAGTTAGAAATGGCAGAGGTAGATTCTACCACTACCGTATTAACAGCGTCAGAAGAAAAGACTACATCGAGAATTCGATTTCTACAATTATTAATACAGCTTACTTGCTGTAAGTCAGTAGAGGTTATGTTGTCCAAAAGAAGAAGTTCCTGTTGCGAAGAAGTTAAGGCAGCTTCTAAATAGGACTCGTCTTCAGAAGGGGTCCAAGTAATTTTAGGTAAATTGAAGTCACCCAACAGTAAAATGTTGCTATTTGAACTGGCAATATCAATCATATGATCAAGAATTAACGATAGCTCTGCAAAAACTGACGCAGAACTTTTCGGTGGAATATAAACATTAATAATAAAAAGATCGTTTGATTGAAAAGAAACCTTAACAAAAATGAGTTCAATTGAAACATTAAAGGGTAAAGAGACAAGGGAAGATAAGATGCAATTACGAACAGCAATCAATACACCACCGCCCACTCCCTTCGGCTTATCCACATGACGGTCCTTTCTAAAAACAGAAAACTCATCGTCGAAAATTTCTGTGTCCAAAAATGAACTATTGAGCCATGTTTCTGTGAAAGCAAAGATATCGTGTGGAAAAGCTTGAGAGTTCTAAAGAACTTCAGCAGTTTTGCTGCGTGTCCCTCTTACATTTTGGTAGAAGAGGGTTATCCTATTAAGTTTTTTGGAGCCGATACTTTAGCAACTCGATTATTGAGATTTTTTGATCGAACTACAAATTCTTTGACTAGTGTACCGGGAGGCCAAAACTTATTGTCGCAGAGAGGACCGAAAAATGCTGGAGCAGTAGTTATCCTGAACGATGACACAAAACTTTCAGGCTTACTGATTTGATTGCATTTTATAGCTGACGCACTCGAGATGCAGTTATTAACAACAAGATGTTGAATTATGTCATTGGGTTGGAGTTCAGGGTCAAGTCGGGATACAAATACTAATTTTGGCTTAGGAACAGATTCTATTTTTTTGGGAGGTTCAGAATCTTTGACATTATTGGTATTAGTATTAGTATTAGAACAACTTGAAACACTTTTCGGTTCAGAGCAAGATGGGGTTGTGCTTTCTAAAGCAATGGGAACCGCAACCGCCGGTGAATCGATATCTGCACTAGAGTTGTTGATAGTAGTAATAACTACTTCTTGAAGGGGCATACTTATTGGAATGACTCTCCTTGAATTTGGGCGCTTTGGGTCTGGGGACGGAGTTTTCGATGACGATGACCCTTCCCGACCCCTTTTCTTACCCTTTTTGAGAGCAGACTTGGTAAGCCCAGAAGATGAGGGGTTACTCGGGGGTAGGGATGAAGGATGAGGAGAGTCAGGTTCTAATTGCTCTGTTGACTTTGATTTGTTTTTGGAGTTTCAATTGGGGAAGGAAATGAGATTAAGTTAGCTGAAACTGAGTTTAAATTTTCGCATAAAACTTCAAAGTTCTTAGCAATTTTTATAATCTCATCCTTAAGAGATGACATCTTGAATGAAACTTGTAATAATGATACCTTAATACAAGTTTTACAGTACCAAAAAGCAAATTTGGAAGAATGGATTTTATCTATAAAACTATTTGTTGAGCCTAAGCATTTGGCGTGGAATAATTTCCCACAAGGACCAAAGCAAGCAAGAAGAGGAGTTGAACTCGAGTGCTCTGTACATTTCTCAGCTGAGCAGACCATTATAATAGCAAAAAGAAAGAATAGAAACAAAATTAAAATAGTTTATTTCGAAAGAAAGAAGAAAAAGAAAAAAAAGAAAAAAAGAAAAAACGAATTTTTTTTTAGGACCACCAGGTATCGAACCAGGTAAGGAAATAATCTAAAGGACCTCGCTCAGACAGTTTCCGCTGTCAAGTAATTTAAACGATGGAGGAAAAAATGATTTTATCACCTATCTAAAACCATACAAATGTTGCAATTTACTAAGTAATTTTTATTACTACAAAAGGTCTTTTTTTTTTTAATAGAGGGGAAAACAAGTTTAAAGAAGGGGAAGTAAATGGTTTATATATCTAATGCAATTTTGAAAGCTCAAAATTGCAATTAAACAAAGATGACTAAGATGACGCTTACCAAAGCCAAAGAAAAAAACACAAAACAATGAAATAATTAAGTTCGGCAATTAAATGAAAAAATAAAAACACCACACAGATCACTATTTCTTTAAAATTACGGTGGAATATTATGGTTTATTACAAACAATGATTTGCATGCAAAATGAAATAAATTTAAAGGAGCTCAAATTACACACGACCACTAAAAGTACAAACAGTTCTTCCACTGATATATATATATGTATGAATATTTTAATAAAAGATGTTTTTTATTAACGAGATGTTTGCTTTACACTAACACTTAAATAACAAAAATGAAATAGCTTCTTATCCGCGACACGACCGGCCAGCACAAAACATACTTTTACTCTGATCTGAACATTAGTACATAATGGAGATGGAGGGGACGCAATTCTTCTTTCTGGCTTTTCCCGTTCTTGTTCTTAATTGTCTAGGGTCTTGTTCGTATTGTTGTGGTATAAGTGTTTGTCTCGTTGCAGTTGTTAATAAAAGGTCATGTGTCGGTCGTATGTCGTTGCTCGTTTTACCTTTATCCCACAATCGGCGATCCTGACGATGCATTTGGCTCGAATGACGGGTCCCACTTCTTCATGTTTTCGGCTACAGTCGTTGTTTTATTTGGTTTTTCGTGTTCGCCCACCTTCACGACGTCGTATCTTCCGTGTCCCAGCTTCTTAGTAACTTTGTAGGGTCCAAAGAACTTCGGTCGGAGCTTCATTCCCGTTCCGAATTGGGTGCGCTTGATGGCGACTAATGTATTCAACTCGTACTCCTTCGCGGGAACTCTAATTTTGTCGAAAGTGTTTTTATTTTCCGCTTGTATGGACTTGATATTGTGGCGGACCTCTTCTCGCAATCCATACCTTTCGCCGTCTAACTCTTGAACTTCGATTTCATCTAACCACTTCCGCATGTCTAAGTACTCAGGAATCCGCATCTCCAGGCCGGTCAGGATTCGGAAAGGACTGAATTTCGTACTCCTCGATGGTGAGTTGTTGATTGTCTGCTGCACTTGATCCACGTATTTGTACCAGTTGCTCGCGGTATCCATACATGCCTTTGTTAGCATTGGCACGACGATTTTGTGGACTTTTTTAGATGGTCAAGGACCTCAGCAGTGCCCGTACTTTTCATCGGATAAAGCCAGATGAATTGTGAAAGGGCATCCACTATCACCAGAATATGGTTATATTGTTTCCGCGTTTGTTCCATTGGGCCGACATGATCCAAGTGGTAAGTTCCGAGTGGCTTGTCCTCCTTATCAATCGGTCTTCGAAGTCCTTCCTTCTTTCCGGCTTTGGGATTGGCGATGAGGCACTTTGTGCATCCTCTGACCACTTCAGTGACCTTCTTTGTTATGTCTGGTATGAAGAATGTTTTTTCGAGTAGGTCTTGCGTCTTTGTAACCGAAAAATGTCCTTGTTGATGCCCGATGCTGATCAGCTCCTTTTCCATGGAAGTCGGTACTACCACAAGCTCCTTAATGGGATCCTTGCATAGCACATTTGCCTTCACGAAGAAATCTTCATATTCCTCCTTCTCGAGAATCTTACGTACAGCCCTTATCCAATCGTCCTTGTTCTGTGCCTCTTTGAATCTGTGGTTGAGTGAATCCTCTAGCATCAAACAAAACACTCTGCTCAAAGCGTCCACATGTTTCATCTTGGTACCCAAACGATGCTCGATTTCATAGTGAAACTCCTGCGTAAACATGGCCCATAGCGCTACCCTGAGTGGAATATCCTGCTTCTTCAAAGTCTGCGTAAAAGCATTACAGTCCGTGATGATTTTTAACCGCATACCAAGTACATAAACTCGCCATTTCTTCAAGGCCTTCATGATAGCTAGGACTTCCAATTCATAGGAATGGCTCATGTATTGAACCGGATGTAGCATCTGATCTTCACCATCTCGCTGCATCAGGATGGCACCATATCCAAATTTACATGCATCCGCATGAATCTCTGTGTCTGCCTTTGGATTGAACAGCTTTAGCACCGGGCTATTAATCAGTGCTGCTTTCAGATGCTCGAATGCGACTAATTGTTCATCTCCCATGACAAACTTGGTATCATTGCGCATCAAGTCCGACAATGGCTTAGCCACTACAGCGTATCCTTCGATGAACCTGCGGAAATACAACGTAAGTCCCAGAAATCGTTGAAGCGTTTTCTGGTCCTTTGGCAGCAAATACTCTGCGACTGCCTTGGTTTTTTCTGCAGATGGCCTGATGGTACTATTTTCAATCACATACCCGACGAAATCAACTCGCCTTTTGAGGAATTGGGAGTTTCTCCAATTGATCCGTAGCCCGTACTTGGCCGCGACTTCTAGGACGAGCTTCAGTTTTTCAATTCCTTCTTCTTCGTCTTTGGATGGAATGATCAGGTCCTCCATATAAGCTTCCACCACCCTTTTCTGCACCAACGTCTTGAAAATAGCATGCACAAACCTGGCAAAAACCGCTGGGGAGTTTGAGATTCCAAATGGAACATACCGAAACTCAAATTTTTCTTCTTGGGTCACGAAAGCGGTGTACTTTAGGGACTCTTTATCCATCGGAACATGGAAGAAACCATTAAGAAGGTCAAGAGTTGTGAAAACTTTCGCTCCTTGAAGACGCTTCACAACTTCGTCAATCTGTGCCATCGGGAAGTTATCTCGCGTTACCTTCTCATTTAGCTTTCTATAATCGCAGCACAGCCTTTTCTCCCCGTTCTTCTTTGACACCAACACGACTGGCGATGCATACTCGGATTAACTTCTTTGTATGATCCCATCCTCTAACCACTGCTCGATCTGTTTTCGTACCACAACTTGATCGGCATATGCCATCCTCCTAGGACGCTGAAATATCGGAACATCATCCTTCAAAATGAGCTTCATGGTAACCGGTGAGGGTTCCTTACCAACAGGAGCATAACTCTTTACAGCTGACATGACCGCCTTGCGTATGTTGACGTCCAGGTGGCTCAGCTCCAGTTCCCTGGCGAACAAATCACCTTCCGCTGCTATACAAATTTCTCGCAGCTCCTCTCCAAGTTCAAACTTCTCAGATCCCTGATCGACTTCGGCATTCGGACCCGCGTCCTCATTGGAGCTTTGGCCTGTACACTTCCAACCTTTCCCACCAAAATTTCCGTCACCTCGTACTTCATCGCTGGTGCCTTCTTGATCACGTACCTTCTTAATTGTACCTTCATCACCTCTCTCGACAGAACTGCCTCTGGACCTGAACTTAATACTCGAATCAGTAATTGTTAAATTCGACACCTCCAAAATATCATTTCCTATGATAGCCGAATAGCTCATATCCTTTTCTCGCACAATGTGGAAGTTAATTGGAACGACGATGTTATCGATTCCCACCTGCAACCGAATGTTGCCCATTGTTGCCACTCGATGTTGACCGATGCCCAAAAGATTTCGCTTTTCCATTCCTATCTCCATAAAATCCATCAATGCGAGACAATCGTATCATAAAAGACACAAATCGCTGCCCGTATCGACCAGCGCGTTTATTGTGGTACCTCCCAATGTAATGTCTTTGAAGAGACGATTTGTACCAACAGCTAAATTCATGCGGGCATGTGGACACGATTCACGATTTTTCGACGTAGGTTGTCCATTCTGGTCATCCCCACGCCGTTGACCCTGTGATACGCCTGTTTTGCAATCTCTTGCTATGTGCCCCTGTTGATTGCACCGGTAGCATTTTATTGCCGGTCTCAATTTGCATTTGCTAGCTAGGTGATTAGAATCTCCACAACGGTAGCAGGATTTCGTTGGTTTTTCCTCTTTTACCTCGACGCGAAAAGGAAAACAACTTCCTCTTGAGCTTGAAGGCTGCAAGGGACCCCTCGACCTCTCGTAGATCTTTATCCTCGTGTTCAAGTCTGCTGCTGAAGTGGCTTGGTACAGCATTGCCTTGTTCTGTCTGCTGTCTGGTATTCTGTCGGCGAAGTACTCTATTATGCTTTCGTCGTCCAGAGTTATTGCCCTCCCGATTTCTTGAATTCCATACAAAAATTCCAACAGGGATTCGTTTGGTGTTTTTGTACGCGTTCTCAGCCTGCGATGAACCTCTGCTGTGGACGTCCTCGCCCCAAACTCCTTGATGAGAGCTTCCTTCAGCGCTTTAAACGTTTTTATCCCCGACTGACCTCTAATAAATGATTTGGCGGCGCGTAGATATATTTTTGAATTATATCCCACTCTACGGCGATGGCATTTTCCTCGAATTCTTGGACCCACAGATTGATGTCCATGGATCCAGTACCGTCAAAGTGGACCAAAGAATCCTCGATGTCTCGCAGTGTGAAGTTGCGCGCCCTCAAAAACTCGACTGGCCTCGCCACTGGTTCGCCCCTGGCTTCTTCAAATTCATCATCATCATCGTCGAGCGATAGCTGAAAGTGGTCTAAAAGTCTCGTTTGCAAAATTCGTTTCCGTCCCGTTGTAGGTATATTTAGTTCCGTCAATTTATCTTTCAGTCCGTCAACAGTTAACCCCAAAATTTTGTCCCTCTCCATATTTATATTTATACTTATTTAAATGATGAATCAAATTTAAATTAAATAAAATACTTTCTTAGGTCAAATTTAAATCAATAAAATGAATACTTTATTTCTTTTAACAGTCAATTTAATAAAAAACAATATGCAACAATTTGAAAAATTTAAATATTTGGCTCGGTCGTTCGCTTACCTTAATACAATTTTTTTTTTACAAAAAAAAAAACAGCAACGGTATCCACAAAAACAATCAGCATCAGCAACTAACAGCAACACACCATCAAATTGCTTGGACACGGCTTCCTATAAACATTTATGTATATAAATGTTACTGCACACAAAAAAGTCGTTGATCCGTTGGAGCGAAACAACCACGATGATCTTCGTGTGTGTGTGTTTGTTTTCAACGAAAATCTATCTTTTTTCTTTTTTGTATTGTCTCTTCTTTTTTTTCACACCACACCATACTAATACCGTTTTGAGGTTGATGCCGGTTATTTTTCACGTTATACGAAATTGTTCTCTTTTTACGATCGGGATGAAGCCCTTTTTTCGAAACTTCGTGATCACTATATAAATTCTTATTTTTCTCTTTTTTTTTTATCACGAATAACTAAATGTTTTCTTTTAGCCCTTTTTTCTTCTCGTGAAAATGCACGCACGCACTAATTGTTGTTTTTTTTTATGAGGAAAAAAAATCGAGAACAAAATGCTTTGTTTTAACTGCGCACGCACTTAGCACTTTTAAATTAGTTCATATCCCGTACGAGTCCCCAAATGTACGAATATTTTAATAAAAGATGTTTTTTCTTAACGAGATATTTGCTTTATTTAAACACTTAATAACAAAAATGAAATAGCTTCTTATCCGCGACACGACCGGCCAGCACAAAACATACTTTTACTCTGATCTGAACATTAGTACATAATGGAGAATTGGAGATGGAGGGGACGCAATTCTTCTTTCTGTCTTTTCCCGTTCTTTTTCGTAATTGTCTAGGGTCTTGTTCGTATTGTTGTGGTATTAGTGTTTGTCTCGTTGCAGTTGTTAATAAAAGGTCATGTGTCGGTCGTATGTCAATGCTCGTTTTACCTTTATCCCACATATATTGAACTAGTAACTGAGTATAGTAGATAGTGATTGTAAAACCCGTGAGGAAAATCGTTTCTCAATACAATTACGAAAACTAAATTCGACACAAAACAAAACAAAAAGTATCTTTATCAAGATCTTTACGCGTAACTACACAAATGAACAATGAAACATGTAACTACACTGATATAAGGAAATATTTTTAAAGATTCTTACTTACTTACTTAAGGTGGCGCAGACAGTCCATTGTGGACCACGGCCTCAACCAACAATCCTCGCCAGCTAGGCCGGTCCCTAGCCAGTGGCCTCCAGTTGCGCACACCAAGTTGGTTGAGGTCGTTTACCACTTGATCGCGCCACCTTAGATGGGGTCTTCCAGAACTGCGTCGGCCCTCCGGGTTGGAATTGAAGACTCGTCGGGCAGGAGCGTTTTCGTCCATACGCTCCACATGGCTCAGCCATCTAAGCCGCTGAATTTTCAGCTTCTTAACCAAGTCAATGTCGCTGTATAGCCCGTACAGTTCGCCATTGAATCTTCTCCTCCATACTCCATTGATACATACAGGCCCGAATATCACCCGAAGAATCTTTCTCTCAAAGCACCCCAGCCTGTATTCATCCGATTGTGTCAGTGTCCACGCTTCTGCCCCATACAGCAGGACTGGGATGATAAGGGTCTTGTATAGTGTCTCCTTGGTCCTTTGAGAGAGGGCTTTACTACTAAGATGCCTTCTTAGCCCGAAGAAACAGCGATTGGCAAGAGTGATTCTTCGACTGATCTCTTCACTGATGTTGTTCTGAGAGGTTATAGTGGAACCCTTGACAACCTCAAAGTTATATCTGTCCATTGTGACGTTTTGTCCGAGCCTACGGTGATGATCTACTTCACCCGAGGACAGCATATACTTTGTTTTATCTTCATTTACAGCCAGACCCATTCGAGCCGCTTCCACTTCAATACTTGCGAATGCTCCACTGACAGCGCGCTTCGTTCTTCCAATAATGTCAATATCATCAGCATAGCCAAGTAGCCGACTGTGTATCTACAACGACATTCCCACCCTCGTCTCTACAAGCTTCCGCTCGGGCTTTGTAACCCTTGGACGAATGCTTTACCCTTTGGTAGAACTTTCGAACATTGCTTCTGCCGTAGCACCCCTCAATTGATTCAACCATTCGTTTTTCCAGTTCCCTTTTTTTTCTTCTGAAAAGCCGATGTTCCTCTTTCCTCTTTTGCTGGTACACCGCACGGAAAGCGCTCTTGGCAGCTCTAGTTTGGCATTCAGAACTGCATGATAGGCTTCGTCTTTGGCCAAGTGTGCGAGCCTGCACTCATCATCAAACCAGGTGTTTCGTTGTGGTCGCCTTATGAAACCCAAAACATCCGTGGCAGCGGTTTTGATGGCCATTTTGCAATGTTGCCACTGGGCATCTGGGTTTGGCGCAGGCGCCGGGCTTGTCAAGAGATAAGAGGAGACATGATTGGCAAAGGTTGTGGCGGTCTCTTGCGATTGTAACTTCGCAACATCAAACTTTCTCACAGTGGATGTTCGACTCTGCGGACTGGTGGAGATCCGCATTCGCACTTTAGCTACAACAAGGTAGTGGTCCGAGTCTATGTTGGCCCCTCGGAAAGTGCGGACATCCATGACACTGGACGCATGTCTGCTATCAATCGCAATGTGATCAATTTGGTTGACGGTATTTTGATCAGGAGACCGCCAGGTCCCCTTGTGAATATTGAGGTGTGGGAAGTATGTGCTAGCTAAGATGACACTTCGCCCCGCAGCAAAGTTGATTACCCTGTGTCCGTTACCGGAAGTGTTGTCGTGCAGGCTATGCTTTCCGACTGTCGAGCCAAAGTTACCCTCCTTTCCGATTTTGGCGTTGAAGTCACCAAGAATAAACTTAGTGTCGTACTTCGGGCATTCATCATACGTCTTCTCGAGAAGATCGTAGAATTCTTCTTTGGTCGTGTCATCTTTTTCCTCCGTGGGGGCGTGAACGCAGATCAGCGAGATGTTGCTGAATTTGGATTTAATGCGGATTGTGACAATGCGTTCGCTTATGCCACGAAACCCCAAGACTTCTTGCCTAAGCCTTCCTCTGATCAGAAATCCGCATCCAAATAGCCGCTGTTTCCTTGTCCTGTAGCACTTGCCGTAGTAGATGTCACAGTTTTTCATCCTCCTTGTGCCTTCACCATCCCATCGCACTTCTTGGATGGCTGCGATGTCGGCTTTGACACCATCTAGGGCTTCCACTAATTGTTCGGCTGCACGCGGTCTGTTAAGGGTCCGGACATTCCACGTGCAGAACCGAAATTCGTTGTCCTTGTTTCGTTTGCTAGGGTCGTCATCAGTAAGGTCATCCATATCCGAGGCAATTGGTTGTTTCGGAACTATTGGTTTTTTTTACGTGGTAGGGAAGTTACCCCGACGCACAACCCCCAACCTGGGGGACCAGGCCCTATGCTGCTCTCCTTGGACAAAAGGAGCTGGAGAAATCCAGAGTCAGTAACCCACTACGGGGATGTGAGAGCTACCGTTGGTCCTATATGGGCTCATCCGCCACCTTCTCTATTTCACTACCCTGACTAATAGTAGTGAAAGGACCCAAGGACCTGAGCTCCGAATATGTCGAAGTAGCTCAATGGGGTGCCTACCATATTGTCTGTAAGCGTCGCCGTTGGTTCACTTAATTGGAAGCTCATCCGCCGCTCGCTTGCTTTCTGAGGGGTTCGTACAGAATAAACTGCTACCCAACAAGAGAAACAGAGGAGTTTTATGGCAGAGCAATTATAGTGTTGCTATTTTTCTGTGATCAACACTCGCGCTTATAAGTTCAGCAAGTCAAGTCCGGGTGGACAAGACCAGTACCCGATGGCTACCACTTGGAGGTAAAATAAGCACAATTGATGCGTATGAGACAGTTGCAACGCTGGGCATCGCCAAGTTGATACCAATCAGCAGCGCCGGATCTAGGATTTGTTCAAGGGGGGGCAAAAGTTGAATTTGGCGCCCCCCCCAGCAATTTTTTTTTCTTTTTTAAGTTTACGTACAAAACTTGAACTCGTATCGTTAACCTGTTTTTATCTTTATGCTCTAATGCTTGATGCTGTTGACAATAGCTTATGTACGATACATGTCATAAAAGTCTGTGTGAACCAACCTAAGAAAATAAGGTATTGCTAAGGGTTCTCATGTTACTGATTACTCAAAATGCAATCTTGGCGTATGTGCAAAATAAAACCTTTGGGGTATGTGCCATAATCCAGATTGATTTGATAATTTTTCTATTTCGATAAACGACAGCGGAAAACCTGCTAATGTTGTTCATAAAAAGTTAAAAGGCTGTGTGCTTATTTGTGATTCTGTCCGATATTTTGATTGCACATTTAACTTTTACTCACCGACATACAAAATCATAACTAATCCATAGAACAGTTTTAGTGAAATAGCTCAGTAGTACACAACAAAAATTCTTTTTCATTTTTACTTGCTCTATAGGGCAAGTATTGGTTTCGTGCAGAAAAAAAAATCGAGGTTTTAATCAAACATGACATTACGATGACGATGATAGAGAAGCCCAAAAAAGTGGTTTTCGCCATACCGTCCGTCGGTCTGTCTGTGCGGTTGTGTTAATGTGTGCTTTTTCACGTCATGCTACAGACTAAACGGCTTGACAGATTTTCTTCAAACTTGGTATATAGCAGTTTGAAGCAAAATGGTTGTCGAGGTTTTTTTTGTTTTGTTTTAGCCCGGCTCAAACTGGTACCTTTCATGTAACGGTTTTTTTCATTTTGAATTTGCTCGAAAACGGCTCTAACGATTTTGATTAAACTCAGAATTTAACTTACCTAAGATATTTCTAACAAACTAGCGGTTTTCGTTTTTGGCTTAAATGGTCGTAACGAAAATCAGGTTTAAACGGCTTTTTTAAATGGCCATAAGTTCATCATACTATTGCACCCACAGAGCAAGTACGTGCGACCCAGTCGTGCATTTTATTTATTTCAAACATTTAACTATTATCTTTTGATAAGAAATTAGGACCACTTTTGAAAAACTCGTAGATTAGAAATTTTATAGTTCACTAGCTATTCCGACAGACGTTGTGCTGCCCTAACGATCATCAGATAGCGCGATGATACAAACCATGATAGATACAAAAATGTTGAACATTGAGGGATAAGTTTGACTTCTTAATTATATTTATACCGTCCATTTAATTTGTCTAAGATATTAGAACATGGATGATTTTTTTTTAAATTAAATAAACTCAGAAAAGTACGTATACGCCCGAGTGTACAATACTATTTTAGTGTTGTTTTTAGGTTGAGAAATAAGCAACTGCAACAAATTTTTCTTTTAAGTTCAATCCGTTCGCTAGTTAAACTTTTTCATACTAAATCAACAGCAGTTTTAAATCAAATCAGAACACAAGATAATTTGCATTTGAAAATATTTCAGTTTGGTTTTTCTGGTCGCTGTTACTTGGCCCCTAAGTCTTATATCACTTTTTTGCTTTAAGCCCATTTCAGCCTATTAACAGCTTAGTCTTGCCTAAGATTTTTATCACCTATTCCACGCGCAAATTACAACCTTTCAATCTTTGTGGTTTCTGAGTTAAGTCTTAGTAAGCAAACAAATAATATATATGAATATAGTATTTAGTTTTAACTGACTGCCGAAAGCACTAGAATCGCATTTTCCCAAACGAAATATAAAAACTTGAAATTTCTGAATCCGTTGAAATCATAGCCATCCTTTCGATAGAATTTGACTTTTTTTTTTTAACTTGACAAACGGTCTATGGTCTAAGATTTCACGAATTCCACATAAACATCCCAAGAATGTGTCGCTTCTATGATTACTGAATTTGTATCGAAGTTGACCCTTTTGTTATTAAATTCTTATTTCTTTTTTATAAAGCTATTATTTCAGAACATCAAGGCATTAAGCCAAAAAAATAACTTTTATAGATCCAGGTGCTGAAGCGAGTCAAAAATATCAATCATCAACTCAAACTGAAATGATTTATCCATTGCTTTAGTAGCATTTAGTAAGTAATGCAGAAATAAATTATGATTTTAAGAAAGCTTCCTCATATTTGAAACTTGTTTCAGCAAATAAGATATTGGAAATGGAATCTTACTTGTAAAGTATATACTTTTTTTTTACTCTCGTTTCTTTCTTCATCTTCCAATTTTGAGCCCCCATGAGGGGCGAAGAATTTGTTTAAAGGGCGACGAAAGTGGTTCATTACATATTTCTTTCATATTTGGAACAAGAAATAAATAAACATTGCATTACTTTGCCGCCCTGTTCAAATGTTGAATACCTTTTTTTTTTGCTCTCCTATATTTCTTCATCTTCCATTTGGCGCCCTCCAAGGCCAGGCGCCTGGGGCAAGTGCCCCCCTTTGCCCCCCCATAGATCCGGCGCTGCCAATCAGGGTCTACCCTATTCATACAGCACCCAGCCATAAAGATTCACTCTTTCAAAATCGATACTATTTTTATAATACTGGTAGGTATCTATTTCACTTTAATAATAATAAAAAGTAACTTATATTTATATTTACATTTATATTTTATTGTAGCTCAAATTATTAACATTTTTTCTTAAATAGTACCTATATTGCACAATTAACAGAGATATGGTATAACTCTACCTTACTACTGAAAAGAATAAAAATTTTATTACAACTATCACAGTTTAATTAGAAAAGAACGAAGGAAAAGCTACAAGAAAAACCTTCGTAAAGTTGTCTTTGTGATATCCATGAGAGAAGAAAAGGGGCGAAAAAGTACTTAATCTCAATTATTAGCTTTGACTTGACAATTTTTACGATAAATTAACATATACGATTTTAATTAATAAATAAACATATAAACAGGAAACGAAGAGAAGCATATATAAAAATTAAATTAACAGAAAGTATTAAATACTTACAATTTATAAACAGAAGATAACTAGATTAATAAATAAATAAATAAATAAATAAATAAATAAATAAATAAATAAATAAATAAATAAATAATTATATAAATAAATAAATAAACAAATAGATAAATAAATAAATAGATAAATAAATAAATAAATAAATAAATAAATAAATAAATAAATAAATTAATAAATAAATAAATAAATAAATAAATAAATAAATAAAAAATAAATAAATAAATAAATACATAAATAAATAAATAAAAAAATTAAGAAAAAAAAAATTAATAAGTAAATAAATTAATTAATAAATTAATAAAAAGATTAATAAATAAATAAGTAAAAGAAATAAGTAAACAGGTTTTTTTTTTGTTAAACAGCCAAGTTTGAGATTAAGTAGTTTTCAGACATACTACAAGAAAAATTGTAGCGTTGAAATAAATCAGAAGTTCTAGTTGAAATTTTGTCGATACCAGTCAATGTACGAAGATTGTCAGTCGAATAGTGCCAAGGCAGATCAAGCATCATTTTAAGAATTTCGTTTTGAGTTCTTTGTAATCTAAGTAGGTGGTTTTTGGCGCAATTGCCCTATACAGGCGAACCATAAAGCATAATGCTCTGGAATATTACTTTGTAAATTACAAGTTTGTTATCAATAGAGAGTTTCGATTTTCTGTTTATGAAGGGATATAGAATTTTTATAGCTAAATTTACTTTATTGATTGCCTCTTGAATTTGAAGTCCAAAAGTCAGGGTTTTATCCAGGTTTACTCCTAAGTATTTTACACTAGATTTCCATTCTGTTGATAAACCATTTATTTGAAGCGTATTACTGGGTTAAAAGCAAGCTTTTCTTTTTCGAGTGAAAAAAAAGCTTGGGTTTTCCCAGCAATAATTTTTATTTTCCAATCTCTAAAATAATTTTGTACTGTATACAGTGCAGATTGCAAGTTAGTTTTAGGTATAAAACCAACTGAATCTGATGAATACAAACATGTATTATCGGCAAAAATTGCGGATGAACATTGCGTGAATCGTGGAAAGTCGTAGGTGTATATTGTATATAAAAAAAGACCAAGGACTGATCCTTTAGGTACACCTGCAACGATGGAATGCAGATCAGAAAAAACAGTTATTCACAAACACTTAGAAGAACCTATCAGACAAAAACGAATAGATTATTTTAACAATAGTGATTGGAAAATCAAGAACCATAAGTTTATGAATCAAACCTTCATGCCACACTGTGTCAAATGCTTTTTCGACGTCTAAAAGTATCATTCCCGTACTGTTGCCTAACACGAGATTGCTTTTGATGTCATTCGTTATTCGGTGTACCTGTTGAACCGTACTATGATGGCTTCTGAACCCAAATTGTTCTGCGGGAAGAATATCATGCGTATTTAAATGCATAACAATTTTATTTTGTATCAGTTTTTCAAAACATTTGCTTATAGAGCTAAGCAAACTAATTGGCCTATAACTGCTAGGTACTGAAAGATTTTTCCCAGGTTTTGGAATTGGGATTATTTTAGCTGTTTTCCATTCGTTAGGAAGTAGCTTATTTTAAAACAAGCTACAAAAATAACTTGATGAAATTTTACAGCCGTTTTAGGCAGTTTTTTTAACACAAAATTTTTTTCAAACCATCTAGCCCAGGGTTCTTAGAAATTGTTAAATTAGTAAGAACTGTTTTAACATCTTCTAATGAAACTATATTATCATCAACTTGAACACGTTGAGACCTTAAAAATGACATTGATTGATGCACAGCATCTTCAATAGGACTACTGGTTGGGATGTTATAAGAAACTAGGTGATTTGACGAGAATTCATTCACAAGAGCATTAGCTTTTTCATTGTTTGTTGAACAGATTGAATTCCCGATTTTGAACGCTGGGATCCGACAATTCTTTTTTGTAACTACTTTTACAAGATTCCAGAATGGTTTGCTAGCTTTATTTAAAGTTTCGAGTTTTTATTCCATGTGTTGTTTCTTAATTCGTTAGTTGCAGTCTTTATTAAAATAGTTAACACTTTAGTTTCTGTTAAGAAAATCTCATTTCTTGTTCGCATCCATAAGGATCTTTACTTATTTCTTCGTTTAATTAACTCGACGATGTTAGACGGAAGGAAATTCGAATTCTCAGTATATGGTTGTTTTTTGGGAACAGACTGCGCAACACTCTCCAGTGCCACACCTGTAAAATAGTCTACGGCTTCGTTGATATCCTCATGGGAGACTTCATTGAGATTTAATAATGACGCATTTCCTAGTTTCTGTCGTACCTTTTTTTGGAATCTACCCCACTTAGCGTTTTTAAAGTCTAAAACCTAATTTTCATTCTGAATAGGTGAACAATTGACACTACATAAAACGGGCAGATGGTTTGAACTTGAATCATTAATTGTGATAGGCTGTGTATCGAATCGCATGAGTCCTGGTAACACTGCATTCGATGTTCACATATGTATAAGAAGGTATAATAAAACGTAAATAAAACTTAACGTAAGAACTTAACGAAAGAGTGCTTGTTCTGCGAACAAGCACGAGTGAGAGTAAGTCTTAAGCAGGATTTTGAACTGTGAAGGAATAAATGTGCTAAGTGGTTTTTTTATAATATTTTTTCCACTCTAAATTATCGTGTTTTATTTCTTTCCACATATTTATTAATTGATCTCGATTATACAGTCCATTTGAGCTACGATACATTGGTCCATGTCGAGCGTCGGATATTGTGCCAGTGACGGAATGGTGCAGGCTTCCATTACAAAAAAAAAAATAAAAAAAAAATAATAAGTGCAGTGATTGATTGGGGTTCGTTTGAAAACGAACAAAATATTGTGAATAATAAAATTGTGCTCAATTGTGTCACAAAAAAATTAAAGTGTGCGCAGCAGTTCGTCGCGCGCGACAGGAGTATGGGCAGGAAACTGTGTGTGTATCATCAGCAGGCAATGTGCAAAACGGTACTTCATTATATAATAATGATCAATATGTACCAACCAGCATGTAAGTAGATCAATATAAATTGTTGTTGTTTTTCCCCTTTTTCAAACGGCGGCGACCGATGAAAATTCTTCGTCAAGACTCAAGAGAACAAGAGCAGGTAAGAATGTACGTATTCTCTCCTCAGAGCAAGAATACACACTTACGAGTTACGACTCATGTCATGAGCAGCCGGAGTGAAGGAATACGCAATCGCATACACAAAACACGTTACGTGTGTATGCGCAACTGTGACAAAGAGAAGGAGAAGAATAACAAAATTCGTCATTTGAAAAAAAAAAACAACAAGAGCGGTCTTTCGAAGGAAAGCAAATTTAAAAAAAAACAACAAACAGAACAACAACAATATCTATACAATAATAATATTGACATATTTACATTTTAAATAACATTTATTTAAAGCAAAAAAAAGGATGAGCTGAAATATAGTCCTAAAACAGGACAAAGTAAATATTTGATTGGGTGAATGGTGGTGGTTTTTTGGATTATTTTGCAACGGAGCAGGTTTCTTTTTTTTCTCTTTATCTTTTCCCGTTGCATTGAATGTGCCCCGATGAGTGTGCAGAGCGATTTTGTTTTGTTTTCGGTGAATGCAAGTGTGAATGAGGGAATGAACAATGGAGGGGCAGGGGGCGATCTGAGTTTTTTTGTTTTCTTATGGAGAATGAGAATTTTTGAAATGAGTGAAGAGCGCAGGATGTTCTTTTTCCTCTTTTGGTGCGTGTGTGATTTACATACCTTTTTAATATCGTTTTTTATGAATAAGATATTTTTTCAATATTACCTAGATTTATTACGGTGATGTTGCTGCTTTGTTGTTTGGTAGGGATCAAAAATTAATTTCTTTTATAGGTGTTAAGTTTTTTTTTGTGTCACTTTTTTTCTCTTGGCAAGCTTTGTTGCTCGAGATATAGCAGGGGCGAGTGGAACTCAAAGCACATTTGTGCGAGTTACCAAATATGAGAGAGAAGTTGTGAAGGACTCGAGATATAGTAGGGGCGAGTGGAACTCAAAGCACATTTGTGCGAGTTACCAAATATGAGAGAGAAATTGTTAAGGACTCGAAATACCTGTAGCAATTTGACAATTTGAGAGAATATTGGCTGACAGTAGTCACCTAAGGTATGACCTCATCAGCTTATAATGCTGTACAATGTGCAAGCGAGGCGTAGCAGGAGTTTTCAGAAGCTGCAAAGACAATTATGCAGGAATTTTATATGGATGACTGCGCCACAGGTGGTGATTCTGAAGATCAAAAATCAAAAGATTTCGATCATGTTTTAAAAGGGGCAGGTTTTGAGCTTAAAAATGGAATTCCAATTCCAAAGCTCTTGTGAAGGACATGAACTATGAAGAGCAGGAGTCAATAATGTTCCAGGATGATGAGAAAACATCAGTTTTGGGCTTGAAGTGGCTGCTTGAGAAGGATCAATTCACGTTTGTGGGAAAAACACCGGACACTCAGCAGGCAATAACCAAGAGAAGGGTAGTGAGCTGTGTTGACTCCCTAGAGAGATAAATGAGAGATGGAGAGATTTCTGGCAGGAAATAACATACTTAGAGAACGCGAAAATTTGGAGATGGATAGGTACTTCAGAAGAAGTACGAAAAGAGCTACATGGATGTTTGGATGCTTCTGAGAGGGCATATGGAGCGGCGATTTATCTGAGAACGATACGTACGGCAGGATTACAGCAGATCTCAGCACATTTGTGCGAGTTACCAAATATGAGAGAGAAGTTGTGAAGGACTCGAGATATAGTAGGGGCGAGTGGAACTCAAAGCACATTTGTGCGAGTTACCAAATATGAGAGAGAAATTGTTAAGGACTCGAAATACCTGTAGCAGGGGCAACTCAAAGCACATATGTGCGAGTTACCAAACATGAAAGAGCAGGTATGAAGGAGGAACTTGAGTGCAATTGAACCAGTTGCCATGAACAAATTATTATTAAAAAAAAAGGGACACATATCTGGGGCAGGAAAAACTCAAAGCACGACGGTGCTAGTTTTTAGAGAAGGAAAGCTTGCAAGCGGCAGGAATGAAATATTTTAAATTCAAAAAGAATAAATATTTTTAAAGCAGGAATATGAGCCACAAAAGAATTTCTTCTCAATGCAACATATCTTTTCTTATAATAAATAAACTTTATTGGCAACGACAAAAGCAGCAACAACTAGCCGACCTTTTTTTTTTTATTATATCTACTATTTATTTTATTTTATTTTTGCATACTGGGAATTTTAGTAGGTACCTACTGCAAACTATTATTTATTTATGTATCTGCATATTGGGAAATTGAAGTACCTTCTGCAAACGAGTATCTCTTTCATTTTCAGGGTAGGACATTTTTGAGTCATCATTTCTAATGCAATACGATTTTATATATTTACAGAAAAGACAAGCGAATAAAAAAGATTGACAACCAGCAGGAGAAAAACCACCAATATGTATTGGATGCTGTTATATTTTCAGTGAGCATGATGCTTCACTTCATTAAATGAAGTGCAATTGCTTGGAGAAAACTAACAGAAGGATCTGCACGAAATTTCAATGCGCACCGTGTCGCTATTACTGCGGATATTAAAATGATGTTCAGAATATTGAAAGTGGCGAAGGAACAATGGGATTTGCAGCGTATATTCTGGAGAGAAAACCCGCAGGACAATTTGAGAGAATATTGGCAGGACAATTTGAGAGAATATTGGCTGACAGTAGTCACCTAAGGTATGACCTCATCAGCTTATAATGCTGTACAATGTGCAAGCGAGGCGTAGCAGGAGTTTTCAGAAGCTGCAAAGACAATTATGCAGGAATTTTATATGGATGACTGCGCCACAGGTGGTGATTCTGAAGATCAAAAATCAAAAGATTTCGATCATGTTTTAAAAGGGGCAGGTTTTGAGCTTAAAAATGGAATTCCAATTCCAAAGCTCTTGTGAAGGACATGAACTATGAAGAGCAGGAGTCAATAATGTTCCAGGATGATGAGAAAACATCAGTTTTGGGCTTGAAGTGGCTGCTTGAGAAGGATCAATTCACGTTTGTGGGAAAAACACCGGACACTCAGCAGGCAATAACCAAGAGAAGGGTAGTGAGCTGTGTTGACTCCCTAGAGAGATAAATGAGAGATGGAGAGATTTCTGGCAGGAAATAACATACTTAGAGAACGCGAAAATTTGGAGATGGATAGGTACTTCAGAAGAAGTACGAAAAGAGCTACATGGATGTTTGGATGCTTCTGAGAGGGCATATGGAGCGGCGATTTATCTGAGAACGATACGTACGGCAGGATTACAGCAGATCTCATCACAGCAAGAACACGGGTTGCACCACTTACAACGGTGGCAATACAGCGCTTAGAGCAAGCAGCAGCGGAGCTATTGGGACGGCTAATTATAAACGTCATTAAAACAATGGAATGGGAAGGTATCGAGTATGATCTTTGGACAGATTCACTCGTAGTGCGGCATTGGATAAGTAAATTACGATGCGATTTAAGAACGTATGTAGCGAATAGAGTCCCTTCTATAAAAACAAACACCGAAGTCAAAAGGTGGAGACATGTTGAAACGAAGGATAACCCGGCTGATATTCTAAGTAGAGGAATAAAGAAATCAGCATTGGTTGATAACAAGTTGTGGTTGCATGGGCCAGAATGGTTGGCAAAACCTCGGTCAAGCTGGTCATCTGAAAAGTTTGTGCCAAATGTTTCAGATGGGGGGAGGGATGAGATGAAGATTTTCGTGATAACAAAATTTACAGAGCCCTTATTTATTTATGTGAAGTGCTGTAGAAGGAGTATTCCATTGATTGAATACACGTCTACATTAGAGAAGGCGATTAATGTAATCAGCTATGTAATAAAAACCAAAAATAAAGCAACAAAAAGAAGATGAAAAGATAGATGGAAAGAGATGGAGACGTTCTGCACGTCAAGTGAAAAGAAGATGAAGAGATAGATGGAAAGAGATGGAGACGTTCTGCACGTCAAGTGAAAAGAAGGAATAGAGCAGATGAGAGTGCAGGAGATACAGCAGTACTTGGGCAACCATCTGAAGAGAGGATGAAATCAATCGGTCACCTGTTGACAAAAGAGCAGGAAAAGTATTTTGCGAAGGAAATCATTTGTATAGAGAAGGACAGGTGTTGTCCTGAAAAGAGCAGGATAGAATCCTTAAAGCCAATCTTAGATGGTGAAAAGATTCTGAGAGTAGCAGGGAGATTGGAAAGAGCAGAGATGGGATACGAGAGAAGGCATCCAGCTATCGTGCCAAATGGTTCTCGATTGGCTTGGTTGATCATGTATAATGCGCATACAGCAACGAATCATGGAGCAGTGCAGGTCATGATGCAGGGCATTCGTCAGAGATTCTGAATTCCAAAGCTCCGAAGTCAACTGAGGAATTACTTACATAAGTGTTTGGTTTGCGTGCGGTATAGTCAACTTTTTGAGATGCAATTAATGGCTGATTTGCCACCAGAGAGAGTAACAGCAGTGAAGGATTTTCTACAGACATGGGTAGACTATATGCAGGTCCATTCGAAATAAAGATGATCTACAGAGCAGGTGAGCAAATAATAAGACAGAAATATTGGGTTTCCGTCTTTGTTTGCCTTAAAACTAGAGCAGTGCATATAGATTTGGTATCAAATCTGACGTCTGGCGTTCATTGCTTGTTTTGAAAGATTCATAGCAAGAAGGGGCAGGTGTGAAAATTTATATAGCGTCAATGGTACAGCATTTGTCGGTGCAGCGAAGGAATTGCAGAAAGCCAAAGAGCGTTGGTTAGTGAAGGATACATTTGAACACTTAAGTTTGAAAGAGACGGAATGGAAGTTAATGACTCCTGCGGCACCACATCAAGGTGGGATATACGAAGCAGCGGTTAAGTCGATGAAATATCATTTGACGAGAATTGTTGGAGCGAAGGTTTTGGCATATGATCACGTTTTGACATTAATTACTGGGATAGAAGCCATCTTGAATTCAAGACCGCTACATACATTAAGCGATGATCCTGATGATTTGCAGGCGTTAACACCGGGACATTTTGGTTGGTGAACCGCTTGTTTTACCGTTACCGTTTATAACCAATGAGATGCCAAATACCAAAGGCATACAATTGTGGAAGGAGCGCAAGACTATGCTTGCACTCTTCTGGAGCAGATGGAAGGTAGAGTACTTATCTACTCTATACGAGAGAAAGAAATGGCGAAAGGAGAAATATGGCTTGACAGAAGGACAACTCTGCATAATCAGGAGAGAAAATTTCCCATCATCGGCGTGGGCGAGGGCGCGGATACTAAAACTAATACCAGGTAGGGATGGACTTATAAGGAGCGTGATTCTGCAAACAGCGAGCAATCAACTTACGACACCGGTACAGAAGATCGGCATTTAGAAATCAAGGAGCTGAAATGATTTATGTATTAAAATAAATTTGTATTGAGCAGATATATATGTAAAATTAAAGCGAAAGGGGTGGAAAACCGTCGGTTTTCGCCGGGACTGTAGCGAATCGCATGAGTCCTGGTAACTCTGCATTCGATGGTCACATATGTATAAAAAGTTATAATAAAACGTTAATAAAACTTAACGTAAGAACTTAACGAAAGAGTGCTTGTTCTGCGAACAAGCACGAGTGAGAGTAAGTCTTAAGCAGGATTTTGAACTGTGAAGGAATAAATGTGGTTTTTTTATAATATTTTTTCCACTCTAAATTATCGTGTTTTATTTCTTTCCACATATTTATTAATTGATCTCGATTATACAGTCCATTTGAGCTACGATACAGGCCGGCTAAAAAGAGCCGGCAAATTTGTTAAAAAAAGATCGATTGTTGAAGGATTCCTTCTATCGTTAGGTGGTATACATGTAGGACTTGGAGGATACAGTATATGAAAAGGATACCTAGAATTTAAGTCAGATAAAATGTTTACCCATACACTAGCTCTGACACATCCCCAACTTCGGTGTCTGCAATTTAGATCACCAAAAACCAAAAAAAACATCATTTAGTGAAACTTATTTTCGTAGGTCATTTTTCAAATCATACCTTTTTCTTACAGAAGTATTACCCCTGAAAAGTATATACTGAAAATATTTTGAGTTAACTACCATTAGAAAATGGTATTTCAACCCCAATATTTTCTATTACTTTAGTATTCATAACCGAAAGTAGCTTGTGCTTAATTTTTCTTTTTATAAAAACGGCAACACCGCCTCCCCTTTTTTCCTCTCTGTCTAATCGATAACATTTGTACTCTTGATTTGAAATTTTTATCTAGCCATGTTTCATTTACAAGGCATACATCAATGTTAGATTTGCTTAGAAAAGCAAAAAATTCTAAAGATTTATTCCGAATGCCTCTAGCATTCCAACATGTTATATTTAAGCTAGTGTTAATCATCATTTACCTGCATATAAATACTTAATTGCTAATTGTGCAATATAATTGAATTGTTCTTCTTTAATTTTGGTGGGGGCAAACACCCCCATTTATTCGGCTTAAAACAAGCTACAAATGAGTTAAATTGCCCCAAAAGGTTGATCATCTCTGCCATGAGAGAATTAATTTCGTCCATCGTGAAGAGTACACCAGAGTTAGAGTTGGCTGTTTTGGGCTGCTTAGAACCAGTTTGGCTACAGGACCAACAGTCCGGGCCGACACGTGTACCATGCTTTCGTCGTTAGTTTTAGTTCCATTCGTTGCTGCTGCTGATGGAGACACGTTGTTTTTTCGAGATTTAAGAGCGGGAAAGTCGTGAATGTTTTGATTAAATGAGACCGATTTTTGCTCGTCGTATATTCGTTTATTCACAGCACCAGATTTATTTCTCGCAGATAGTTTATCTCTTATTTCAAAAGAAAACTTTTGCGGCTAATGCAAGTAGGATCAGAAGCCATATGTGTTTCCATACAATTTGCACATTTAATTGTATTTGATTTGCAGTCTTTTGTTTCATGGCTCTCGGAACAGATACCACAGTGTGTTTTAATGTGGCAATTTTTTTCACCGTGACCATACATTTGACAATTGTAGCATCGTGTTACTTTGTAACGTTGTCTTCGAGCGAAGTCCCATCGGACTTGTGTTTTAAATATAGCACGATAATTTTTTTTAAGTTCGTTTAATTTAAATGAGCCCATATCCAAATAAACTAAATAAAACACATCAATAAAGGTGTCATAGTTTTTCCTAATAGTTTTAACATTAATGCATTTAAGACCGAGGGAAACTAGTTCGTTTTTAAGGTCTATAGCACTTAGTTCATGTAAGCCATACAGCATGACTTTGAATGACCTTTCTGATGGCAGATCATGGGTGTAAAATTGCCAATTTTTTGATGTCAAATCCGCACAAACTTTTTGATATATTTCCAGGGTTTCACAGTTTATTTTAATTCCAATGGACATTTTTTTAGACTATAATTATCTATTTTTAATAGTTTGAATAAATTATGCACATTTTCAATTGTTTGTTGTAGAACGCATACCAAGGGGATTTTAGATTTTATCTTTGAAATCGGAGGTGAAGGCGATTCATCATCGATTTCAATTTCATGGTCTTTACCCGTGTCGGGATGAGTTTGAAGGGGTATCCAATATTTTTGATGTTTTTTTGTTGGAAAACATCCCCATCGATCCGACTGGTGCGTTAGAAGTTATTTAAGGTCAAAAGGTCAAATAAACGGTTTTTACAATTTTTCTTGTAAACGGTAGGTTTTATCATAAAAATACATGAGACAATGTTGTAGACCATGAAATTATCTACAAAACTTGTAAATATCATTTTTTTGTTTGAATAACGATTTCGGAGATATCGTGATTTTTAAACTTGAAGGAGTCACGTTCTATATGATATGCACATAATATGCCACATGCATACATTTAGTCCAGTCGACAGGTTGGAAAAAGTGGGTGAAAGGTGGAAAAAGGACGGAAGCTAATGAAACTATCAGATATTGTTGAAGGATAGTTAATAAATATTTTACGAAGTTTTTGACCTCGAGGGCCCAATGGAAAAAGAGAAAGGGGAGGTTGAAGGGGTAACTGCAAAATTTTCGACCTTGCAACGGTTTTTCCTCAGGAACATTTTTTCCTTACGTTCTATAGCAAAAGCATTTCCGTTTTGTAGTAGAACGTCAAATTTCCTACAATTTTGTTGGTACCAAAGTTGTTTTATGTTAATTCTTTACCGAGATATAGCTTTTGAAAAACAGGTAATTTTTAAGAATTTGAAATTCCAAAAAAATTCAGCTTATTTCTTCTAATAGACGAAAACTAGTGCGAGGTTTTTGTATGACGAGATTTTAAAACGACATTTTTTAGAAACTATTAAACAGCACAAATCGTAGTAAAAAAATCTCGTCGTACAAAAACCTCGCACTAGTTTTCGTCTATTAGAAGAAATAAGCTTAATTTTTTGGAATTTTTTTTAGCAAATTCTGAAAAATTACCTGTTTTTCAAAGAGCTAAATCTCGGTAAAGAATTAACATACAACTTTGGTACCAACAAAATTGTAGGAAATTTGACGTTCTACTATAAAATGGAAATGCTTTAGCTATAGAACGTAAGCAAAAAAAGTTACTGAGGAAAAACCGTTGCAAGGTCGAAAATTTTGCAGTTACCCCTTCTCCCTCCCCCTTCTCTTTTTCCATAGGGCCCCAGAGGCCAAAACTTCGTAAGATATTTATTATCTATCCTTCAACAATATCTGATAGTTTCATTAGCTTCCGACCTTTTTCCACCTTCCACCCACTTTTTCCAACCTGTCGACTAGACTAAATGTATGCATGTGGCATATTTATGTGCATGTGCATTGTGCATATCATATAGAACGTGACTCCTTCAAGTTTTAAAATCACGATATCTCCGAAATGGTTATTCTAACAAAAAAATGATATTTACAAGTTTTGTAGATAATTTCATGGTCTACAACATTGTCTCATGTATTTTTATGATAAAACCTACCGTTTACCAAAAAAATTGTAAAGACCATTTATTTGACCTTTTGACCTTGAATAACTTCTAACGCACCAGTCGGATCGATGGGGATGTTGCTTAGTTTATTTGAAATGGTGTTCCCAACGTCTGTACCAATTTTCAGCTTTATGCGAGTTTTTGCAAACCGAAATGTCTATTTTGACCGGACTAATAGTACTTGTAATAGAAATTTAGAAATGTAGAACAAAATGTCAAACATTAAAAAAAAAAAATTTGTCCCTTTCATGCAAGTCTTGTCAACTTATTATGTTGGCAGTTTTCACTTTTTCAGTTGTACTGCTCTGCAAAAATTTCTATTATTCCTTTTCTTATTTCTTCATAAATGTTTTTTAAAGTGAACATTATCATCCTAGAGTTAATGCTTATATTAATGTGATAATTATTTAAGTTCCTCAACCTTATACTTATTATTTAAAAACTAACCAGAGAATGTGGACTTCATTTAATATTATATTAATTATTTATGCACGACTTGGTCGCATGAACTTGCCAGTGATCTTGGGGCTTGAGATTTTGAAAAAAGATTAGTAGGGAAAAAATAATATGAAATTTTATTTATCACCTAAAAATTACTAGTTTAAACGTTTTTTGGGAAAAGTGAAGTGATTCCTTTTAATGTTTTGAATTTTGCATTTTTTTTTTCAAAATCGTTCGACCAGTTTAAAAAAAAAACGGTTTTTTAAAAAACTTTTCGAAAACATTCAAAATATTTTTTAGAATGTAAATTTAGGAATTTATAGTTCTTACCGGAAAAATAAAATTTAAAAAAATTGATCTAACCGTTTTTGACATAATCAAAAATAAAAAAAAAAAATTAAATTTTTTTGAACATTACATTAAATTTTTCATCGAAATCCGTCAAATGCTTACGAAAAAATCTGATTTGAAAAAAATCGATACCTCCCATAGGAGGTACTGTTATAAGACTTGTCCAAAAAAACTATTAAAATCAAAACAAAGTTTACACAAAAAACACCATTCAGAAAGTTTTATCAAAAATATAGGAAGCGTTTTTGAGAAAAATGAGTTTTTCATTAAAAATAATGGGCCTTATTCATAGATGTTTACTAAAGTTGTGATTTACTAACCTACAGGTTAAGCTGAATTCTTTAGATAAACACAGCTGCTATTCATAAACAATTTTCTAGTTGTGTTTAGCTAGTAATAGCTTAATGCAAAAATCTATTACAATTATACTTCAAATTATGATATTGATAAAGAATCGCTTCCCGATCGATCAGCGAAACCAAGCATCACTGCGCGTGGTTAGTGGTAAGATGGAGGACCGTACAACAATAAACCACGGAGCTGTTTACTGTTGACATGTTGTTCTCTCTTCTGTTCTGTCTGTCTCTCTTTGTCTTGTGTTTGTCTGTGCTCTGGGCCTTTGGTCCTTGTCACCCGTGCCTGACAAAAAATAAATAAGAAATCGTACATTTTAATTTTAGATAAATCAGTGAAGAAGACATCCAAATATTATAGATGATAAAAAACGGATTCAAAATGAAGTTCCTGGCTTGTGAATGCGAATTGAACAAAGTGTGGAAGCTGTTATCCCAGTTTTTTTGCAATTACAGAAATAAGCAGATTTATATGACAAATGTTGCTGTTTCTTTGTCGAATCGATATAGTTGAAAAAAATCCTTATCATTTAACTCGAGTCAATTGAACTCTATATATAAATATATTATATTGTTACATGAATAGTGTTTTTCTCAACTACAGTCTTATGAATGGTTTTTGTCTACTACAGAAATATTACTATATGGTTTTTGTCTATACTACAGTTAAATTCTGAACAATTCTGCTGAATGATTCTGCTGAATACCAATGTTGAATTTGAAAGCTCTGAAAGCTTTTAAAGCATCTTGACAATTCCGAAAGGTTCGAGACTTAGACTGTTCGAGAAACTTGATCCCAAGTATAAATAGGACATTTTATTCGGAAATGGACACAGTTTCATTTTAACCGTGGTAGCGAATAAATGGTGAATAATTAGTGGTGCTAAGATAAAGAAATAAATAAAGAGTTTGAACTTAGATAAAAGTGAGTTTCATTTATAGAGATAGTAGTGGTAAATTAAAAGTAAAAGAAAATAAGTTTTATTTTCGAACCCAAGACTAAAAACATTACAGTGGTGTCAGAAGTGAAATAAAACTTAAGTGCATAATTCATTTGGACAAATAAAAGTGAAAAGTGATAAAGTGACTATGGGTAAACTTGTAAATGCCCTTAACTTGATTGAACTTAGAGCAGTGTTAAAGAATCGGGGTCTTCCTACTGCTGGAACCAAAAATGACCTCATTATTAGACTGCAGGAAAATATGACTCAGAAAAATGAAAATCCAGAAACATTTCTTCTGGATGTTGAAATACAAGACGAACAAGAGCAAGTAAGTACAAGCTCCGACATGTCTAATATGATGTCTTTCCTTCTCGAACGTTTTCAAGAACAGAAGAATCTTCTAGAAGAGCAAAGAAACGAACAAAAGGATCTTTTAGAAGAGCAGAGAAGTGAACAAAAAGATGAACAAGCGAAACTTCTAGAACGCCTTGAAGACCAGAAAAACCTCCTCGAAGGCAAGTTTGCTGCATTTGAAAGCAAGTTTGGTGCTGCTGAAGAGCGTCTCGACAGTATCGAAAAACAAATTGCAACCGTAGACGAAAGATTCGAGAAAGTTGAAGAGAAATTCGCAAAGGAATTGGAAAAGGTTAGAAAAATTAAAGTTAGGGAAAGTTCTGGGGACTGCATGCGAAGAAAGGAAATGCATCCGCCAACCTTTGATGGACAAACTTCTTGGACGATCTACAAAAGACAATTTGAAGCAGCTGCGACAACAAATGGCTGGGACAACGAAGAAAAGTTCGTTGCACTAACGCTTGCTCTCAGAGGACCTGCTGCAGAACTACTGCAAACAATACCGGCAGAGTTACATGGCAACTTCAAAGCTCTTACTCAGGCGATTGAAAAACGCTTTGGAGATGGCCATATGCAAGAAGTTTTCCGGGTCCAACTTAACACCAGGGTTCAGAAAAGGGGTGAGACGCTTCAACAGCTCCAAGCAGACATCGAACGCCTGGCTCACCTGGCATATCCAACGGCGGGTGAGGAAATTATCAACCAATTTGCTGCTGAAGCATTTGTCCGTGGATTAGCTGACATCAACCTCCAGCGAGCAGTACGAACGGCCGGAAAACGGACGCTTCCTGAAGCATTGGCGTTTGCCCTCACCATGGAAGCAGCGGAACAGGCTTCTCAAAGCATTCATCGGGTAAGAGAAGTAACTGTAGAGGAGTGCGCTTGCCAGAGAACGACATTTCAGAGCAACCACCGTGATGGACCTCTCCGATGCTGGAACTGCAACAGGACCGGACATCTCCAGCGCCAGTGTCGTATGCCATTAAGAAAAGGAGTTTGCCAACATTGCGGCAGCAGGAAGAACAGCCAAGAGGAGGCTCACAAAACCCCTGCTGGACCTGTTTCCCACTCGGGAAACGAGTAAGGACCAACTTCACGGGGCAGAAGCTGGTTCCGGGTATCGATGGCCCCAGAACTACGATCCAGGTCTCGCAGACTAAACGAGACAATAAAAGTCTGACAATGGAAGCAGCTATAAACGACAAGAAATATGTGGCAACTATCGATACCGGTGCCACCGCCTCCATTGTAAGAAGAGACGTGGTGAAGATGACATGGCTACACAACACCAATAGCTACTGTCTGAAGACGGCAACAGGTGAGTCAGCTAAAGTATATGGGGAAGTACAACTAGTGATCGGATTGGCAGAACTGGAGTTTTCACATAAATTCCTAGTGGCAGATATTTGTGATGAGTGCATTATCGGAATTGACTTCATGAAAGCACATGGAGTAATTCTGGATATCGGTAACCAGGTTCTGAAATATAGAAATGTCGAGATTCCGATGATCTATGGTAACGAAAACTCGTCACATCTGAGAACTGTCGTCAAAGAAGACCTACGCCTGCCTCCCTCTTCAGAAGTCTTTGTTTGGACAAACATAAAAGGCGATTCAGGGAACCATCGATACCTTTTTGTAGAACCGGACTCTGAACAACGTTCCCAAAACTACATCGTGGGAAAAACGCTTGCCGCACCTAAGAACAACATGGTGCCTGTAAGAATAGTGAACATCAAACCTTATGAAGTCAACCTTAAAGCAGGAGAAGTTATTGGACAATGTGGTCCAGTGGCAGCAATAACCAGAATCACCGATGAAGAAGTACGAAATCCTGTAGAAGTCAACTTTTTAAGGTCCAAAATTCTAAAATCCTGCAAGCTAAGTCAACAACAACAACAGGTTGCTGGAAGCCTTATTAATGAGTTTGCTGATATTTTCGCTTCAAAGGATAAACCATACGGAAGAACACAATTGGTGCAACATCGCATCGATACTGGTGATGCAAGGGCAATCCGTCAACCTGCAAGGCGCCTTCCACTAGCCAAACAGGCGGAGGTTACGGATATGATCTCGACGATGCAGAAAGAAGGTTTGATCGAGAATTCCAAAAGCCCTTGGGCATCACCAGTGGTCCTAGTCAAAAAGAAGGATGGAAGCACCCGGTTCTGCGTGGATTACCGAAGGCTGAACGATGTCACAAAGAAAGACAGCTACCCTCTGCCCAGGATCAGCGACACTCTGGATGCAATGGCAGGAGCTCAATGGTTTTCAACTTTGGACCTGAAAAGTGGGTACTGGCAGGTGGAAATTCACCCAGAAGATCGAGAGAAAACCGCATTTTCGACAGGTAATGGTCTGTGGCAATTCAAAGTTATGCCCTTTGGCCTGTGCAACGCTCCGGCAACATTTGAGCGTTTGATGGAATGCGTTTTACAAGGGCTTACTTGGAAGACATGCCTGGTTTATTTGGATGATGTCATCGTTTTTGGGAAAACATTTGACGAACACTGCAGGAACTTGAGAGAAGTTTTCCGGAGGCTTCGAGAAGCTCATCTTAGGTTGAACCCAGACAAATGCACCTTTTTCAAGACTGAAGTGAAATATTTAGGGCATATTGTCTCGTCTCAAGGGGTACAAACCGATCCAGAGAAAGTGGAGGCTGTGAAGAACTGGCCAACTCCACAAGATAAACATCAGCTGAGAAGTTTCCTTGGGTTAGCCACATATTACCGGCGATTCGTGAAAGACTTTGCTGGAGTTGCGAAAAGCCTGCACCAACTTACAGAGAAAGGAAAACAGTTCAAATGGTCAGGTGATTGCGAGAAAAGCTTCCAGGAACTAAAAACACGCCTCTGTAACGCTCCCGTTCTGGCATATGCTACTCCTGGGAAACAGTTCATCATCGATGCAGACGCAAGCAATGTTGGAATTGGGGCTGTTTTGTCGCAAGTTCATGATGGCCAAGAAAAGGTAGTAGCCTATTACAGCAAAGTGCTCTCGAAGGCAGAAAGGAACTATTGCGTGACCAGGAGGGAACTTCTAGCTCTGGTACTAGCTACGAAACATTTTCATAAGTACATCTATGGGCAGAAATTCCTCCTTAGAACAGACCATGGAGCGCTAAGGTGGCTTTTGAACTTTAAAAATCCCGAAGGACAAGTAGCAAGGTGGATTGAGAGGTTGCAGACATACCACTACGAGATTCAACATCGAAAAGGAAAACTACACTCCAACGCAGATGCATTATCCCGACGACCATGTAAATCAAACTGCAAGCATTGTTCACGTCAGGAAGAAAAGGAGTCCCTAATCACTCAACGAGTGAGAGTCGAGCCCATTGCCGGCTGGAGTAACGAGGAAATTAGGAATGCTCAACAAGAAGATTCTGACATTGAACCCATCCTTGCATGGAAAGAGCACGAGGAGAAACCACAATGGGTTGACATTTCCGATAGAAGCCCGGTGTTAAAAGCCTATTGGGCTCAATGGAACTCTCTCCATGTACAAGAAGGTGTACTCAAACGGAAGTGGGAATCCGCAGATGGCAAGTCCTATGTGATGCAGGTAGTTGTGCCTCGGTCCAAAGTCAATGAAGTTCTCCGTGAGATGCATGATGGCACTTCTGGAGGCCATTTAGGAATCAACAAAACGCTGGAAAAGATCCGAGATCGTTTCTACTGGCTTCATGCAAAAGAAGACGTCGAAAGATGGTGCAGGAAATGTGACACTTGTTCTGCTACAAAAGGACCAGGCAGAAAAATTCAAAGTGTGATGCAGCAGTACAACGTTGGAGCACCCTTCGAAAGAATTGCAATGGATATTGCAGGTCCTTTTCCTGAAACCAATGATGGAAACCGATATATTCTCGTGATCATGGATTACTTCAGCAAGTGGCCTGAAGCGTTTGCCATTCCAAACCAAGAAGCAAAAACGGTTGTGGATCAGATTGTCTTCAATTGGATAAGTAGATTTGGTGTACCTAAAGAACTCCATTCTGACCAAGGGAGGAACTTCGAGTCAAATATCTTCCAACAGGTTTGCTCACTCCTTGGCATTCATAAGACAAGGACAACACCGCTGCATCCACAATCAGATGGAATGGTAGAACGGTTTAACAGAACGCTCAAAGAACATCTTTCCAAAGTAGTGGAAGACTGTCAACGAGACTGGGACCGATGCATTCCACTGTTTTTAATGAGCTATCGGAGCGCAGTTCATAGCACTACAGGACATACTCCTTATGAAATCTTGTTTGGTTCAACAATGCGACTACCAAGTGAAGTGAAATTTGGATGCCCTCCAAATGAGCCACAAAGCCAAGAAGAATATGTGGAGGATCTCAAAAAGAGACTCATGTACATTCATGAAAGGACCAGAACAAAGATAAAGGATGCCAGTGATCGCATGAAAACACGTTATGATGCACATGCAACGACGACAGGGTTTCAAGTGGAAGATCTTGTGTGGTTATACAACCCCCATCGGAAAAAGGGACTGTCACCGAAGCTCCAGCAAAATTGGGAAGGCCCTTACAAAGTTGTCACCAGAATCAATGATGTTGTTTACCGCATTCAGAGAGGTGTTAGAGGCAAAATGAAAGTTGTTCACAGGGACCGACTATGCCGCTACAATGGCCAGGGAAGTGATAGACTTGTTCGGGACGAACAATCTTAAGAAGGGGGCAATGTTACATGAATAGTGTTTTTCTCAACTACAGTCTTATGAATGGTTTTTGTCTACTACAGAAATATTACTATATGGTTTTTGTCTATACTACAGTAAAATTCTGAACAATTCTGCTGAATGATTCTGCTGAATACCAATGTTGAATTTGAAAGCTCTGAAAGCTTTTAAAGCATCTTGACAATTCCGAAAGGTTCGAGACTTAGACTGTTCGAGAAACTTGATCCCAAGTATAAATAGGACATTTTATTCGGAAATGGACACAGTTTCATTTTAACCGTGGTAGCGAATAAATGGTGAATAATTAGTGGTGCTAAGATAAAGAAATAAATAAAGAGTTTGAACTTAGATAAAAGTGAGTTTCATTTATAGAGATAGTAGTGGTAAATTAAAAGTAAAAGAAAATAAGTTTTATTTTCGAACCCAAGACTAAAAACATTACAATATTATAAATTTTCTTTTGTCTGGCTGGTGGCACAATTTCATACAACAAATCTACCAGAATTAAAAAAAATCTTCTTCAGTTTCAACGTCTATTGACATTTTAAAATAGTATTTTCAGAATTTCCAAGGTATTTTTGTTTGTATCGACTTGCTACTGGCAGACAAAAGTACCTACCTATACGTTTTTCAATTATTGTATGACAGTAGTAGTTTAAAAGTAACTTAAACACTACATCAGCCACTTTTAAAGTTAAACCCCAGGTTAAGTCCTAATCCTAGGTCTAAATACGTTTATGAATAGCTTAAACTGCAGGTTTGGTTGATCACAACTTAGCAGCAGTTTAAGATACGTCTATGAATACAGCCCAATATGTCAGGCTGCGTTAGTTTTAGAGCTAGAATAGAATAATAATTCCCAAAAAAACCCCTGTAGGACGTCATAATAATACTATATACCAAGTCTGAAGCTAATTGTTACGTATGGCAACACTGGCCATACGTATAGTTCTTCGTTATTTTTTATATATATTTTTATACAACATGTCTTCTTTAAAATATATCAAAATGAGAGTCAGTCACTCTCACTCAGTTAAAACGAGAGGTCGTTCTGGCCATTGTGTAAAATACGGAAAATAAATGTGGGTTTTTTTACAATAATTTTTCCCACAGAAAAATTTGTCGTTTATTTATTTCGAATGGAAAACAATGGTTGGAACATTATGGTCCTTCGAGCCGGATAGAATTAAAGACCTATGGATATATACACGGGAGTGCAAGAAAAAAAATGGATACACGGGAGTGAAAAAATTAAAGTCCTATGGATATATACACGGGAGTGCACAAAAAAAAAAAAAAACGGAAATACACGGGAGTGAAAAAATTAAAAAGAAAAAAAAATCAAAGCGACCTATGGTTATGGAACCACACGCGAGTGAAATACACGAATACACATGCGCTAGAGGGATCTGCCATGCGACGCAGGAGCCAAGGAGACTGGAGCCATCCACATAGAGGCACCACAGGAGTCCAGGAGGAAAAGGGATACGGGCACAGGAGTGTACCAGGAAATTATGAAGGTATCATGGTCGGCTGTACATCATACAAATGTACAGTTCGATCAATTTGAAGTTACAAATATATTGATTAAATAAATATATTCTGATGTGTCCATCTGTGCGCCTTACAACCGCACATATTGGTCATATCTGTAGTTTTTGTTTTTTGCGTTGCGTTAAAGTTGTCCGTCTGTGTGACTTACAACCACACAGATTGGCAATCATTTGCGTTTTTTTTTTGCGGTTAAATTGTCCGTCTGTGTGACTTACAACCACACAGATTGGCAATAATTTGCGTTTTCTGCGTTAAATTGTCCGTCTGTGTGACTTACAACCACACAGACTGGTGATTTTTTTTTGCATTCGATTGCAATAAGTCCATCTGTACATATTGCGAATGTACAGTTGGCAAAATCCAAACAATAAAAGATGTACAGATACACATCACAAAAAAAACCGGTCAGCCATAGCCAGCGGGAAGGTTACCTACCACCACCACTACCAACGCACTGCCACCACAGCTTATTAAAAAGAGGGAGAGAGGTTTTCGTTTAGTTTCGCGTTAACCAACAGCCGGTGAAGTTGAGATTGAGAAAAGAAAATTAAAAAAGAGAAGAAAAACAAATAATTAATAATATTAAAAGTGCTAATTAAATATATACCAGGAGGAAAGACTATAAAACCATGGAAGAAAAGAAAAATAAACCTAAAGGTATGGGAATAATCATTTTTATCTCTGCGAAAGAAAAAAATATATAATAATTATAATATGTGCGTGTGGTGAAGTGTGATGGTGGAAAAATGTTAGCTCAGGGGAGAATTATTTTTGGTGTGTATACGAGATAAGGAATTTTTGGGGGAAATTAATGTGATCATGTATAGGATAAGGAACATTATTTTGGTTTGTGTAGGGAATACGTTTTTAGTTAGGACTAAACCCGAGGAAATGACGGAAAAAGGAAATTATTTTAAGAAATGACAATGGGAATTTAGTTTGAGGAATTATACCTACCTATTTGGAATTTAAGGTACGGGGGACTTTTTTCGGGAGAACTAGGTCAAGGGAATTATTATTGTCTGTGGTACAGGACGTCTATAGATAATCAAAATAGGAATATTAACACAGGAGTGTAATTAAAGTAAATAAATTTGAAAAAAAATTCCAGGATGGTGTTTAGGAGCAACAGTAACACAGGAGTCTAAATAATTTAAAATAAATTTTGAAAAAAAAATTTTCCAGGATGGGATTTAGGAGGGAATATAAACACAGGAGTGTAAATAAATAAAATAAATTTTGAAAAAAAATTCCAGGATGGGATTTAGGAGGAATATCAACACAGGAGATGTAGAATTAAATTAAATAAATTTGGAAAAAATTCCAGGACGGTATTTAGAAGGAAATATTAACACAGGAGGTGTAGAAATAAATTAAATAAATTTTGAAGGAAATTCCAGGACGGGATTTAGGAGCAATATTAACACAGGAGTGTAAATAAAATAAATAAATTTGGAAAGAAAATTCCAGGACGGAGTTTAGGAGGAAATATTAACACGGGAGTGTAAATAAATAAAATAAATTTTGAGAGAAAATTTGCAGGATGGGATTTAGAAGGAAAATTATTAGCACAGGAGGTGAAAAATAAATTATAAAATCCCAGGATGGGAAAGGAGTTTTTAAATTTGTTTACTAGGTAGGTTGGAAAATTATTAGCACAGGAGGTGAAAAATAAATTATAAAATCCCAGGATGGGAAAGGAGTTTTAAAATTTTGTTTACTAGGTAGGTTGGAAAATTATTAGCACAGAAGGTGAAAAATAAATTATAAAATCCCAGGATGGGAGAGGAGTTAAAATTTTGTTTTATTAGGTAGGTTGGAAAATTATTAGCACAGGAGGTGTTAATAAATTTAAAAAAATTCCAGGATGGGATTTAGGAGAAAATATTAGCACAGGAGGTGTAAAATAAATTATAAAATCCCAGGATGGGAAAGGAGTTTTTAAATTTTGTTTTATTAGGTAGGTGGAAAATTATTAGCACAGGAGGTGTAAATAAATTATAAAATTCCAGAATGGGATTTAGGAGGAAGTTTGCCTTGCGAACGTAATTATAAGCACAGGCAGTGTATATTAAATTTTAAAATTCCAGGATGGGATTCAGGAGGAAGTTTGCCTTGCGAACATTATTATTAGCACAGGAGGTGTAAAATAAATTTAAAAATTCCAGGAAGGGATTTAGGAGGAATTTTGCCTTGCGAACAAAATTATCAACACAGGAGGTGTATAGTCAATTTAAAAAAAAAAAAAAAAAAACAAAATTTTTCCAGGATGGAATTGGAAACATCATAAGCTCAGGATGGGTGAGGAGTCAATAATTTTTTTTGGGAGTCTGGAGTACGGAAAGTACGGAATAAGTATAGCACAGGAAGTGCAATGGAAAAACAAAACATATAGGTATATTTCAGGAACAGGATTGTTAGAGTTGAAGCTAGGTATTCGGAAAAGAAAAGCAAAAGCAGTAATACGAGTTTTTGGGTTTTTCTCTCCATATAGTTGCAGGCGCAAACAAATCAGGAGGCTCCAGGAAGGACAACTCGGAAATTACATCGAAACAAAGGAAGGAAGGCCAGGCGGCAGGGGACAGGCTGTTCCAAGCTACCAGGAAGGGTATATCAAGGATAACAAATTATGCTAAATCCCAGGAGGTGACCGTAGCATCACGGGATGCTATATTACTCCGCAGCGACCACCTATTGGAATTGTGGGAAAAGGCCAACGGGCAATTTTTGGCCCTGGTAGAAGTCGCGGACGAGGGAACTCTGACGGAGTTGGAGGACCTGATGGCGGAAATGGAAGAGGAATACTATGGGACGGCAGAAGTTTTTCGTCAGCACTTGCGAAGAACGGCCAAGGATGACCAACCATTAGCAGGAGCTGCAGGAGCGACGGGGGAAGCCGGAGCTACCCCCAAGTAAATGTAAGCCAACGGAAGCTGGAGGACCAAGCAGGAGACCCAAAAACATTCAAAAAAAAAACAAAAAATTGGGAAAAATAAATAAATCAAATTTTGAACTATATTCCACGGACTTTCAATATTCTTTAGGCAGGAAACATTTTTTTTTTATGCCAACTATATTAGTAAGGCTGGTGGGGGAAAATTATAGTATCGGACCTATAAGAGGGTTTCTCGATACAGGGTCACAACCAAATGTGGTAAGTCATAGTTTAGTGCGGGAGCACAAATTGCCAGGATAAACTATTGGAACGATTATGGCAACAAGACCAAATAAGAACAGGGAGTAAATATTCGGAAGAGGAAGTATTAGTAGAAAAGCATTTCAAAGACAAGCATAGGAGAGACGAATCAGGATGGTTCATTGTAAGGATACCAATAAAACCGGAAATCAGAGAGCTAGGCAGCTCCAGAGAAATAGCGTTGAGGCAATTTTTTTTATTTGGAAAAGCGTCTGGAAGACATCCGGAGATGAGGAATACCTATATCACTAAAATGAGAGAAAAAATTGAGTTGGGCATTTTAAAGGAGGCCACGGAAAGACCAAATCAAGGAGAAATGGTGTATTACATACCACACCATTGTATACCAAAGGATAACAGGATTGTTTATGACGCAAGTTGTAAAACGGATACTGGGTTATCACTCAATGACATTCAAATGCTTGGGCCGAAACTACAGAAGGATCTGCATGAAACAATAATGCGAGAAATAGAATAGCAGTATATGCGGACATTTAAAATTATATTTTTTTAAATTTTTGGTACAGGACGTACAAATTTATATATGATACAGGATGTACATATATTTTTTTTTATATTTATCAGGAGGAGTAAATGGATTTTTTAAAATTATATTTTTTATAATTTTTGGTACAGGACGTACAGATTTAAATATGATACAGGATGTACACATATATTATTTTTTATATTTGTCAGGATGATTGGATGGATTTTTAAAAATTATATTTTTTTTATAATTTTTGGTACAGGACGTACAGATTTAAATATGGTACAGGATGTACACATATATTATTTTTTATATTTGTCAAGATGATTGGATGGATTTTTAAAAAATTATATTTTTTTTTATAATTTTTGGTACAGGACGTACAGATTTAAATATGGTACAGGATGTAAACATATATTATTTTTTATATTTGTCAGGATGATTGGATGGATTTTTAAAAATTATATTTTTTTTATAATTTTTGGTACAGGACGTACAGATTTAAATATGGTACAGGATGTACACATATATTATTTTTTATATTTGTCAGGATGATTGGCTGGATTTTTAAAAATTATATTTTTTTTATAATTTTTGGTACAGGACGTACAGATTTAAATATGGTACAGGATGTACACATATATTATTTTTTGTATTTGTCAGGAGGATTGGATGGATTTCAGGAAAATGTTCAATCAGGTCAGACTTGCCAGGGAACAATGGAATTTACAAAGATTGTTTTGGAGAGAGGACTCAAATAAAAGATTGAAGGAATACTGGCTCACGGTAGTCACTTTTGGACTAACAGCATCTCCATTTGTCGCTGTAAGAGCAGTGATGGAAACGGCCAGGCTGGCAAAAGAAAAATATCCATATATCCACATATATATATGTATATGTGTATATATATATATGTATGTATGTGTATATGTGTATGTGTATATATGTATATGTATATATATATAAAAGCAGCGAAAGCAATAGAAGAGGACTTCTACATGGATGACTGTACAACAGGAGCTCATACAGTCAAGGAAGCAATCAAATTAGCAAAGGAAATCGATACAATATTACAAGGAGCTAAATTTGAATTGAGGAAATGGAAATCAAACAGCAATGCTGTAGTTAAAGCAATGGATGCTGAGTCAGAAAAAACTTTGTTGTTTTCTGAGGGGGAAGGGACAACCATTCTAGGACTGAAATGGTTGATGGAAAAGGATAAATTTACTTTCATAGTCAAAAATCAAAAGTTCAACGGAACAATAACAAAAAGGAAGATAGTGAGTCATGTAGCTCAATTATATGATCCAAACGGGTACATCTCACCAGTTACGATCATTGGGAAAATAATAATACAGGAGTTGTGGAAATCGAGGATCGATTGGGATGATAAACCAGCGATAGAAATAGAACGTCGTTGGTTGGATTTTTGGGATTCTATTATCTACTTGGAAAATTTAAAAATAGAAAGATGGTTGGGCTCAGGGGGAAGCACAAGTATACAGATTCATAGGTTTTCAGACAGCAGTGAGGCAGCACTAGGTTCGGTCATATACTTGAGGGCAAACTATGGAAACGGAGTTATAACAAGCAAGCTCTAAACGTCAAAGACAAGGGTGGCACCTTTAAAAATGGTGACTATCCCGCGACTGGAGTTATCAGCAGCTGAGCTACTATCAAGGATGATAAAAGAAATCATGGAGTCAATGGAATTTAAAGGAACGGAATATGTGCTATGGATTGATTCAAGTCCAGCATTTTTCTGGATAAGGAAGGAGACAAGGGATATGAGGACATATGTGGCAAATAGAGTAGCATCTATTCAAACAAATACGGAGATAAGGAACTGGCGCCACATAGATGGCAAGGAGAACCCAGCAGACTTACTGACAAGGGGGATGTTACCAAAGGAGTTGGTAGACAATAACTTATGGCTGCATGGTCCTAGTTGGATAATAAAGGAGGAACAGGATTGGCCAAAGAGTGGAATAATGGAAGGAATCCATAAGGAAACGGAGGACGAAATGAAAGTACATTCAATTTCGGAATTTAAGGAACCAATAAGTATTGGCCTCGGGAGAGGAAGGGGTAATGTACCTCTATTGGATTATGTTAGCAAGCTGGAAAAGGCGGTGAACATCATCAGTTATGTAAACCGGTTCATAGAACAGTGGAGTAAAAACAGGAGGAACCTGAGACAAAAGAGGAAAAGGAGAAAGGGGCAGCAGGAAGTAATGCCACCAACGAGAGAGGAGAAGGCAGGAGCCATGGAATATTTAATACGTATTAGTCAACAAGATTATTACAATAAGGAAATTACGGCACTTAAAGCAGGACAAACGCTTCCGGAGAAGAGTAAAATAATGAGCTTAAAGCCGATACTGGATAAAAATAATATCTTGCGGGTAGGGGGAAGGTTAGGTAGGTCGGAAATCGATTACGAGATGAAACATCCGGCAATCGTAGCTAATGGATCAAGATTGGCAGGATTGCTAATGGAATGTGCACACAGGATGTACATATATTTTTATATTTTTGTACAGGATGTGTACATATATATTTTTATATTTTTTGTACAGGATGTACAGATTTCAATATATGATACAGGATGTACATATATTTTTATATTTTTCGTACAGGATGTACAGATTTCAATATATGATACAGGATGTACATATATTTATATTTTATATTTTTTGTACAGGGTACATATATTTTTATATTTTTGTACAGGATGTGTACATATATACTTTTATATTTTTGTACAGGATGTACAGATTTCAATATATGATACAGGATGTACATATATTTTTATATTTTTTGTACAGGATGTACAGATTTCAATATATGATACAGGATGTACATATATTTTTATATTTTTTGTACAGGATGTACAGATTTCAATATATGATACAGGATGTACATATATTTTTATATTTTTTGTACAGGATGTACAGATTTCAATATATGATACAGGATGTACATATATTTTTATATTTTTTGTACAGGATGTACAGATTTCAATATATGATACAGGATGTACATATATTTTTATATTTTTTGTACAGGATGTACAGATTTCAATATATGGTACAGGATGTACATATATTTTTATATTTTTTGTACAGGGTACACATATATATTTTTATATTTTTTGTACAGGATGTACAGCTTTCAATATATGATACAGGATGTACATATATTTTTATATTCTTTGGTACAGGAGGTACAATTGTGAATATGGGATAGCAATATTTGTATGCCTAAGGACTAGAGCAATAAATATCGAACCTGTCACAGATTTATCTTCTATGGCCTTCATAGATACATATGAAAGGTTCATTGCCAGGAGGGGAAGATGTGAAAGGATGTTTAGCGACAACGGAACGGCTTTCGTTGGCGCATCAAAGGAACTAAATAAAGCATTAAGAATCTTTTCAGACAAGGACATGTTAGATCATTTGCACCGGAAGGGTACCGACTGGAAGTTTATGACACCAGCCGCCCCGCATCAAGGAGGGATTTATGAAGCGGCAGTGAAATCTATGAAGTTTCACTTAAGGAGAATTATGGGGCAAAGGATGTTGCCCCCGGAAGAATTCAGGACTTTGCTCACGCAAATAGAGGCCATACTCAATTCCAGGCCTCTTCACCCTTTGAGTGATGACCCAATGGACGTCCAGGCGTTGACGCCGGGACATTTTCTGGTAGGTGAACCACTAATTTTACCTCTCCCTTTCAGATTGGACGATCGTTCAGAATCAGTAGGAACTGCACTATGGAGAGAAAGGCAAAGGATGGTCCAGCACTTCTGGGTACGATGGCAATCAGAATACCTAACAACATTGCAGGAGCGTAAAAAATGGCGGAAGGAGAAGGAGAACTTAAAGGTGGGCCAATTGGTTGTTCTTCGGAGTGAGAACTTTCCCCCTACTAGTTGGGCAATGGCTCGGATATGCGAACTACTACCTAGCCAGGACGGCTTGGTACGCAACGTAGTGGTACAAACGGCCACTAACAAACTGAAGAGGCCAGTTCAGAAGCTGTGCATCCTGCCAATGGAAACAAAATAAACTGGAATTATATTGGAGAAAAAACTATGTTTTTTGCCGGGACTGTTACGTATGGCAACACTGGCCATACGTATAGTTCTTCGTTATTTTTTATATATATTTTTATACAACATGTCTTCTTTAAAATATATCAAAATGAGAGTCAGTCACTCTCACTCAGTTAAAACGAGAGGTCGTTCTGGCCATTGTGTAAAATACGGAAAATAAATGTGGGTTTTTTTACAATAATTTTTCCCACAGAAAAATTTGTCGTTTATTTATTTCGAATGGAAAACAATGGTTGGAACACTAATCATTCCAGCCGTTTAGGCTGTAGGTGCCGATAAAGACAGACGGACAGACAGAATTGTCGGACCCACTTTTTTCGGCTTCTCTATCATCGCAATGTTATGTTTTTTTTACGAATGCAATGCATATATTGCTTTAAAAAAAAGTAAAAAATGCTAAACTAAGCACGAATAAGGACTTGTTTTGTATTATAAATTTATTTTTTGTTTGTTTTGGTAGTAATATAAAAGAAAATATAATTTTACTGCGATTATTTCCACACACAGAAAACCCAATCGATTTTAAATTTAAGTCGTCTTCAAAATTTTTGCGACCCCTAAAATTTGGCGCCCAAGGCCAGGGCCTCACGGGCCTAGGCCTAAATCCGCTCCTGTAGTCCTCACAACAGGGCCCCTATTCCGGTTCTGTGAAAAAATGAAATGATAAACTTTTTTTCACGATACTTTTCATTGTAGGTTTTCATTTTATCATTTCATTTTACTCAGAAAGCTGATTGTCGTTACGTTTATGAAAAAGTATGCTGAATTTATTGCTGAATGAAAAAGTTTTCATCTGACAGCTATCAAATCAATAATAATAATTCATTCAAATATTTCGGTACATTAAAAAAATGAGTTCGGTTTGTATGTATTTAGTTTTGGATGAAGAGCGCAGAAACTCTGGAAGATTTGTTTTATCTACTTATGTACATACATATGTATTGTATATATAAGACAAAATGTTGTCCTTCTTTTAGATTTTAAATGAGAAAATGAAATGTGCATGCCAATCCAGTAAAGTCTATGAAATGTATGTTCTATAGGCTAAAACTTTACATTACAATGGCTGACAACTTTTAAGATTCGTGACAAAATGCACTAAAAATGCATTTCTGTCACCTTTGTAGCCATACTCAAAAGATCCTACCATAAGATTTGTTATTAATTTGACATGATGCATTAAAAATTCATAACGAAATTTTCTATTTTCTTATCCTATGTCAACCCTTGGGCAGTATCTGCCCAGAGATGGGAGTTATAGTCGAGTCTAAGGCGTATTAACGATTTGTAAATTGTATCCATAACAGACGGGGTGAACAAATTCTTACATCTATAAAGGAAGCAAAAACAGTTTGCAGCGCTCTTGACATTCTTAAGTATGTCGTCTATTCCAAGAAAGGTTGGCACTGATACACATACCGAGTATTGATAGTTTTTTGGCTTCTTCGATGAAAAAATCATTCACGTATAATGGCAAAGGTGTAATGTTTAGCTTTTTCGACAAATGACAGTATTGAGTTTTTGACGCATTAAACTCCACACGACTATAAGTTTTAAAATAACGGTACTTGTCTGTTCGAAAGGTTAACCACTTTCGGGATTACATCAATTGCGTCATTAAATGTAATTTTTGAAAATTCAACTGTTTTGAATTTGCTAGAAGTGCTAGATTTCCCTAGCCCGCTATTGTACACCAGTGTTTAAATGAGACGTTTATAAACAGTAACACAAAAAACTCAGTATTTTCAAAGATATGTATTGAACACTGAACCGAAAAGGTACCTGATTTCAAGAAAAAACTGCATGTTTTTAATGCAAAAATTCATCAAAAACGGTCCAAGAATCGAGTTTATTAAGAAAAAGAAATCATAAACATACTTTTTATGAATTAATTCAGATGATATAAACGGCTATGCAAGGTTTTTTAAATTATTGACTCCTGCGTTAAATCAAGGAACGCCAGTCATTGAATACGTCTTGCAGTAATTCACAAAACATATGAAATCTTTCATTTCATGTATGTAAGTAAGCATTGAAACTCAGAGATTTTTCTTTAGTTTCATGCATTTTGTTTTTGACTGTTATTACATTTTTCATTTATTTTGTGAACCTCTGACATACATTTTAAGAACAGATCCACTGTTTATAAAAATAAAATAGTTGATTGTATGATATTGCTCTCATTAAGTATATGAGCTATTTCATACGATTTAAGTAAAAACTCATGGAATCCATGATTTTTTTCAATAATTTAATGACAGCAGTCTTCGTTTTTAATGATTTTAATCATTTCTTTACAAACAGCTTTTCTAATTGTAGGAATACTTTATTTTTCTAAATGAAAAAAATCATTTAATTTATGAACCTTTTCATTTAATTAATGCGAGCTATGATGTTTTCCATTGAATGAATGCATTCTATTTTTCTTCTAATGATTCTAATATTAATTGAAATAAAAGTTATCTTTTTTAATGAAGTGAATCATTAATTCTATGCAACTTTTCTTAGATTTTTTGAATATTTTCATTAGAGTTAGGTAAGAAATTATTGATTTTTCAATTTATTAATGAACTGTGACATTGGTTGTAAGAACAGTTTTTAATGAAGCGAATCATTAATTTAATGTGACTGTTCTTATGTTTGTATGAATTAATTTTCATTGATTGCATGAATCCCTTCTCTGTTTTTAATGAATATTTTTTTTTATTTCAGGAGTAGGAACTTCTATGAAACAAAAAATTATTTTCCATACGTGCGCGAATCTCCATCTGAAATACAAAAAGCCCCGATGACAACTTATTTTCAAGAAAATTGGAAGACCTGAAAATTCAAATGAAACAAAAGAAAAACTTTTAAGAAGAACGGAATTATTTTATTGAATAGTATTGTAACATAAAATTTGGTGTTGATAGAAAAAAAATTTGCACATGTAGGTACATTAAGAAGAAGTAAGGTGTTCAGACAACAAATACATTTTTGTTGTTTTATTTTTTGAGATTGATATATTGAAAAAATGATGTTCTATTAACGTCCAAATTTGAGAACATGCATTAGGATCCTCTAAATTGAACAGGTGGAAGGCTTTAAAACACGCATCAATAGCCCTTAAGTAACTATTGAAATTGTATTTTATACCATCTAGGTATACATAGTAAGTTGTACATTTCTCCAATTTTTTGTCTCCAATTACTGCTATGAGAGGCTGTATATTTTCCGCCTTAATCCTTAAAAAGGAAATGTGGTCATCCATTTCCTGCACACTTTCAGCGACAAAAGTAAAGGCCTCTTGTGAACGCTTTACGGTGAACTTCCTCACGAATTTTTGGCCGTTGTCTTGGTTTTTTATGGTCCTTTGAGTGGGAATAAGGAACCCATGGAGACACCACATTAACTTGACAGCAGTATTGTCTGAATTGGAAAAAAATATAAAAATTTAAATTATATTCGCAGATTATCTTAAAATTTTATTCGTCGGCTTCTAAAAAATTATAATAAAAAACATCATTTTTTGCATTCAGTAATCCCCGCTTAATTGCACCGACCTTTTAGTCAAGTTTTTCGGTCAATTATCCGGGTGGTTCAATCAACGAAATCCCGCTTTATTGACAGACCTGTATAATTGCACGAGTCGTTCAATTAAAAGATAAAATACTTATCTAAGAAATTCACTTTAAACATTTCAGTGTCAATTATGCGAGCATTACTGTAGTTTTAGTTTTTTTTTTCTTGTAAGGAAATTAATCGAGAATTTAAAAAAAATTTATTGATTAAACAATAAAAATTACCACTGTCGACATCTGCATCCTGTATTTTCTCCAGCATGCCCTTCATCTCCTTGTCTTTTATTCGGTTTTGCTGTAAAAGGAACTCTTTGATGCGTAGGGATTGATCTGCCCATCTGCTCACTATCCCTGGGCGACTTCCAAACAAAACAGAAAAGTCCTTGTTAATCTAGAAAAATTATCAGAAGAATTAGCTTGGAAATTTTTTTTGTAATTATTTATCTAAAACTATATGCAAAACGTATATTAATTAATAAACAGAAAAAATATTACCAAGCGAAAGCCTGTCGGTTTCTTGAACTCCGGCCACTTCTTAAAGATAGCATCTAAGGAGTTAGCTTCCTTCATTTCCTTCAATCGGAAGTGGCTGCAAGCCTGCCAACAGCTATCGAATTCTGGCATTGTCAGGTTATCATTTTTTAGTGTAGATATATATGTCTCTGCATTTGCTTCGGGAGCTATTTAAAAAGATATAAGGAATAGGTGTGCATTTAATGAAATGAAAAATAAATATACTCAATTGAATGGTGTTTGTATGTTTTTTGGAAGTATCAGGTTCTGAGGTGTCAGGAGTTAGAGCTCTTTTTAAATTTCGCATACTTGATTTTGCGTTGTTAAATTTGGAATAAATGTTTCCCCTTTTTCCTACGCGATAATATTCTGGTTTTTCGGCTGGAAAGCGATGGAGAATTTCACTTTCTATCCTGTAACTGGTTTCCAAAGATAGATGAAGCTCGTTTTCCGTAAAATAATTACAGATCATTGTGATTAACGATTGCCGGTGTTCATCTAAAAGTTTCGAATGGCCGGCCATCTTAATACTTTGTAATAAATTTAGATTTTTGGCTGCTGTTCAAAATTTGTGCCAATGTTGTATAGCACTCATTAGGCTCTGGTGAACTTAAATGAACGGAAGTGGATGGTGAAGATGGTGCATCATAACTAATGTTTCCTGTTGATTTTGACAGAGGTCTTTCAGTAAAAGATTCATCCTGTCCTCCCAATAAATCTTTTCTCCACTGATATAAATTATGCTCAAATTTCACGAGGTCACCAATCGATTGGTTTTTGAAAAGCATATTTATGTGGTGAGGTTTTATAATTTTCAAGATTTGAGCATTAATTTTTTGCGCTTTTAAGAAAAATTTAAATATAAGATATACATACATCATTGAATATATTTGAAAAAATAAGCGAGAGCTACAGTACGTTTGCAACTAACTATTGGATACCCTATTTCCTATATTTTTGTATGTTTATGCGTAAGCCTCCCGTATCCAGCCGATGTTTCAGTTTCAGAAACAAAATTCTTCTTTAGCAGACAGAAACAAATTCAATAACATTAATTTTTTTAATTTGTCTCGAATAAATTTTAATATTCCTCAAAGAAACTTACGGAATCTACCTAGCTATCGTACTAATTATGAACGATTTTCTCCCTTAAACAAAATGTTTGAATTATTTAATCTTCTCAATAATAGATGTAATAACTTTTTTGATCAATCGTTAAATTTTTCATCTAAATTTCAGTCAAATTTGTATTCAATTATATAATTGTACTCTTATTATAGACATAAGTACTTATATTTGAAGCTAGTCTTTAGCTATGTAAATAAATAAATTTCGTGTGGTGTGATGTTCAATTAGTGCTGGCGAAATAAAAAAAGGCGTGCGCCACGCCCAAAGTTAAAACTTTTTATTGCCAAGGCAATTGGTATGAGCGCAGTGACATTCAATTTTATTCTTGTAGGTCGATTTGAACGAAACAAGACAAAACTTAAATTTTTAAAAATTAGGTTTTGAATGGAAATAGCGATTATGGGTGGTTTTAACAATTCTTGGACCACACTCTGCTACATAACCAAGGAATATAAATCTAAGCGTTCATCTTTTCACTTCAAAACTGTGACCGATAGTTAAAAAACGTTAAAAAATTAATGCCTTATACAATTTTTTACGGAAACGCCCCTTAAAAGTGGGCGTGTCTTAAAAATTTGAAGCACTAACTGAGGTTTGATCAGTATTTAGGCATATGTGTAAAACTACAGCTGAATCGAGTAGTTTTTAAACAATCTTACCTGAACAAAGGTATTATATCAAAATCACGCCTTCAAAAGTGGGCGTATTGAAAAAATTTACACAAGAAAATGTAGAGATATATTTTTCATAAAACGAACGGAAGGGAAAAAGGTTTAAATTGAATATTGGTAGTACCTTAAATTTTTAAAACTACGTTTTTCGTTCTTTCATGAAAAGTGGGCGAAAGCCACGCCCAAAGTTCAAAAATTTCTTTTCATACACAAGCGATTTAGTTTCTACTAAGAGACGCAAAACTTTGCCTTGCAGATTCATTATAAATACCGTTTATTTACAAAAACAATTTTTTAATAGTTTCTATTGAAAAGTGGGCGTCAGCCACGCCCAAAATCAAATTTATTTATTTCCTACACAAGATGTTTATGTGCAAGTAATGCCCACAAAATTTAATGTTTTTCTCTTTAATATAACATTTGTTATTTTATAAAAAACAATATTGATGGTTTTGTATGAAAAATGGGCGGCAGCCACGCCCAAACTGAAATATTTTTATTTGATTGGAAGAAAGTTTACCTAGAGCCTGCGTGTGCAAAATTTTAGCGTTATGCTTTTTTCGTAACTGTACAAAAAACATAATTTAATTTTACCAAATTGAGGTTGTTCAACAAAAATGGCGATTGTGGGCGTGTTTGTGGGCGGATTTTACTGGTTCAAGAACTTAGCTTTACTCTTGAACCAAAGATTATATACACCGAATTTCAGCTTTTTAGCTCAAAAATTGCGACCTCTAGAGAGTATACATACGGACGGACGGACGGACGGACGGACATGGCTAAATCGACTAGGCTTTTGATTCTGAGTCAGAATATATATACTTTTCTATACCTACCGGTATTATATCTCTATGTTACAAACTCCACACCAAATACAATATACCCATTCTATGGAATAGGGTATAAAAATAATATAAAGTGGAATACTTACTCAAAAACAGATCGGTTAAATGTTCTAAGCTCCAGTTTCTTAGAAGATCCCTCAAATTTTTATTTTCCTCCCAGCCATCATCATCCTCCGCTTTTCCTTAAGTGCCAACATTTGAACCCGGCCCGATTGTATTGCATTGAATGAAGGATGTTCCATCAATGATTTGGTATGATACTCCTTGAAGATCCTTTAACTCCAGGACGGAAACATCTTTACTTTGTTGAGGTGAAATACCGTACGAGTTGGGTAAATCATAAGTTAAAACATCTTTTAATGGTGGATTGGTGTTTTGCATCCCTTGACCAACGCTTTCATCCATTTTCTATTTTCATACCCTATTCCATAGAATGGGTATATTGTATTTGGTGTGGAGTTTGTAACGTAGAGAAATAATACCGTTAGGTATAGAAAAGTATATATATTTTGACTCAGAATCAAAAGCCTAGTCGATTTAGCCATGTCCGTCCGTCCGTCCGTCCGTCCGTCCGTATGTATACTCTCTAGAGGTCGCAATTTTTGAGCTAGAAAGCTGAAATTTGGTATGTATAATCTTTGGTTCAAGAGTAAGGCTTAGTTCTTGAACCAGTAAATTCCGCCCACAAACACGCCCCCAATCGCCATTTTTGTTGAACAACCTCAATTTGGTAAAATTAAATTATGTTTTTTGTACAGTTACGATAAAACCATAACACTAAAATTTTGCACACGCAAGTTTTAGGTAAACTTTCCTCCAATTAAATAAAAATATTTCAGTTTGGGCGTGGCTGACGCCCATTTTTCATACAAAACCATCAATATTGTTTTTATAAAATAACAAATGTTATATTAAAGAAAAAAACATTAAATTCTTTGGCCATTACTTGCACATAAACATCTTGTGTATGAAATCAATAAATTTGATTTTGGGCGTGGCTGACGCCCACTTTTCAATAGAAACTATTAAAAAATTGTTTTTGTAAATAAACGGTATTTATAATGAATCCGCAAGTCAAAATTTGGCGTCTCTTAGTAGAAACTAAATCGTTTGTGTATGAAAAGAAATTTTTGAATTTTGGGCGTGCCTTTCGCCCACTTTTCGTGAAAGAACGAAAAACGTAGTTTTAAAAATTTAAGTTACTACCAATATTCAATTTAAACCTTTTTCCCTTCCGTTCGTTTTATGAAAAGTATATCTCTACATTTTTTTGTGTACATTTTTTCAATGCGCCCACTTTTGAAGGCGTGATTTTGATAAAATACCTTTGTTCAGGTAAGATTGTTTAAAAACTACTCGATTCAGCTGTAGTTTTACACATATGCCTAAATACTGATCAAAGCTCAGTTAGTGCTAAAAAATTTTAAGGCACGCCCACTTTTTAGGGGCGTTTCCGTCAAAAGTTGTATAAGGCATTAATTTTTTAAAGTTGTTTACCTATCGGTCGCAGTTTTGAAGTAAAAAGATGAACACTTAGATTTATATTCCTTGGTTACGTAGCAGAGTGTGGTCCAAGAATTGTTAAAAACACCCATAATCGCTATTTCCATTCAAAATCTACTTTTTAAAAATTTAAGTTTTGTCTTGTTTTGTTCAAATCGATCTGCAAGAATAAAATTGAATGTCACTGAGCTCATACCAATTGCCTTGGCAATAAAAAGTTTTAACTTTGGGCGTGGCGCACGCCTTTTTTTATTGCGTCAGCACAGCACTGATTGAACATCACACTACACAAAATTAATGTTATTGAATTTTTTTCTGTCTGCTAAAGAAGAATTTTGTTTCTGAAACTGAAACATCGGCTGGCTACGGGAGGCAGACGCATATACACAAAAATATAGGGAATAGGGTATCCAACAGTTCGTTGCAAACGTACTGTAGCTCTCGCTTATGTTTCTTTTTTCGAATCTTTTGAGGCTGCAAAGACGAAGTTTTAATTATTCAAATATTATGGGTATGGCACAACTCGCGGAATTTTTCTCGCATTTTGTTATTTTGTATAAGTTTGGATAAAATTTCTATGGCAGATAATACTCTTTGACGCGTATCATATTTTTTCCTTTAGCTGTTTTGATAACTTTTATTGGAGGTCCTACAATTTCATCGAAGTTTAAAATTTCAAATCCACCTAAAATTGAAGGATCAACTTCAAATGCCGTGCAGTGTGGGCTATAGTGAACTTCTTTTAGCTGCTGACAAAATAATACAATATTTTGGTCATATTGCACAATGCTAACCACTTTAAAAATTGCATAATCATGATTGAACTTGGATACATAATAGCCAATTTTGTATTTAACGCCATTGAATTCAGCTACACTGTAAAAATTTAATATTTCCTGTGGGACGCCCATCTGTTTGCTTATTATAGAGTTCAAACCACTTTGTATTTCATCTTTTTTCATTGCTACGAATTCAGTATTATAAAGTTTGCAGTTTAAAATTCTATTCACATACTTAAGCTGAAATTTTTTAGCTAGTGTTAGACATATATTTTTTCTTGATGTAATTGCATGTGAATACCTACAGTTTAAAGCTTTTATGTTTAGCTTCATACTTAAAAGACCAAAATTTTCTTTAGGGTCCTGAATTTTTTACAATAGTTGGATAGTGTGTCATGATATGAAACTTAGGTTTCAAATTATCTTCAAAAAGTTTGACGTATTGTTTATTATGCGTTTCGATTTTGTACTTCAAAGTTGATACTGAATCATCCGTCATTTCAAAACAAATAACATTGTCAATTATCTCCAGAAGGTTTAAAAGAAAACTCCAAACTTCGTCGTCAATTGGTACCAAATCTCCTATCATTATTGGTAAAAACTGAACAAAAGTAATCATCTCTCTCGCAGACATTCTTAAATGTCGTTTTTGCAAATGATTTAGCGTTATCTCATTCGAAGCATTCCCTATTTCTGTTGGACCATACTCGAAAGTTTGTTTTCGTCTGTTAAGTGTTTCTAGCGAAAAATATTTTTTTTTTTTACAAAATGAAGTACATATTATATGACATAGGTCATAATGGCAAATTCCCTCAAAAATGTCATGCATAACATCTACGCTGAAGTTTTCTACAACGTGGAATGAAGGGATTTTGTTGAAACAGCTTTCATTGAGAATACCAGTTTCTTTGGGATTTGTCATCTGTACATCTATTTCATAGTTAGACAAATTTCGCATTTGACCAGGTTCATCAGTACACAATATAGCTATTACATTCTTCTTTCTGTAAACGGCAAAACCGACAAAATGTGCCAGAAAATAATTTGTTAAATCCCAGCAATGTGTTAAGCCCCAAGTTGTCACCAAGAATGAGGGCCAAGATAAAATGAACTTGATAAATACTACCATCAGCTGCCTGAATGCTAAGGCCTTCTTCTTCAAGGAATTTCAACTCATTGGCTAAGGGTCCTAAGCACTTACTATTTCCATACTTTTTCATATCTTTTGATTTGATAACAGCTGCTAAAAACACGTTTTCCAATTTTCCTTCATTTAAGGTCATGCACACAAAAGAGTAATAGAAATTACAAATAGAATGAACAGAAGAATGTGATCCAAGGGGATTGTTTATTTCGTATTCGTCTGCATATAAAAACATAAGCGAGAGCTACAGTACGTTTGCAACGAACTGTTGGATACCCTATTCCCCATATTTTTGTACGTGCATGCGTCTGCCTCCCGCAAACAGCCGATGTTTCAGAAACAAAATTCTTCTTTAGCAGACAGAAAAAAATTCAAATTCAAACATTCATTTTATGCGGTGTGATGTTCAATTAGTGCTGGCGCAATAAAAAAAGGAGTGCGCCACGCCCAAAGTTAAAACGTTTTATTGCCAAGGCAATTGTTATGAGCTCAGTGACATTCAATTTCAATTCTTGCAGATCGATTTGAACAAAACAAGACAAAACTTAAATTTTTAAAAATTAGATTTGGAATGGAAATAGCGATTATGGGTGTTTTTAACGTTTATTGGACTACACTCCGCTACGTAACCAAGGAATATAAATCTAAGTGTTCATCTGTTTACTTCAAAACTGCGACCGATAGTTAAAAAACGTTAAAAAAATTAATGCATTATACGACTTTTGACGGAAACGCCGCTTAAAAGTGGGCGTGTCTTAAAAATTTGAAGCACTAACTGCACTTTTTTCAGTATTTAGGCATATGTGTAAGACTACAGCTGAATCGAGTAGTTTTTAAACAATCTTACCTGAACAAAGGTATTTTACCAAAATCACGCCTTTAAAAGTGGGCGTATTGAAAATTTAATTTAATTTACAAAAGAAAATGTAGAGATATATTTCTCAAATAACGAACGGAAGGAAAAAGGTTTATATTAAACATTGGAAATGCCTTAAATTCTTAAGGCTACGTTTTTCGTTCTTTCATGAAAAGTAGGCGTAAGCCACACCCAAAATTCAAAAATTTCTTTTCATACACAAACCTTTTCGTTTCTATTAAGAGACGCAAAATTTTGGCTTGCGGATTAATTATAAATACCGTTTATTTACAAAAACAATTTTTTTATAGTTTCTAATGAAAAGTGGGCGTCAGCCACGCCCAAAATCAATTTTTTTGATTCCTTACACAAGATGTTTATGTGCCAGTAAGACCCACAAAATTTAATATTTGTCGCTTTAATATAACAATTGTTATTTTATAAAAACAATATTGATGGTTTTGTATGAAAAATAGGCGTATGCTACGCCCAAACTGAAATATTTTTATTTGATTGGAAGAAAGTTTACCTAAAGCTTACGTGTGCAAAATTTTAGCGTTATGCTTTTATCGTAACTGTACAAAAAAACATAATTTAATTTTATTAAATTGAGGTTGTTCAACAAAAATGGCGATTGTGGGCGTGTTTGTGGGCGGATTTTACCGGTTCAAGAACTTAGTCTTACTATTAAACCAAAGATTATATATACCAAATTTCAGCTTTCTAGCTCAAAAATTGCGACCTCTAGAGAGTATACATACGGACGGACGGACGGACGGACGGCCGGACGGACATGGCTAAATCGACTAGGCTTTTGATTCTGAGTCAGAATATATATTTTTTTCTATAACGGTATTATTTCTCTATGTTACAAACTCCACACCAAATACAATATACCCATTCTATGGAATAGGGTATAAATATGGAATCAGGCTTTTGTTTGGATACAGTTTTTTTTTTCTTTTTCCATAATTCCCCCTGAACAAAATTAACGAATCGATCATTTTTTTTCAGCGATTCTAGGTGTTTTAACATGTTTAAAAGTAAGTTATCCGTCTCGAATAATACTGAAAATTGTGAGCGCAATGGTAAAAGGATTTGTTTAGAAGTTACTTCACCAAGTCGTAATTCTCCACTTTGAAATTTTGTATTAACTTCCGTATTTATAACAAATTCGTTTAAGCTATTCATGAGTCCAGAGTTTGTCAGTTTTTGTGATAAGAGGTGATCTGAGCTACAACTTTTAAATGGGTTTTTGCAGGACATTATAAGACTTGATATCTCATTCAAAAGTTCATAGTTATGTTTGAGTTTATTGTTGGTAAAGGTACCAAAAATTTCAAGAATAGGGTTAATTATCAAATCAAGTACGCTTTTTTGAATCTTATAAACGTCGTTTCTTGAAATATTATCATTTGAATGAAGTTGTACGTACGTATCTATCAATTAGGTCGTATCACCGTAATGATTTGATATACTTCCAGTGCATGAACTGGAATATATCGTTTTCCTGACGTGTTTTGTCTAGTTTGAATTCGAAATTCAATTCTGGTTGTAATGATTGCTATTTTCAAAAGACCCCTTACCGCTGGTGGTGGGAAGTCAATGAAAGGAAACAGTTGCTTGGATGGTTTATTGATGAGTGAATTTATTCAATATTTATTCTCCTTATATACTAACAATATTCTTAATAAAATTACAAACTATTACAAATAATTCTCAACACCAAATTGTCAAGTAAGCGGAAGCACAAAAGAAAGAACAAAATGCAAATAAATATTATTTTGAGTGTTGATTAATGAAAAGTGCATTTAAAGCAATTACGTTATTTTGAATGTTGATATACTTAATGTAGGTTAATAAACTTAAATGACTTAAATGTAGTGTATGTGGAAAGAAGTAATAAAGAGTGTAAACATACTCCCCGCCTTGAACTATTGTTCAAATATGAAGGGTGAAGGCATCTTGATGCCGAAGTGTTGATGTTGGACGGTTCTTCGGATCACTGCTGCGTCTATTTTGATGTCGTGGAGCTGGTATCGGGATGCGTTTTAGATTAAAGTTCGGCCACGTATTGTTCTCCAAATTATGTGTATCATGACGGCTATAATACAGAAAATGGCAAGGTAGCTGACAATAAATTGATGGGTGTCGGTGTTCTTTATTTGTATCAGTGTTTCGTCCAGTTGTTGTTGCGTGATCCCCGTTTGTAGGGTCTCTAATTCATTGGACAGTTTCCGAAAATGAATTTCATTATGTATCATTGTTGTGGGGTTTTTGTGGGTATTGATGAAATCTGATAGGTTGCTTGCTGGAATGAAAGACGCTCGCATTGTGCTCGTGAGAGCGCTGTGTCCCTGTATGGTGAACTGGTCTTGTTTAAGAATGCAACCTGCTGGAATTGTAAGTACTATTGAGTTGCTTAGCCGGATTTGATTCAGGTTTCCTTTACAAACGCTATTAATAGAGGTTGGATGTCGAAGCGAATATACCGAGTGATTTGACTGATGCAATTGTATCCAGAATTGTTCATCTGGAAAGTCTTCCAGTTGACAAGAAGAGTGCTCTAAAGCCTGGTCCAAGAGACTGAATTCACAGAGACTGATATTAGAGCCCTTCTGGTAAAGAGGGTGCATTTGGTGGCAGACGATATCTTTTTCTAAAATCCTTGTGCAGGAGTTGAATTCTGCCTTGTTTAATGGATAGTACTGCGTTCTATGCAAGTTTATTATTATATAATCGGAAGATGGTCTTATTGCAATAAATGATGCGTTAACCAAGACTGGCACTGGGATTATGCTGTATATTTCATACTGCTCGGTTGTGACAAGCGGTATTGCTAGTTTGAATACTACGTGCGAATCAACGATGCGTCCTTCCGCAGTTATCAATTTATAAAGTAATGATATGTCGCTGGTTGTCTCTAAGAGACGCAAAGTTGATGGTAGATTGGCTTTAATATTTGTCATTTCTTGCCTTAATTGATTTGGGTGTATTAGGTTGGCACTTATTTTTCCATGATGAACGTCTGTTATTAGGTCCAGAAGAAGAGCTTGAGTCTTTTGAAGGTTAGTGGCGCCTATGAACATTTGGAAGCACTGTGAAAGCATCAGTTGGGATAGTGTTAACTGATATTCCTGATCATTCGTCTTGTTAAGCTGATTTGTTATTGCGTTGAGCTCTGTCTCCAGCGATTGAAATTGCTTGTCTAGTCTTCCTTCATTATTGCGCATTATATTTGCAGTTGAATTGATTAATGATGTCTGATTTCTCATCAGATGCATCAAATGATCTTCGTTTACATGAATGGTTGATATGACATTGGACATGTGTTGGGCATAATTGGAATCGAGTACTCCGAATAGTGAAGTAGCCAGATTTCCAACTATGTTGACAGCACCACGTTTTGGACGAGACACCTTTTCTTTTAACAGCTCATCTTTGTCATTTATGTCTTGAAGAAGAAATTGAAAACTTGTACGAACGCTAAACAAGAGTCAGCCCTTGTCATCTTTTTGCAAGACTCCCTAAATTTTCCTTCCAATAGGATTTTAATTCGTAGTACACCACTATGTCCCATTGGTCAGATATGATGCTAGCTTTTCCAAGGTTTTCAAAATGTATTCCTGGAGTTGTTGTAAAAGGTGATATTGTGACCTGGTCGCACATGGCTATAGGTAACATTATCAATATCGCTACTAATGATGACCAGAGCCCTAGACTACACACCTTAAACGGATTTTTCTTTGCCCTTTTTCTTGGTGGGCTGGCAGGTTCATCTTGTTCAATTTCACCGTCTTCAAGTTCCTGGGAAGGTTCTGAGAGTGTTGATATTTGATTTGTAGTTCCCTCTGGTTCCTCTAGTTGAATCGGCAAAGGTGCTAATCTGTGAATTGTTCTCCGTAATATAGAGTTGGCTGTTTGAATTTCGGCAACTCTGACGATTCCATCTGCTCCAGGATGTGTCTGGAGTACTCTTCCTAATGGCCACTTCATGACAGGACAATTATCTTCCTTGATGATGACCATTGTTCCGGGTTGCAGATTTTTGGATTTTTGCTGCCATTTGTGTTTGTGTTGCAGTTCGTTTAGGTACTCATTTTGGCATCGTTTCCAGAATTCTTCTTTTATCCTTGCAATTGTTGTCAGATTTTGCGAAAGATTTCCCCTGCGAGGCTCTGCTTTTGGATCAATAGGATTAGTAAGTGGTTCTCCTATGATGAAGTGTCCTGGTGTGAGTGCCATTAAGTCGTTGGGGTCAGCTGACATTGGGGTGATGGGTCTGGAATTCATAATCGCCTCAACTTCGATTACCGCTGTTTCGAGTTCCTCATATGTTAATGAGCTCGCCCCTAAAGATCGTAACAATAAGTATTTTGCTGATTTTACTGCGGCTTCCCAAAGGCCTCCGAAATGAGGAGCTCTTGGTGGTATAAAATGAAATTCTATACCTCTTGAACTGAAGACATTATGAATTTGCTCTCTTGACTTCTCGGTATGGATTATTTCGGTTAGTTCTCGAAGTTGATTGTTGTTGGCACCAACGAAATTGGTGGCATTATCGCAGTATAAATGTTGACAGCTGCCTCGTCTTCCTATAAACCGTTTGATTGCGGCGATGAAGCCGTTAGTGGACAGGTCTGTCACTAGCTCGAGGTGTACTGCCTTCGTGAAAAAGCAGCAGAATACCGCGATATAAGTTTTCTGAGGATGCTTTCCTCTAATCTTGTAGTGAGTTTTGATCGGCCCACAAAAGTCAACTCCGGCGTTTATAAAGGGACGAACTGGCTGTACTCTGTGAGCTGGTAGGTTTCCCATGACTTGTGTGAGAAATTTTGGTTTTGCCTTGGTACATCGGACGCATTGATGAACTACTGATCTTGCTATGGTTTTTCCATTGATGGGCCAAAATTTCTGCCTTGTATTTGCTAGCAGTGCTTGTGGTCCAAATGTCGATTTTCTTCGTGGATGGAAATCATAAGTAGTTTTGTGTATGGGTGGGAATATGGAAGTAGCAGAAGATGTTTTGTTTCGTATGGTAGTGATGATGCTTCGAGTCGACCTCCGACTCTTAATTTACCTTCCTCATCTATGAATGGAGTTAAGCTTCCAATTGGGCTGCCTTTCGGGGTTTCAGTGAATTGCTGAAGGTGTTTTATATCCTTGTTGAATTCTTCACTCTGCATGTTTTTGACAATGACAATCAATGCCTTGTATAGTTCTGTGGGCCTCAAGGCACCTTTTTTCAATACGAGTTCCTTTTTGATTAGTACTTTCATGTTGTGATAAGCCCGGAGCACATAGGCGGTGATTCGTTGCAGCCTCCTGAAGTCATTGTGGTGGTCAATTATGTTAATGAAGACGGGTATTTGTTCGACAATGGATAGCACATGTTTTGTAGCCTTTCTTTCTACCTCGCATTCAATCTTATTGGTATACGGTGGAGGCCATGATGATTCAGCTCCATGAAGAAAGAATGGTCCGTAAAACCACAGATTACATGTTGCTAATTTTTCAGCTGGTATTCCACGTGATAGTAAATCGGCTGGATTGTCTCTGGAGCGAACGTGCCGCCATTGTTGAATTTCTGTCAGCTTCTGAATTGATGCTACGCGGTTGGCGCCGAATGTGTGGAAGGATGATGATGTAGAGTTTATCCACCCAAGTACTATCTCTGAATCAGTCCACATGTGTATCTGATATGATTCTAAATGTAAGTCCTTTCGAATGCGATTGACTAGTTCAGCTGCTAGTGTTGCAGCACATATTTCCAATCGTGGTATCGTAAGTGTTTTAAGTGGTGCCACTCTCGATTTGGCACAGAGGAGTCGAACAGTTATTGTTTTATCCTTATTGGCTGATCGTAAATATATAGCTGCCCCGTATGCCTTTTCAGAGGCATCTGCAAAGGCATGTATTTCTATGGAATCAGGAGTCCTAATATATGCCGGTCAATCTTCACATCTCGTAAATGGCTTAGATTATCACGGTAGTTTATCCACTCTGTTTGAAGTTCTTTGGGGAGAGGAGTGTCCCAGTCAAAGTCATGTGTCCAAAGTCTTTGAAGAAAGATCTTTGCTGTTATTATGACTGGTCCCAAAAATCCGAGGGGATCAAACAATTGAGCGATGTCAGATAAGGCCGTCCTTTTGTTTATCTTTTGATTTTTGTTGAGTTTGATGTTTACCACAAATGTGTCTGAGTTTGGCAGCCATCCTTGTCCAAGTGTTTTAACGTGAGTTTCGTTGTCTATGTCGAGATCCAATTGAAGTGCAATATCTGCCGCAGGAATGTCCTGTAACAAACTTTTATGATTGGCACACCATTTTCGTAGCGTAAATCCAGCGGTTTGTAGCAATCTGTGCAGTTGATTTCGTATTTCAAAGGTCGTAGCTAAACTATCAGATCCAGTCATCACATCTTCTACGTAAAAATATGTTTTTAGAGCCTCTGCACCAAGGGGATATTGGGTTGAACCTTCTATTGCTAATTTTTGGAGGCATTTAACTGGTAAATAGGGCGCTGATGTTGTTCCATAAGTTACGGTGTTGAGCTGGTATACATGTAGGTCGTCTGTAGGATTGTCTCTCCAGAAGACCAGCTGATATTGTCGGTCACTTTCATCAACTAGGATTTGTCGATACATTTTCTCAATATCTGCTGTGAAAGCGAAGAAGTGTTGTCAAAAGTTCATCTTGAATGGTAGGTCCTGTTGCTAATAGATCATTGAGAGATGTGTTCTTTGTTGTTTTTGCTGATGCGTCAAAAACAACTCTTAACTTTGTTGTTGTGCTATCTGGTTTTAACACACAATGATGAGGGAGGAAATAATGGGAACTATGAATCTTGCTCATGTCGATCCGTTCCATGTGTCCAAGTCTTTCGTATTCCGTCATGAATTGGGTAAACTGATCTTTGAGGTTCTTTTGTTTTGAGAGCCTCTTCTCTAGAGATACAAATCTCTGAAGAGCAATGGACTTAGAACTGCCCAATTCACTCCTGTCCGCCTCGAACGGGAGTCGAACAATAAATCGTCCTTCTTTATTTCGAGTGGTGTTCTCGGCGAAATGATTTTCACATTTTCGTTCTTCAGTTGTGTAGCTCTTCCTGGAATCTTGGGCTTCTTCTATCTTCCAGAATTTTTCTATGTCGTTTTTCAGTTCGTCTTCGTTGCACATGCCACAAATAGCCGATGATTGAGTTGCGCCTCTCACCTTTCCCGCAATTATCCAGCCTAGTTGTGTCTTTTGTAGTAATGGTAGGTCTTCGCCAATGTTTATCTGTCCTACTGACAGGAGTTGATGGTAAAGTTCAGCTCCAATTAGTAAATCAATCTGTCCAGGTTGGTTGAAGTGGGGGTCTGCTAGTTGGAGCTCGGCTGGAATGTTCCAAGCTTCAATATTAATTCGTCGGGATGGTTGATTTGGAGTGATTTGGCGTAGAACGAAAGCTTCTAAATTGACAGAAAAGCTTGATGTTCTTGATTTTAGGAGAAGATTAACTCTCTTGTTTGCTTGTCGTGATCCTTCTCCTATTCCAAGAATTCGCATTGTTTCGTTGAATTCTGGAACGTTCAATTTTTTATATAGCTTTTCCGTGATGAAGTTAAGCTGTGATCCGGAGTCGAGTAACGCTCGGCATTTTACAATGGTACCTTCGTTGTCTTCTAGATTAACAGTGACGGTGCTCAAAAATACATATCCCTTCTCCTTTGGTGATACTGCTGTAGCTGATGTTGTTGATTTGTCAAGTTCTGAGGTCTTCTCCTGTCTTTTGGCAAGGTATCGATGGGGTTGATTACTCTCTGCTGCTTTTGTTGCTAATCGGTCTGTGTGCAGGAGGCTGTTGTGCCTTTCGGAACACTTCATGCAGTTACGGCTGCGACAAGAGGCCGCAATGTGTCCTGGATTGAGGCAATTGGTGCAATAATGTAATTTATTGATTAAAGTAAGCCGGCCTTCTGGTGTTAATTGTTAAAATTTTGCGGCAAAAGAATAGCTTATGGTTATTCGTATTGCAACATGGGCAATTTGACTTTGAAGCTGTCATCGATGTGAAAGAGCGATGCGAAGGAACTGCTGGCTTTCGTGTTGGGCCTTCCGTAGTGCGGCTCTTGTTGCCCAGGGCTTCTAATGATTGGAATCGGATTTCCAAGAAATTGAGAAAATCTTTGAGTGATGGTAATGCCCTGGGTTGCTTTAGAGATTGCGCGTACAAGACGTGTGTTGAGCGATCTAGTTTCTTGATAAGAAGATGGACTACAAGTGGGTCCCAATGGCTGGTGTCTAATCCTAAATTCTTGAGTCCCTGGAGGCACTCCATAGTTGTGTCGTGGAGTGCCTTGATGCTATTGGCTGATTTGTATGTGCTTGTTGCTTGCTGAAGTAATCGGTTCAGGAACGCTGTTGTTAATAACCTGGTGTTATTATATCTTTCTTTCAGCATCTGCCATGCAGATGTATAATTTTCTTCACTGAGAGGTAGATGGCATATAAGTTTTTCTGCGTCCCCTGTTAGGTTTGTTTTGAGGTACCACATCTTTTGGCATCTAGGCATGTCTTGCTTGTCAACCATTTCTGTGAAGAGATCAAAAAATTGTCTCCAAGTTAGATAGTTGGCATCAAATTTTGGGAGCGATATACTGGGCAATCTGAAATGTGATTGACTATCTGAGTTTCTGGTGGGTATATGTGTACTGCTGAGTCTTTCAATCTCCGAAGCATACTTTATTAGAATCTCTTGAACAGTGGCCTCCATTTTCATGTATATGGAGGTTTTTGCATTGTTTGTAGTGGAATCACTCAGTTCCACTAAGGTTATTTGTGTAGCCTCAATTTGTGCCCAATATTGGCTGATTGTGGCTCTGTTGACTTCCCAAAAATGTTTGGAATCATTATATTTGATGCAGTGTCAACATGATCCAAGTTGCGTTGCAGCGTATCCATGAGGTACCGCTGACGTCTTTTTAATGGTGTGATATTGATTTCAGTGTAATATTAATCGCCATCAATATGACTTGTTTGAAGAGGTGCTGATGGGTTCAAAGTGCTATCAGTCTCCCGTTGTTGTCCCAGGTCCTTACCGTTGGGCTGCTTGGTATTTACGTGGAGAGGTGCTGACGAAAGAAGTTTGCTATCAGTCTCCTGTTGTTGCTGCTGACTCGTACGGTCGGATTGGCTGGAGCTTAATTGTTGAAGTGGTGGTGCGGGAAGATCACCAGTCGTCTTCTGATTGAGATTCGCCTCTGCCTGTAGGCGCTTAATTTGTTCAATGAAATGAATTTTGTGTTCTTTATAAGCTGTTCGGACGACATCAAAATACCTCTTTGTAAAATAAGGGTGATCAAGTTGCAAAGGAACTGTGTTGCGAATGTCACTGTCTGTGACGACAAACTGAGCCCAGTGAGTCTCTACTCTTTGGAGTCGTTCCTTAAAGTAATCCAGCGTTTTTCGGCTAGCTGGATCTTGGCTGGAGATAATTCGTCCTATCTCATCACCAATCTTCTGCTGGCGTTCTGCTTGTTGATCCATGATGACTTATCTTCTTCTTCACAAGAATCAAAATAGAATTTTTGAATCGAAACAAACAAAATCACGTCGGGGTCACCAAAATGTACGTATGTATTAATCAATAAGGTCGTATCACCGTAATGATTTGATATACTTCCAGTGCATGAACTGGAATATATCGTTTTTCTGACGTGTTTTGTCTAGTTTGAATTCGTAATTCAATTCTGGTTGTAATGATTGCTATTTTCAAAAGACCCCTTACCGCTGGTGTTGGGAAGTCAATGAAAGAAAACAGTTGCTTGGATGGTTTATTGATGAGTGAATTTATTCAATATTTATTCTCCTTATATACTAACAATATTCTTCATAAAATTACAAACTATTACAAATAATTCTCAACACCAAATTGTCAAGTAAGCAGAAGCACAAAAGAAAGAACAAAATGCAAATAAATATTATTTTGAGTGTTGATTAATAAAAAGTGCATTTTAAGCAATTACGTTATTTTGAATGTTGATATACTTAATGTAGGTTAATAAACTTAAATGACTAAAATGTAGTGTAGGTGGAAAGAAGTAATAAAGAGTGTAAACAGAAGTAATAATGTAAATTTAAGTGCATTTTCAAAAACATTTTGTATTCCAATTTCTGGTTTAACATCGTCGCTTTTATTATCTGGACACTTTGTAAAGCATGGTAATGAAGATGATGATGAAGATGGAAGCGTTGTTATATTGCTGTCGATGCAATCATTCTCAATAACGTTAAAATTTGTATTTAAATCCTCAATTTCGTTAGTCACTCTATGGTCAAGATTTTTTTTTCCTTTTAAATTATCCACTATCCACACTATAATGTAAACGCAATATATGTTTCTTGTAACTCGACGAGTTTGTAAAAAGAAGGTCACAGTTTGTTTCAATGCAACGAAATGTACTTTTCGAATTAAGCTCATGTTTTTTTAAGATGATACATTAACAGATTGATTTCGCTGAATTTTTGTTTGCAAAGAAAACACTGCATTGCAAAATAATCTGCAAATTTATGAATCATACAAAGGATTAAGTGAATTGAATACAAACATTTGAGTTAGAGAGAAATTCAACTTAGGGAGATTCCACTGTATTCAATAAATCGCATGTAATGAGCATGCATCTTATGAAAAAATTCTTACGCTTCACGAATATATTCTTTGACAACAACCAAAGAATCAGACAATTTAAGAGTCAACCATAAGAAAAATAAAAGTATTCCTATTTTGTAGAATTTGTTCATAAACTACAGATTTCCGTAACAGCACTTTTATGGCAGCATCAGATTGATTTTTTTAATATTCGAATTAAATTTTTAAAAAAACAAAGATGGTGACAACGAAAATAGAAATAAAATGCAACAGTCAGTCATACAAAACAAGACGCTTTTCCTTTTGTTAATATAACTTGCATTAAAAAAATTTAATAAAGTGTAACATGTAATGAGCATGCAGTTTATGAAAAAATTCTTACGCTTCACGAATATATTCTTTGACAACAACGAAGGAATCAGACAATTTAAGAGTCAACCATAAGAAACATTAAAGTATTCCTATTTTGTATGAATTTGTTCATAAACTGCAGATTTCCGTAACAGCACTTTTTTGGCAGCATCAGATTGACTTTTTTAACATTCGAATTAATTTTTTAAGAAACAAAGATCGTGACAAGGAAAATAGAAATAAAATGCAACAGTCAGTCATACAAAACAAGACGCTTTTCCTTTTGTAATATAACTTGCATTAAAAAAAATTTAATAAAGTGTAACATGTAATGAGCATGCAGTTTATGAAAAAATTCTTACGCTTCACGAATATATTCTTTGACAACAACGAAGGAATCAGACAGTTTAAGAGTCAACCATAAGAAACATAAAAGTATTCCTATTTTGTATGAATTTGTTCATAAACTACAGATTTCCGTAACAGCACTTTTATGGCAGCATCAGGTTGATTTTTTTAATATTCGAATTAATTTTTTAAAAAACAAAGATGGTGACAAGGAAAATAGAAATAAAATGCAACAGTCAGTCATACAAAACAAGACGCTTTTCCTTTTGTTAATATAACGTGCATTAAAAAAAATTTAATAAAGTGTTACATGTAATGAGCATGCAGTTTATGAAAAAATTCTTACGCTTCACGAATATATTCTTTGACAACAACGAAGGAATCAGACAATTTAAGAGTCAACGAAAAGAAACATAGAAGTATTCCTATTTTGTATGAATTTGTTCATAAACTACAGATTTCCGTAATAGCACTTTTATGGCAGCATCAGATTGATTTTTTTAATATTCGAATTAATTTTTTAAAAAACAAAGATGGTGACAAGGAAAATAGAAATAAAATGCAACAGTCAGTCATACAAAACAAGACGCTTTTCCTTTTGTTAATATAACTTGCATTAAAAAAAAATTAATAGAGTGTAACATGTAATGAGCATGCAGTTTATTGTCGATTTTTATTGGTCACGTTAGATCAATCTCAGATTTTACTGTCAGATTGATCTTTTTCCCAGATTTTACTGTCAGATATATTTTTCTTGTGTAAATGAAAAAAAGAAACGAGATTGATTTTTTTGTAATTGTGTGTGTGTGTCAAAATGACAATGTCACAACAAAAGTGAAATTATTTGTTTTCAAATTCCAATTCATGATGTCGGAAAATATTAATGAGGACGAAATAATTAATTATTCCGTTGTTGAGAGCTCCAGTGTTAAGCAGTTTCAAATTGGAAGGTGAAGACGATAATGATGGGTCTACTGATTCCAGCAGTGACGACGACGACGACGAGCCTTCAATAATACCACCTCTACCAGTGGCGACTAGTCAGCGAGTTCATTATTTTAACAAACTCATTGGAGATAGTAAAGTACCCACAACGGCAATGACTACGATGACGACGACGACGACGACAAACAATAACATCAAGATGCGTTCCAAACGTTCAACAGATAGTCCTCAAATAATAAAACCACCTGGAGATGATCTACTGGATTCAACTGAGGCTGCTAAAAAATCAGCAGACGCAGCAGCTGAAAAAGAAAAGGAAGCATCACAGTCCCAGTGTCCAAAGCTTATTGAACAGTTGGTTTTCCCCCACATTGATCTCGTGCGAACAGGGAAGGAAAATCAAGAATACTGTCTGATTCTGACCCACGATCAAAACTACAAGATCTACGGCTATTGCAGGCGTGTTTTGCCTGAAAATTCGGATACATGTCCCCCGCTATGTTACTGTATTATAAGCGAATGTAAAGCTCTGGGACTTTATCAGAAGCTCAAGCTACTAAAGGAAGTTGAGTCCCGACATGGACAGACAGAGACTGAAATGAATGTGCTATTCAGTAATCTACAGAGCTGATATTCCACCCGCTGGCAAGTGCTTACATATAAAGATTCCACTTTTCTCACGTCCTGTGATCTACTCCACAAAACATGAGTTTGGGAGCAAATTCCAAGGGTTTGAAGGAGTCGGCGACACTAGAATCTCTATCAGAGGGTTCATCAGCAACTCTCCAAGATAGTAGAAGAAGTTTAGTTCTTGCGAATGAGAGCCAAGGGAAGCCATATGACCCGTTGGTTAGTCGAAACCTAATCAGGGATCCCCGCTATGATGAAATATTTATCCGGCGACCGACTGACTTGCGCCTGGAGAATACGGAATTAAGTGAACTGCTTATCTGCCTAGGTCCTGAACTGCTAATTGATGTCTTCTCGAACCTGCTGTTTGAACGAAAGGTCATCCTACAGAGTTGTAATATTTCTCTGCTCTCAAAAGCAATTCTGGCCCGGCAGACAATGCTGTATCCATTTCAGTCACACTATTGTGACTATTGACACTATTGCCTGTAGGCCCGCTACTTTCTGCATCTCTCCCGTTAAACAAACACTACCGACAAATTAAACCTACGCCACTTCTTTCACAGCTCATGGACATTTTGATAAATCTATTCAATTCCATATGCTTCTTTAATGAAAATATAATAATCATAAACAATTAAAAAGAATTTTCTTTACCAAAAGAATTGAATTCTCGCAATAACAAAAACAAAACTTCACTTTATAATTAGAAAGAATTTTATTTTGCCAAAAAGAATTGAGCTCTCGCAATGCCAAGAACAAAACTTCACTTTATAATTAAAATAATTCTTTTACCAAATACAAAACTTTATTTTATAATTAAAAACAATTTTCCTTAACACCAAAAAATTTAATTTTCACAATGTCGCAATGCCAAAAACAAAACTTCAAAAACAGCTGTTCGAGAGTATTGTGACGGTATGCGTTAAATCTCGAAAAGAAATGAGATTTAACATATTGATCTAAGATCGAAAAAAAATTGATTTCTTGACCAACAAGTACATAAAATCTAGCTGTCAGATCGAAAAAATCGATCTAGATCGAAAAAGATTGATCTAACGTGACCAATAAAAATCGACATATGAAAAAATTCTTAAAAAATTAAAAAAACAAAGATGGTGACGAGGAAAATAGAAATAAAATGCAACAGTCTGTCATACAAAACAAGACGCTTTTCCTTTTGTTAATATAACTTGCATTAAAAAAAATTTAATAAAGTGTAACATGTAATGAGCATGCAGTTTATGAAAAAATTCTTACGCTTCACGAATATATTCTTTGCCAACAACGAAGGAATCAGACAATTTAAGAGTCAACCATAAGAAACATAAAAGAATTCTTATTTTGTATGAATTTAATCATAAACTACAGATTTCCGTAACAGCACTTTTATGGCAGCATCAGATTGATTTTTTTAATATTCGAATTAATTTTTTAAAAAACAAAGATGGTGACAAGGAAAATAGAAATAAAATGCAACAGTCAGTCATACAAAACAAGACGCTTTTCCTTTTGTTAATATAACTTGCATTAAAAGAAATTTAATAAAGTGTAACATGTTATGAGCATGCAGTTTATGAAAAAATTCTTACGCTTCACGAATATATTCTTTGCCAACAACGAAGGAATCAGACAATTTAAGAGTCAACCATAAGAAACATAAAAGTATTCCTATTTTGTATGAATTTGTTCATAAACTACAGACTTCCGTAACAGCACTTTTATGGCAGCATCAGATTGATTTTTTTAATATTCGAATTAATTTTTTGAAAAACAAAGATGGTGACAAGGAAAATAGAAATAAAATGCAACAGTCAGTCATACAAAACAAGACGCTTTTCCTTTTGTTAATATAACTTGCATTAAAAAAAACTTAATAAAGTGTAACATGTAATGAGCATGGGCATGCAGTTTATGAAAAAATTCTTACGCTTCACGAATATATTCTCTGACAACAATGAAGGAATAAGACAATTTAAGAGTCAACCATAAGAAACATAAAAGTATTCGTATTTTGTATGAATTTGTTTATAGACTACAGATTTCCGTAACAGCACTTTTATGGCAGCATCAGATTGATTTTTTTAATATTCGAATTAATTTTTTAAAAAACAAAGATGGTGACAAGGAAAATAGAAATAAAATGCAACAGTCATCATACAAAACAAGACGCTTTCCTTTTGTTAATATAACTTGCATTAAAAAAAATTTAATAAAGTGTAACATGTTATGAGCATGCAGTTTATGAAAAAATTCTTACGCTTCACGAATATATTCTTTGACAACAACGAAGGAATCACACGATTTAAGAGTCAACCATAAGGAACATAAAAGTATTCCTATTTTGTATGAATTTGTTCATAAACTACAGATTTCCGTAACAGCACTTTTATGGCAGCATCAGATTGATTTTTTTTAATATTCGTATTAAATTTTCAAAAAACATGATCATTCCTCGTTCAGATTTAATATATCACATTCACAAATTTAAAAAAAGACGATGACAAGGAAAATAGAAATAAAATTCAACAGTCTGCCATACAAAACATGAAAGTATTCCTATAGGTAGGTACAGTTGGATTATTAAAAAAAAATGTTTTGCACTTCATGCGTTTTGGTTTAAGACGACACACGGCTATGAAAAGAATTTAATAAAAATACGCTATGCCAACTGCAGCCACAAATAACAAATACATTAAAATATAAAGAAAATACTTACCTAAAATCGTCTAAAACAAAATCTTTTTTTCTTTTAAAACTTTTCTGGAACTCACGGGAACTCACTATAAACACGTTATACACACTCGAAAATCCAAGAAAGACTAAAAAAGAGAATTACTGAATCAACGCGGGACGATGGCGATGCAGATTGCAGATGTACAAAGAAAGATACGCACTTGCACGCACATACAATGAGTGAGAGCAAGAGGGTTAGAAGTTAGAATAGAATACAAATAACTGGTTTTCTTTTCTCTCTTTTGCATTTTTCATACGCATTATGTATAACTTTATACGAATCATGATGAAAGTCATAATAACCCGTTTGGAATGAAGCAAATCATGATAAATGAAATCTTAAGCATAAATAATATGAACACAATCTTATTTCTTAAGCGGCCCACAGACACCACACTTGTGCGCGCGCATGTGTGCTGTCTCTGGGCTGGTGCGCACACCGATTTTCGGCGCGAGTAAAAATCAAAACTTTTTGATTTTTGGTGTCTCGATCGGTGTGATGTGTATGGGGATGCGCGCGCACATTTTATATTCAGTTGCATCGTATTGTGATTGAGTAAGGAGTGCGGAAGATTAATTTAAAATGTTTTTTTCCTTTGAAATCTCTTTCACAACAAAAACAAAAGTGTGTACGACTTGGTGTGCAGTGTGTGGCAAAATCACGCACCAGTTTCGGTCAAAGAGGATATATACATAGAGTCCAATCTTTCCTACGTTCCATCCTCCTCTGCTTAAATTTTCGTGGTCTCTTTCCTATTGTATTCATTGTCCGTGTGAAACAACAACAAGAAACGATGAGGTAAGTAGTAAGGTGTGAACGCACACATGTTTAACAAAAAGAACAATATGACGGCTGTAGCACACACACATGTTTAACAAAAAGAACAATATGACAGCTGTAGCTTGTAGGCAAAATCAAAACAAGGCACAAGATTGGACTCTATGTATATATCCTCTTTGGTTTCGGTGCACATGCACGCGCACAAGTGTGGTGTCTGTGGGCCGCCTTATAAATTAAATCATATACCGTGCGCTTGGCGCGATTTTTATCCAAAAGAAGCCGAGACAAGAACACAAAACCAAAACCAGTTTCATAATATTGCTATGTTTGGGACTTGTTTATCAGCACGCAGCAGTAACGAGGTTTCGACAATTTTTGAGCCTGTTACAAAAAACCTAGCAACTACCTTGTTTTTCTGTTTACATTAAATTTCAAAGCTGTAATAAATTAAAGAAAATTCGCTCGATTTACATCAGTTTTAATCTTGTGAGTTTTGCAAACGAAATAATGACAATTAGGTAGAAAATGAGTAAAAGACCAACTAAAAACATTTCGGTTGAAAATCAGTTGAGCCAAAAATAGCGATTTTGAAACAAGAACACAAAGCCAGAAAGAGTTTGTTTATGTTTAGGCACTGTTTATTCGCACCAGTTTCAACACTTCATGTGATTTGAAGCTGGATTTATCAACAAATTTTAAAGCAATCATTTTTATGAATGCTTTTCCATACATGCAAAGCATGTCTTCATGCAACAAATGAATAGTTCTAAAAGCGTTATAAGTAATCTTTCATTGAACATCACATTTGCACATAGTACCTACATATATGAATCTTTCATATTCTCAATACAAAAATTCATACGCTTTTGAACTTGGATTTTCCAACAACAATTTTAAAGCAAACATTTTTATGAGTGCGGTTTCATGTAATCAATGATTTTTTTCATGCAATCAATAAATAGTTTCAAGCATTCTAAGTCATATTTCATAAAACATCACATGTTGATTTGAATGAATTGTTCATATTCTCAATACAAAAATTCATACGCTTTTGAACTTGGGTTTCCAACAACAAATTTGAAGTAAAAATTTGTATGAATGCGGTTTCATGCAACGAATGAATAATTTCAAGCATTTTAAGTTATCTTTCATAAAATTTCATATTCAAATTTGTATGCATTGTTCATATTTAAAATGTACGCCTCTGAACTTGGATTTTCCAACAACAATTCTAAAGCTACCGATTTTATGAATGCTTTTTCATGCAGATAATGTTTAAGTCATAAGACAAAGCTAGATTCTTATGAATTCTTGTATTATTCATATGAATATTTCATGAAAATTAATGATTTTGGCTGTATGATCGCCATTCATAAAAAGAATGTACAATAATTTTTTCCGTGAAAAAAAGCGGTACGTAGTTCGCCGGGTCAGCTAGTTTTTGCTTATCAGTTGGTCTTTTTCCTCTATTTATTTTATTTATTTCCATTTCTTTTACTTTTCAGCTGCCTTTTCACTAAAAAAAATATCAATGATAAATAATTTTTCATATGAAAACTTTTTGACAGAAGTTTTCATTGCTGAATAGAACAAGAATCGCAAAACAGTATTTTTCAATGAAAAGTGTTTCACAGCTCTTTTCAAAGAACCAGAATAGGGACCCAGGAGGGATAAGATTTTCATTTTATCTTGATTTTGTCTTTGTATACCGCACAGAAGGTGAAACGTCGTGGGCGTTCAGAGTGCCGATCGGTACTAAAAAAAAGTAACTTTATGCATACTGAATTTAAGTATTTAAGGAACATATATAACCTACTATAATGATATGATAATACGTGAATAATGTGGGTGCTTTGTTAATTAAAGCTGGGCGACACCACCGTCCGTGGGCGCAAGGACGATATGAATCCTTCGTATGTACGAAGGTGATGCTTCTGGGGATGCTTTTGGCGGTAGCCATGTGCTTCTGTGTATGGACGTTCTTTTTACGAGGAATCTTCGTTCTCGGCAGGGAGTTTCTCTCACTTTTATAATAAAAAATACTGAATTTTTACCTGGAGCAGGAAGTAGCTATGACCGAGAGCCATGCGGTTCTAAATTAAACCTCTGTAACCATGTGGTTAGTGGAAATTGTGTTGAGGAATCCCTCGTTGCTCCGACTTTAATGTGGAGATAAATCAATCTTAACGTTGGCGGTGGCACTTAGTGCTGGAAAATCCGCTGGAAGATGCTGCATCCAAAAAAATATAAACCACAAAAATATTGTCCGGGCAGGCTTTTTGCCAATTATAAGGACCCTATTGAAAATAAATCTTTATTAAACACTAGTTTATCGTTTCTGATAGCGTGCTCCGTGTAAAATAAAGAGACACGCTCCAAAAAAAAAAATTGCGTCATGCCCATGGAATGTATGGGACGATAAAGAAAATTATTTTATCCCTTACCTATTTCTAGGGAAATTCTGGCGATCTCTGATTTAATTGCTTTAAGCAATTCGAAATATTCCTTTTTATTAAGGAAATATATGTATGTTGATAATAAATCACTCGACGAGCAAAAATTTAAGTGTAATAAAAATAAAGTGCACGACTGGGTCGTACAAACTTGCTCTAATGTGTTAAAATGGTCTTGGGTGCTTGAGATTTTGGGAAAACAGCGTTGAAAAAATCATATGAAATTTTATAAATCACTTAAAAATTAATACCTAAAACGTTTTTTTTGGAGAAAATGAAGAAAGCCATCAGGTTGCTTTTACGTTTTTGAATTTTTACGAAAACTTTTTTCAAAATCGTTATACCAGTTTTTTCAAAAACCAGTTTTTTTTGAAAAACTTTTCGAAAATATATTCAAAATTTTTTTCAGTATGCCAACTTCTAGTACTTTGTAGTTTTTATCAGAAAAATAAAATTAAAAAAATATAGATCAAGCCGTTTTTGGAAAAAACAAAAATTTTAAAAAAATTTGAAACTTTTTTAAAAACTCAAAAAAAAACTTTTCTTGAAAAATTTGAGAATTTACATTATTTCTTTTATAAAAGGGCTTCTACATTAAAAATTTCATCGAAATCCGTCTTGTGGCTTACGAGGAAATCGGATTTCAAAAAACCGGTCCTATGGGAGGTACCGTTATAAGACTTTTCCTGAAAAATCTATTCCAACCAAAACATAAAATTTGCACAGAAAACACTACTCAGAAAGTTTTATTAAAATCGTAGGAGCCGTTTTTGAGAAAAATCAATTTTTCACTAAAAATCGTATGGCAGTTACCGTTAGTTTTGAAGCTAGAATAGCCCAGTCATATGGTAGTTTGAAGTGGAAAGTTCTGGTGTAATTGTTTTTAGTGGCTCCCTTTATGTTTTTGGGGTCGCTGAACACGAATGTGAAGTTGTCCAACAAAAATTTTTACTGCAAATATGAGAAATCATCAAAAAACTCAAAAAATTTGGCAATTTTTTCAAAAATTAGTGTTGAAAAATAACCTGAAATATGTTTTTTTTTTGAAAAGTGAAAATATTTTAATATTTTTCTTGATCACACGAAAAGTAGGCCGTGCTTTATCTCTTATAAGAGTTTTCTTATTGTAGTTCTTTAAAATAAAATAGTTATATTCCAGCTGTTTAGTTTCTGAGTCAAAATGTCTAGTGAAAAGTGTTTTATTTGCGAGGAAGATTTTAATAATGATCCAGTGAAAGTGGTTAAAGAAAAAGGAATTGTAACGCAAAAAAAACTTGGTTGTCTGTAAAGTCGGTTTACGGACGATAATTTTACGTGATAACCAGTAAACAAAACAGTTCATATGTAGGTTGTAATCTCTCCAACCACGAAACACCCAACCCACCTACAGCCACCCACCATTTTTGAATTTTTTTCAATCCTTAACCCAAACACCAACCTACCACACCCACATACAACCACCAACCAACAGTCCGCCGTTTTTGAAAATTGTTTCCTCCTCGCCCACACAATAAATCCGCCTCTTCCTAACCACTACCAATCACCCACCCCACCTACAACCAACCACCCACTATTTTTGACAATTTTTTCCTCAACCCCATCCCAACACCAAATCCCCCAAATCCAACCACCTAAACCACCTGCCACCACCTTCTACTCACCCACCATTTTTGACAACTTTTTCATCGCACCCCATCAAATCAACAATCGCCTACACCAAAACTGCCAACCAATCAAACCACCTGCAACCGCCAACCAACCACCCACCATATTTGCCAATTCACCCCCCCCCCCTCCCCCAATCATACCAAATACCCCCAACTCCAAACACCCATCCCACCTACAGCCACCAAGGAACCACCCATTAGTTTTGACAATTTTTGTCTCACCACCCAAACCAGCTACAACCACCCAACATTTTTGACAATTTTTCCTCTTCCCGACACTACCAATACCCCCACCCCACCTCCCGCCTGCCCCACACACACTCCCACCACAACCAACCAACCACCCAACACTCTCCACTCCCACTTTAACGACTTTCTAGGCTATCAAAGCAGCTAGGTAACGTCAGTGTGACTGTGACTGTGACTGTGACTGTGACTGTGACTGTGACTGTGACTGTGACTGTGACTGTGACTGTGACTGTGACTGTGACTGTGACTGTGACTGTGACTGTGACTGTGACTGTGACTGTGACTGTGACTGTGACTGTGACTGTGACTGTGACTGTGACTGTGACTGTGACTGTGACTGTGACTGTGACTGTGACTGTGACTGTGACTGTGACTGTGACTGTGACTGTGACTGTGACTGTGACTGTGACTGTGACTGTGACTGTGACTGTGACTGTGACTGTGACTGTGACTGTGACTGTGACTGTGACTGTGACTGTGACTGTGACTGTGACTGTGACTGTGACTGTGACTGTGACTGTGACTGTGACTGTGACTGTGACTGTGACTGTGACTGTGACTGTGACTGTGACTGTGACTGTGACTGTGACTGTGACTGTGACTGTGACTGTGACTGTGACTGTGACTGTGACTGTGACTGTGACTGTGACTGTGACTGTGACTGTGACTGTGACTGTGACTGTGACTGTGACTGTGACTGTGACTGTGACTGTGACTGTGACTGTGACTGTGACTGTGACTGTGACTGTGACTGTGACTGTGACTGTGACTGTGACTGTGACTGTGACTGTGACTGTGACTGTGACTGTGACTGTGACTGTGACTGTGACTGTGACTGTGACTGTGACTGTGACTGTGACTGTGACTGTGACTGTGACTGTGACTGTGACTGTGACTGTGACTGTGACTGTGACTGTGACTGTGACTGTGACTGTGACTGTGACTGTGACTGTGACTGTGACTGTGACTGTGACTGTGACTGTGACTGTGACTGTGACTGTGACTGTGACTGTGACTGTGACTGTGACTGTGACTGTGACTGTGACTGTGACTGTGACTGTGACTGTGACTGTGACTGTGACTGTGACTGTGACTGTGACTGTGACTGTGACTGTGACTGTGACTGTGACTGTGACTGTGACTGTGACTGTGACTGTGACTGTGACTGTGACTGTGACTGTGACTGTGACTGTGACTGTGACTGTGACTGTGACTGTGACTGTGACTGTGACTGTGACTGTGACTGTGACTGTGACTGTGACTGTGACTGTGACTGTGACTGTGACTGTGACTGTGACTGTGACTGTGACTGTGACTGTGACTGTGACTGTGACTGTGACTGTGACTGTGACTGTGACTGTGACTGTGACTGTGACTGTGACTGTGACTGTGACTGTGACTGTGACTGTGACTGTGACTGTGACTGTGACTGTGACTGTGACTGTGACTGTGACTGTGACTGTGACTGTGACTGTGACTGTGACTGTGACTGTGACTGTGACTGTGACTGTGACTGTGACTGTGACTGTGACTGTGACTGTGACTGTGACTGTGACTGTGACTGTGACTGTGACTGTGACTGTGACTGTGACTGTGACTGTGACTGTGACTGTGACTGTGACTGTGACTGTGACTGTGACTGTGACTGTGACTGTGACTGTGACTGTGACTGTGACTGTGACTGTGACTGTGACTGTGACTGTGACTGTGACTGTGACTGTGACTGTGACTGTGACTGTGACTGTGACTGTGACTGTGACTGTGACTGTGACTGTGACTGTGACTGTGACTGTGACTGTGACTGTGACTGTGACTGTGACTGTGACTGTGACTGTGACTGTGACTGTGACTGTGACTGTGACTGTGACTGTGACTGTGACTGTGACTGTGACTGTGACTGTGACTGTGACTGTGACTGTGACTGTGACTGTGACTGTGACTGTGACTGTGACTGTGACTGTGACTGTGACTGTGACTGTGACTGTGACTGTGACTGTGACTGTGACTGTGACTGTGACTGTGACTGTGACTGTGACTGTGACTGTGACTGTGACTGTGACTGTGACTGTGACTGTGACTGTGACTGTGACTGTGACTGTGACTGTGACTGTGACTGTGACTGTGACTGTGACTGTGACTGTGACTGTGACTGTGACTGTGACTGTGACTGTGACTGTGACTGTGACTGTGACTGTGACTGTGACTGTGACTGTGACTGTGACTGTGACTGTGACTGTGACTGTGACTGTGACTGTGACTGTGACTGTGACTGTGACTGTGACTGTGACTGTGACTGTGACTGTGACTGTGACTGTGACTGTGACTGTGACTGTGACTGTGACTGTGACTGTGACTGTGACTGTGACTGTGACTGTGACTGTGACTGTGACTGTGACTGTGACTGTGACTGTGACTGTGACTGTGACTGTGACTGTGACTGTGACTGTGACTGTGACTGTGACTGTGACTGTGACTGTGACTGTGACTGTGACTGTGACTGTGACTGTGACTGTGACTGTGACTGTGACTGTGACTGTGACTGTGACTGTGACTGTGACTGTGACTGTGACTGTGACTGTGACTGTGACTGTGACTGTGACTGTGACTGTGACTGTGACTGTGACTGTGACTGTGACTGTGACTGTGACTGTGACTGTGACTGTGACTGTGACTGTGACTGTGACTGTGACTGTGACTGTGACTGTGACTGTGACTGTGACTGTGACTGTGACTGTGACTGTGACTGTGACTGTGACTGTGACTGTGACTGTGACTGTGACTGTGACTGTGACTGTGACTGTGACTGTGACTGTGACTGTGACTGTGACTGTGACTGTGACTGTGACTGTGACTGTGACTGTGACTGTGACTGTGACTGTGACTGTGACTGTGACTGTGACTGTGACTGTGACTGTGACTGTGACTGTGACTGTGACTGTGACTGTGACTGTGACTGTGACTGTGACTGTGACTGTGACTGTGACTGTGACTGTGACTGTGACTGTGACTGTGACTGTGACTGTGACTGTGACTGTGACTGTGACTGTGACTGTGACTGTGACTGTGACTGTGACTGTGACTGTGACTGTGACTGTGACTGTGACTGTGACTGTGACTGTGACTGTGACTGTGACTGTGACTGTGACTGTGACTGTGACTGTGACTGCGACATTTTTCTGTACGTGCTGCCCATATATTCCAAACCGATTTATTAGACGTTATCACGTCAAAAAGGAAGGATGGGAAGGGAGCTTCTTTGGAAGGTAAGAAATTGCTGAAAGTACATTCAAGCTGCCAAAAAAGCTATATAAATGATAGAATGATATCAGCGCACCTAAAGAAAGCAAATAAACCATGCACTCCCTTGAATTTGCGATCGTGTTTAAGTTCATACACTATCGAAGAATTTTCTTTTTTGGAGTGCGTATTCCTGAAGATTATTCTAGGTCTCAACAACGTTTCCCTCTAAACGAACGTAATTTGGTACACAAGGTGACGAAAATAGAAATGAAAGAAACAGTTATGAACCAAGCTGAACTACGTGCAGATGATTTAGGTGCAGCAATTGTCCAGAGAATCCAGCCAATAACAGATATGGTGGCGGCAGATTGTGAGTACCACGCCAAGTGTTTAAAAAATCTGTACATTCGTAGGCCTAAGATTGATGTGAAAAATAAAGTTGGTCCTTATGCAAGAGAAATTGAGAGTGCAATGGAGAATATTTTCACTTTTATTGAAAATAATGATGAGGAATGTCAGTTCAATTTACATAAGTTAATGGCTCAAATAAAGGGTGACTATATTCTTGAGAGAAAAACTGTTAAGAAACATTTGTTGGAGAGATACGGGGACGATGTAATTATATCGAAGTGTAAACAGAAAACGGTCATATGTTTTAAACACACTGGACACAAAATTTAGACGGATGCGTGATACACCGAAAAACGCTCAACAGAATCAAGAGAACGTCTTCGATTAGTTGAGACAGCGGCTGACATTATCCTTGAGGAGATACGATCTGTAGTGTATGCCGTAGATGACTACCCCCCTCCAGATTCTTTTTTGCAAGAAAATGAGAGTCTTCTTCCTGAAGCTCTTAAAGTTTTCTTTGAAAGGCTTATACTGAAGAAGAAGCGTGGGGACACTGATAAATGAAAAAAAAGCTTTAGCCATCTCACATAGCGTTATTAGTGCTGTCAGACCAAAGAAGTACGGGTCACGAAAACTAATTGATGGTGTGTCAGCCTTGGGATTTTGTGCCCCTTATTCTGAAACGACTCGTTTGGAAGTGTCAGCAATTATGAAACCATCTTTACAAATAGACTCGACAGCTTTTCATCAATTCGTTTATGATAATGCCGATTTTAACACTCGCACTCTGGATGGATATAAAACCTTCCATGCAATGGGGGGAATACATTTAATAACTCCACGAAATGCAATTTTTCCAGATCAAAGAATTGCCCGCGTGAAGGAAACACCAACATTTTTGTTTCACCCGAGATTATCATACCCTCTTTTGCGGACCTAATTTGGCTTTACGGCAAGTAGAAAAATGTGCCCGGCATTACAGGATGGCGCGGTTTCATGGAAGAAACCACAAGTAGCTTTCCTTATGAAACAACCTTTGTTGCTTGTCTGCCGTTTATCAATGCCCACCGTCTGATTACAGCACAGTATATACATCAGCCTTACTCACTTCTGTAGATCAGTACAAATCCATGACTCAGAAAGCATCCGTGAACACTTTCGACCAGCCTTTGTACCTAAAGGCTAGATTTATAGTCAGTTGTCTACAAAGAGATCCAAATTTTGATAACGTGATCATAAGAATAGATGGATTTCATCTTCTTATGTCGTTCTTGAAGGCAATAGGATATATAATGGCTGGAAGTGGATTAAAGGAGTTAATGAATACAATATATGCATTGTTATCAACAGACAAAATTCTAACCGGCCACGCCTATTCAAGAGCTGTTAGAGTCCATATTTTAACAACATTAATTTTTGAGACAATGGATTTGACTTCAGAACTTCAGGAAAAACTTACAGAACTTTTAATTGATGCAGATAGGTCTGTGATTTTATCAGCAAAGGAAAAAAGTTTGTAGAGGAATTAAGAACGCAGTTTTCTAGTCAGCTCAAAGCATTGACTAGCCGTGGTTCTACATCAAAGCTTTAAATCCAGTACTTTGAGATGGTAACGCTTGTGAAGCTATTTATTGAAGCAGAAAGAACAGCAAACTGGAATCTCCACCTTCAAGTTGTGCAACAGATGCTCCCATACTTTCACGAAAGCGGACATTTCATGTATGCCAAATGTTATCACCTGTATCTACAAGACATGCACAGCCTGAAGGACAAAATGATCGCTGATGAATATGAAAAGTTCAAGGGTGGTGGGTTCACTGTTCGAAGAACATGCAAATTTGGGAGCGGTACATATACAGACATGACCATTGAACAGTCTCTCATGAGAGTAATGAAAACTTCTGGAGGGCTGACTCATGGTCGTGGGGTCAGCGAAAGTATCCTCTGTAGGTGGACAAAAGGAATGAGTTCACTTCAAAATATTTGCGAAGAAATCGAGAAGATGTGTGGGGTATTATTTACGAGTTCAGAACAACATGTGGAGATGAGAGAAGCAAGGATTACAAGAGATCAAAGTGATTCAAAAAAGCTGATAGACTGGTTTATGCAACATAGCCCTTTTCCTGTTGTCCAAGAAATTGTATCTCTTAGCACTAGCGTTGTAGGTGATAGCAGCATCAACTGTCACATGGCCAAGGAAATTGGTCTTCTTGCAATTGATAGAATTGTGAGTGGTGATTTCCAAAATGTTAAAATATACAGGAAAGACAGGGTAATGCCCCTTGCTACGATGAACAATGCCATTAAAATACACGATGAAACTATCGCTACCAATCCGACGACTATTTTTCACAGAATAACGATTGCTAAACAATCTGACGAAGAACTTGAAGAGTTTTTCTTAAATACGAATTGTGTCCCTTTCCATTGCCTCTTTTCAACGAATATGGTATGCGAAAAGGTACAAAGCATTTACACCAACTGAACAGGTAGATCTCCAAGAGTGTGTGTATGTTATAGATGGAGGATATTTGTTGCATAGAGTTGTATGGAGCAGAGGTCAATCATTTGCATCTATTTGTGAAAGTTATATAGCATTTGTAAAGTCCAAGTACAAGAAAACTGCCGTAGTTGTCTTCGATGGCTATCCTGCAGAAAATAGTAACAGAGGTACTAAATATGCTGAGCGAGCAAGAAGATCACGCACACAATCCTCAGTTGATCTTATTTTCGATGGAAAAATGGTGCCTACAGTACCGCAGGAAAAGTTTGTAGGCAATGTGAAAAACAAAGAGCGTCTGATTTCAATGTTGAAGGTCAATTTCACAGCAGCTCATATTCTAACCAAGCAAGCACAAGAGGATGCGGATACTCTTATTGTCACCACAGCAATCTACCTTGCACAATACCATAGCTCTGTAGTTATCGTGGGTGAAGACATAGATTTGTTGGTGATTATGATTGGTCGCTGTAGGAATATACATTTAAATGTATATTTTCTTAAGCCAGGCAAAGGCACAGTTTCACCACTAATCTTTTCTCCTGATTGTAAGCTTCACTAGTCGATTGCCAACAACACATTGTTCTTGCATGCTATGGGAGGCTGTGATACGACATCGGCCTCTTTCAAAGACGGAAAGATGAGGTTTCTTCAGACGCTCAAGAAAAACCCTGCATTAGCCAAGAAAGTTGATATTTTTAAAGACCCTTTGGCTGATGCTGATGCCATAACTAATGCCGGACACAGTTTTTTTGTCTCGTTGTTGTTAAGTTTTTGGAACTTTTTTCCAACAAATTAAGTGCCGTTGTCAGAGAAGATACTCTCTGGCACTCTATATATCATAAAAACGTCGTCTCTCAGGAATTTAAGCACGTTCCCGCTGTTGCTTTGCGGAGGGGTTTGATGAAAACGAACTTGGTTAACTGATTCACTACAATGACGATGTACGCATTCCCACTTCTGGATCTCGGATAAGGTCCGAGGAAGTCGATGTACAAGTGCTCGAATGGCCTCTCGACCTGAAATGCACCTCCCATCTCCGCCCGTAACGTCATGTGCGATGATTTGCTGGCATTGCATATTTCGCACGGGTCTACGTAGAGTTTAACCTGTGAAAACATACCTGGTCAGTAAAGTCTTTCCCTTAACCTGTAAAGTGTTTTTCCAACTAGAGACTAGAGACTAGAGATTCAGTCATCTCCGAGGTAACACACAACTTCTAGTTTAGATCGTTGGCCAAGGTATTTCCAATCGCGTGTCTAGTACGCTTGTAGATGTACCTTTCCGACACTTTGAGGCAACCGTTCCTGTTCCTGCCTGATAGGGCTGATGAGATCAAGGTAACCTTTGAATTTAAAAGATGGATGGTCCAAATCGATGCGGAGCACCTCCAAGGGATCGACCTGTGTCAGAGAAGAAAGGTTGGCTTCAACAGACAATTCTTCGTCCTCATGTGCTCTGGGCCAAGCGTCTGGTCTTCCTGTTGGATCCTTCATGTTCATCAGCCGTTTCAGGCTTTAATGGTCCGTGATGACGAGGAAACGATATCCCTCAACGTAGTATCTTAACTTTTGGATACCTTTGATAGCGGCGACGCACTCGCGTTCCATCACCGAATAATTCCCCAGTGCAGTGTTCAATTTCTGGGAGAAGTAGTAAATGGGCTGCTCCACCCTGAATTCGTATCCCTGACAGAGAACGCATCCGATTCCGGTCGCTGATGCATCCCACAGAATGATGAATTCCTTGGTGAAGTCTGGATTGACCAACACAGGCACTGAAGTCAAAGCCTGCTTGATGAGTTGGAAAGCTTCAATTGCCTCAGGACTGAGTTTGAATGCTACTCCTTTCATCAACGACTCGGTCAAGGCTGCAACAAAGGTGCTGAAATCTTTGACTAGTCTTCGATACCAACCTTTCATATTGAGAAATAGGCAAACTTGGCGAGTTATGGTTGGTAGAGGAAAGGTTGTAATCGCCGCAGTTTTGTCTTGATTGGCTTTCAAGCAACCTTGACCGACCTTGTAACCGAGATAGTGAAGCTCATCAAAACAGAACTTAGACTTCTCGACGTTAGTCGTCAGTCCTGCATCAGCCAAACACTTGCTGATTATCCCCAGAGTCCGTTCGTGTTCGTCGAAATCTTTCGACTCAACCAGTAGATCGTCTAAGTAACCGTATATTTGATCTCGTAATCCCGATGGGATTACACGACTCATTAAGTAGCTTAGACTTTGTGCTGCATTACACAGACCGAAGGGCATGACCTTAAATTGGTACAATGGTCGGCCGGGTACCGTGAAAGCGGTCTTTGCCTTCGAACTTTACTCCAGAGGTATCTGCCAGAACGCATCTTTCAGATCCACACTAGAAATATACCGTGTTTCTGAAAGGCGTGCTAACAGTTCCTCTATATGTGAAATTGTAAAGTCCAGACACAATCGGTTCTTACTAGGCTTGCGCACTAGCACAACTGGGGAACTCCATGATCAGGAACTCTCTTTGACAGCTCCAAACGAAAGCGTGTGATCCAATTGCGCATACATCAGGGCTTTTATCGCTGGAGATAATTTTGTTATTGATCCTTCGAGATCAGTTTTTTAAAAAATTATTATAAACTTTAATTTTTCAAATTAAAAAAAACCTTTTATAAATCAATATTTCTTTTTATTTTTCAGTTACTTTTCAAAAACGACCAATGTTCAGTGAGTACAATTCAAGAAGCGTTTCAAGACGGAATAATAATCATATAATATTTCTTAAACTCCATATGAGCTTACATTTTAAGAGATACATTATTTCTATTTTTAGAATCGATCGTTGTTGCATGTTCATACAACAATCGATGCTTGGGGTGGTTTTAGTTTGTCAATTTGTTATTGTCAGCGTTAAAAGAATTTGTCTGTTTACATTATGGCTAAGAGAATGATACTTTGTTTTTTCTGTTTACTTACTTAAGGTGGCGCAGACAATCCATTGTGGACCACGGCCTCAACCAACAATCCTCGCCAACTAGGCCGGTCCCTAGCAAGTGGCCTCCAGTTGCACACACCAAGTTGGTTGAGGTCGTTCTCCACTTCTTACAGAACTGCATCGGACCTCCGGGTTGGAATTGAAGACTTGTCGGGCAGGAGCGTTTTCGTACATACGCTCCACATGGCCCAGCCATCTAAGCCACTGTATTTTCAGCTTTTTAACCAAGTTAATGTCACTGTATAGCCCGCCGTACAGTTCACCATTGAATCTTCTCCTCCATACTCCATTGATACATACAGGACACCCGAAGAATCTTTCTCTCAAAGCACCCCAGCCTGCATTCATCCGATTGTATCAGTGTCCACGCTTCTGCCCCATACAGCAGGACTGGGATGATAAGGGTCTTGTATAGTGTCTCCTTGGTCTTTTGAGAGAGGGCTTTGCTACTAAGATGCCTTCTAAGCCCGAAGAAACAGCGATTGGCAAGAGTGATTATTCAACTGATCTCTTCACTGATGTTGTTCTGAGAGGTTATAGTGGAACCCAAATAGACAAAGTCCTTGACAACCTCAAAGTTATATCTGTCCATTGTGACGTTTTGTCCGAGCCTACGGTGATGATCTTCTTCACCCGAGGACAGCATATACTTTTTCTTATCTTCATTTACAGCCAAACCCATTTTTGCCGCTTCCACTTCAATACTTGCAAATGCTCCACTGACAGCGCGCTTCGTTCTTCCAATAATGTCAATATCATCAGCATAGCCAAGTAATTGAACGGATTTAAAAAAAATCGTACCGCTGGTGTTGACATGCGAGTTGCGAACGATTGCCTCAAGAATGATGTTGAAGAGGTTACATGACAGCGCGTTACCCTGTCGTAAACCTTTCTCGACATTAAATGAGTCGGTGGTGTTCTTACCAACCTTGACGGAGCAGCGCGAGTTCTCCATAGTCATCCTGCACAATTGAACGAGTTTAGCAGGGATGCCAAGAAGTGACATGGCTCTGTATAGCTCGTTCCTGTTCACGCTGTAATAGGCGACTTTAAAATCGATAAAGAGGTGGTGAGTATCGATCTGGAATTCTTGGGTCTCTTCCAAAATCTGCCGAAGTTTGAAAATTTGATCGACGGTCAACTAACCGGGCCTGAAACCACACTGATAGGGGCCAATCAGTTCACGTGCGAAAGGGTTCAGACGTTCACACAGAATGGCCGACAAGATTTTATATGCGACATTTAGGCGACTTATACCTCTGTAGTTGGCGCAGTTTAGTGTATCTCCTTTCTTGTGGATAGGGCACACAATGCTGAGGTTCCATTCGTCAGGCATACTTTCATCCGACCAGATTGTACAGATTAGTTATTGTATGCTCCTCACCATGTCATCTCCCGCTGGCGCTGCTTTGAAGAGTTCAGCCGTAAGGCCATCCACCCCAGCAGCCTTGTTGAACTTTAGTTTAGATATTGCTATCCGAACTTCTTCTTGGTCGGGAGGACGGAAATTTTGTTCATCATCATTCCGATCGAATGGATCATTCTGCCTCACAGCGATTAGTTGGTTGTCTTCGCCGTTTTACAGTCTGCAGAAATGTTCTTTTCAAATTCTGAGCACCGACTGTATATCTACTACGACATTCCCACCCTCGTCTCTACATGCTTCCGCTCGGGCTTTGTAAAAATTGGACGAATGTTTTACCCTTTCGTAGAACTTTCGAACATTGCTTCTGCCGTAGCATCCCTCAATAGATTCAACCATTCGTTTTTCCAGTTCTCTCTTTTTTCTCCTTCCTCTTTTGCTGGTATACCGCATGGTATACCATGCCTTTGGCCAAGTGGGCGAGCCTGCACTCATCATCGAACCTGGTATTTCGTTGTGTTCGCCTAATGAAACTAAAAACATCCATAGCTGCGGTTTTGATGGCCATTTTGCAATGTTGCCACTGGACCTCTGGGTTTGGTGCAGGCGCCGGGCTTGTCGAGAGATAAGAGGAGACATGGTTGGCAAAGGCTGTGGCGGTCTCTTGCGATTGTAACTTCGCAACATCAAACTTTCTCACAGTGGATGTTCGATTCTGCGGTCTGGTAAAGATCCGCATTTGCACTTTAACTACAACAAGGTAGTGGTCCGAGTCTATTTTGGCCCATCGGAAAGTGCGGACATCCATGACACTGGAGGGATGTCTGCTATCAATCGCAATGTGATCAATTTGGTTGACGGTATTTTGATCAGGAGACCGCCAGGTTCCTTTGTGTATATTGATTTTTGGGAAGTATAAGCAAGCTAAGATGACACCGCAGCAAAGTCGATTAGCCTGTGTCCGTTACCGGAAGTGATGTCGTGCAGGCTATGCTTTCCGACTGTCGAACCAAAGTTACTCTCCTTTCCGATTTTGGCGTTAAAGTCACCAAGAATAATCTTAGTGTCGTACTTCGGGCATCCATCATACGTCTTCTCGAGAAGATCGTAGACATCTTCTTTCGTCGTGTCATCTTTTTCTTCCGTGGGGCGTGGACGCAGATCAGCGAGATGTTGCTGAATTTGGACTTAATGCGGATTGTGACAATGCGTTCGCTTATGCCACGAAACCCTAAGACTTCTTGCCTAAGACTTCCTCTTATTCCAAATCCGCATCCAAAAAGCCGCTGTTTTCCTGTTTTTTGTCCTGTAGCACTTGCCGTAGTAGATGTCACAGTTTTTCATTCTCCTAGCGCCTTCATCATCCCATCGCACTTCTTGGATGGCTGTAATGTCGGCTTTGACACCATCTAGGGCTTCCACTTATTGTTCGGCTGCGCATGGCCTGTTAAGGGTCCGGACATTCCACGTGCAGAACCAAAATGCGTTTTCCTTGTTCCGTTTGCTAGGGTCGTCATCAGTAGGTTCATCCCCAACCTGGGGGACCAGGCCCTGTGCTGCTCTCCTTGGACAAAAGGAGCTGGAGAAATCCAGAGTCATTAACCGTTGGTCCTATATGGGCTCATCCGCCACCTTCTCTATTTCACTACCCTGACTAATAGTAGTGAAAGGACCCAAAGACCTGAGCTCCGAATACGTCGAAGTAGCTCAATGGGGTGCCTAACTTGCTGACTGTAAGCGTCTCCGTTGGTTCACTTAATTGGAAGCTCATCCGCCGCTCGCTTGCTTTTTGAGGGGTTCGTACAGAATAAACTGAAACAAGTGAAACAGAGGAGCTTTATGACAAGGAAATTATAGTGTTGCTATTTTTCTGTGATCCACACTCGCGCTTATAAATTTAGCAAGTCAAGTCCGGGTGGACAAGACCAGTACCCGATGGCTACCACTAGGAGGTAAGATAAGCACAATTGATGCGTATGAAAAAGTTGCAACGCTGGGCATCGCCAAGTTGATACCAATCAGGGTCTACCATATTCATACAGCACCCAGCCATCTGTTTACAGTTCTTAAGAATGCTTTGTTCTTGTGATTTGATGACAAGACAAAATCTAAGACAAAACGATTAAATTATCCGAAGGGATAATTTATTGCTGTACCAGCATTTTGGTTTGTATTGGTCATAACACCTCCCCACGAAGATTGGACTTCCGATGGTCTGAATTGAACTGAAGGAAGAACAACTCTTTTACATATTCTATTATTTTGTTTTTGTTTAAAAGGAAGTACAGTAGACGCTCGATATAGTGAACCTCCTGTTAAGTGAACTATCCAATATAGTGAACCACCAGAACTTAACACAGACTACTCTAAATAGTGAACTTTGAAAATTTCGATAAAGTAAATTCAATTTTTTTGTTGGCAAAATCCAACGAAAAATTATTGAGTTGCAATGTGCCTCTGCATGTGAACTATTTTTCAGAAAAATTTACCGTTCCTTGTGTGTTTTTCATTAAGTGGCACGAAAGTAAATATACAGCTGCCCAATTTAAAGACAAGGTTATGATGTGCATTTACTTTTGTTACATATTGTAATCGTGCAAATAAGTTCCAGGCAAATTTCGAAGTGCTTTAAGTGGCATATAAATATATACACGGGTAAACATCTTATCAAGCATGTGAGAGAGAGTGTGTGCTGTGGTGATTGGAACAGAAACACTTTTGCTTCAGATGAGGAAGTCTATGTCGAAAACCATGAAGAAGATGTGCAATTTGTTATGGATGCAATTAAATTTAAAGAAGACACAAATGAAGGTGATTTTTCCAAAAATTTAATTGTTTCATTATTAAAAAAAAAAAAATGTATATTTTGTTCCTCAAAAAACTATTTTTATCTCTGTGCTTGTTAAAGCTTGACATAATTCATTTGTTTTTGTTATTCAAGTGTTTTAAAATAGAAACTTTTAAGTTTTTTGTTCTTTTTTTAGTTTAAACTGTTGAATTAATAAAAAAAACATAAGCGAGAGCTACAGTACGTTTGCAACGAACTGCTGGATACTTTATTCTCCACATTTTTGTATATGTATAATGTATATGCATATGCGTTCGCCTCCTTCGCCGCCAGCCGCTGTTCCAGTATCGGAAACAAAATTCTTCTTTAGCAGGCAGGGAAAAATTCAATAAAATAAATTTTGCTTGGCCGATGTACAATAACTGCTGTCACAATAAAAAAAGGTGTATGCCAAGCCTACAGCTGAGACATTTTATTGCCAGAGTAATCACTGTATGAGCTCATCATTCAATTTTAAGCTTGCGGATCGATTTGAACAAAACAAAACAAAACTGAAATTTTTAGAAATAAGATTTTGATAGGAAATAGCGATTATGTGTGTTTTTAACAATTCTTGAACTACACTCTGGTACGTAAACAAGGTATACAAACCGAAGTGTTCATCTTCTTACTTAAAACTGCGACCGATAGTTAAAAAACATTAAAAAATTAATGCATATTACGACTTTTGACGGAAACGCCCCATAAAAGTGGGCGTGCCCTAAAAAATTTTAAGAAAATTTAAAGCACTAACTAAGCTTTGATCATTAGGCATATGTGTAAAACTACAGCTGAATCGAATAGTTTTTAAACGATCTTAGCTGAACAAAGGTATTTTATCAAAATCACGCCTTCAAAAGTGGGCGTATTGAAAAAATTTACACAAGAAAATGTAGAGATATATTTCTCAAATAACGAACGGAAGGAAAAAGGTTTAAATTGAATATTGGAAGTACCTTAAATATTTGAGACCACGTGTTTCGTTCTTTCATGAAAAGTGGGCGTAAGCCACACCCAAAATTCAAAAATTTCTTTTCATACACAAACTTTAAAGTTTCTGTTAAGAGACGCAACATTTTGGCTTGCGGAATCATTATAAAAACCGTTTATTTACAAAAACAATTTTTTAATAGTTTCTAGTGATAAGTGGCCGTCAGCCACGCCCAAAATCAAATTTATTGATTTCCTACACAAGATGTTTATGTGCAAGTAATGCCCACAAAATTTAATGTTTTTTCTCTTTAATATAACATTTGTTATTTTATAAAAAACAATATTGATGGTTTTGTATGAAAAATGGGCGGCAGCCACGCCCAAACTGAAATATTTTTATTTGATTGGAAGAAGGTTTACCTAGAGCTTGCGTGTGCAAAATTTTAGCGTTATGCTTTTTTCGTAACTGTACAAAAAACATAATTTAATTTTACCAAATTGAGGTTTTTCAACAAAAATGGCGATTGTGGGCGTGTTTGTGGGCGGATTATACCGGTTCAAGAACTTAGCCTTACTCTTGAACCAAAGATTATATATGCCTAATTTCAGCTTTCTAGCTCAAAAATTGCGACCTCTAGAGAGTATACATACGGACGGACGGACGGACGGACAGGACATGGCTAAATCGACTAGGCTTTTGATTCTGAGTCAGAATATATATACTTTTATATACCTTACGGTATTATTTCTCTATGTTACAAACTCCACACCAAATACAATATACCCATTCTATGGAATAGGGTATAAAAATTAAAGAATTTTATATATACCAAACTAAGTGTATGTAAGCATTTAAAAACTCCCGCTCGAAATAGTGAACAATTTCGATAAAGTGAACAGAACTGGTTTTTATTAGTTCACTATATCGAGGGTCTACTGTAATGTTATTACTAGACATATTGAAAAAATACTAATTCCAGTTAATGAGATCAGATGGATCTGTTGATTTTTAAAGCTTTGCTCAACTCCTATAATATGGTTTATATTTTCGACAGTTTTTATACCCTATTCCATAGAATGGGTATATTGTATTTGGTGTGGAGTTTGTAACATAGAGAAATAATACCGTTAGGTATAGAAAAGTATATATATTCTGACTCAGAATCAAAAGCTTAGTCGATTTAGCCATGTCCGTCCGTCCGTCCGTCCGTCCGTCCGTCCGTCCGTCCGTCCGTCCGTCCGTCCGTATGTATACTCTCTAGAGGTCGCAAGTTTTGAGCTAGAAAGCTGAAATTTGGTATATATAATTTTTGGTTCAAGAATAAGGCTAAGTTCTTGAACCGGTAAAATCCGCCTACACACACGCCCACAACCGCCATTTTTGTTGAACAACCTCAATTTAATAAAATTAAATTATGTTTTTTGTACAGTTACGATAAAAGCATAACGCTAAAATTTTGCACACGTAAGCTTTAGGTAAACTTTCTTCCAATCAAACAAAAATATTTCAGTTTGGGCGTGGCTTACGCCTATTTGTCATACAAAAACATCAATATTGTTTTTATAAAATAACAATTGTCATATTAAAGCGAAAAACATTAAATTTTGTGGGTCTTACTGGCACATAAACATCTTGTGTATGAAATCAAAAAAATTGATTTTGGGCGTGGCTGACGCCCACTTTTGATTAGAAACTATACAAAAATTGTTTTTGTAAATAAACGGTATTTATAATGAATCCGCAAGCCAAAATTTTGCGTCTCTTAATAGAAACTAAAAGGTTTGTGTATGAAAAGAAATGTTTGAATTTTGGGCGTGGCTTACGCCTACTTTTCATGAAAGAACGAAAAACGCAGCCTTAAGAATTTAAGGCATTTCCAATGTTTAATTTAAACCTTTTTCCTTCCGTTCGTTATTTGAAAAATATATCTCTACATTTTCTTTTGTAAATTTTTTCAATACGCCCACTTTTAAAGGCGTGATTTTGGCAAAATACCTTTGTTCAGGTAAGATTGTTTAAAAACTACTCGATTCAGCTGTAGTCTTACACATATGCCTAAATACTGATCAAAGCGCAGTTAGTGCTTAAAATTTTTAAGACACGCCCACTTTTAAGGGGCGTTTCCGTCAAAAGTCGTATAATGCATTAATTTTTTTAACGTTTTTTAACTATCGGTCGCAGTTTTGAAGTAAACAGATGAACACTTAGATTTATATTCCATGGTTACGTAGCAGAGTGTGATATAAGAATTGTTAAAAAAAACACACATAATCGCTATTTCCATTCCAAATCTAATTTTTAAAAATTTAAGTTTTGTCTTATTTTGTTCAAATCGATCTGCAAGAATAAAATTGAATGTCACTGAGCTCATAACAATTGCCTTGGCAATAAAACGTTTTAACTTTGGGCGTGGCGCACTCCTTTTTTTATTGCGCCAGCACTAATTGAACATCACACCGCATAAAATTAATGTTATTGAATTTTTTTCTGTCTGCTAAAGAAGAATTTTGTTTCTGAAACATCGGCTGTTTGCGGGAGGCAGACGCATGCACATACAAAAATATGGGGAATAGGGTATCCAACAGTTCGTTTCAAACGTACTGTAGCTCTTGCTTATGTTTAAATGTAGTTTTGAAAATGTTAAATTTGATATATCCGTAAAGTTAATGTTTTTAATAATGTTTGGAAGATTAGTTTCATGGCTGAACATTTTGTTTTGAAAAGTTATATTGCTTAGTGGAAATATCACAATCTTTAATAAAAATAATATATGTTCCTTTAATAAGAAATTCCTGTTGGTTACAATTTTGCTTTATTTTTTGCTTTTTTATATTTCTTGATATTTCTTGCTTAAATGTAATTTTGAGTTATAAACCGGAAATTTTCTTTATGTTTTATTCATACTTACATTGATTCATGTTTTCCTGTAAAATATCTTTAATACTAGTTATTTCCTTTAATTCTGTTTAAACATTTGTTGGATAATATATGTACATTGTTGATACCCTATTCCATAGAATGGGTATATTGTATTTGGTGTGGAGATTGTAACATAGAGAAATAATACCGTTAGGTATAGAAAAGTATATATATTCTGACTCGAATCAAAAGCCTAGTCGATTAAGCCATCTCCTTCCGTCCGTCCGTCCGTCCGTCCGTATGTATACTCTCTAGAGGTCGCAATTTTTAAACTAGAAAGCTGATATTTAGTTTATATAATCTTTGGTTCAAGAGTAAGGCTAAGTTCTTGAACCGGTTAAATCCGCCCACAAACACGCCCACAATCGCCATTTTTGTTGAACAACCTCAGTTTGGTAAAATTAAATTATGTTTTTTGTACAGTTATAATGAAAGCAAACATCTTGTGTATGAAATCAAAAAATTTTATTTTGGGCGTGGCTGACGCCCACTTTTCACTAAAACATAAAAAAATTGTTTTTGCAAATAAACGGTAATTATAATGAATCCGCAAGCATCTTGCGTCTCTTAGTAGAAACTAAAAACTGTGTATGTAAAAAAATTTTGAATTTCGGGCGTAGCTCACGCCAACTTTTCATGAAAGAACGACAAATGTTGTTTTAAAAATTTAAGGTACCACCAATATTCAATTAAAACACTTTTCACTTCCGTTCGTTTTATGAAAAATATTTCTACATTTTCTTGTGTAAATTTTTTCAAAACGCCACACTTTTAAAGGCGTGATTTTGATAAAATCCCTTTGTTCAGGTAAGATCGTTTAAAAACTACTCGATTCAGCTGTAGTTTTACACATATGCCTAAATACTGACTAATGATCAAAGCTTAGTTAGTGCTTTAAATTTTTCTTAAAATTTTTTAGGGCACGCCCACTTTTACGGGGCGTTTCCGTCAAAAGTCGTAATATGCATTAATTTTTTAATGTTTTTTAATTATCGGTCGTAGTTTTGAAGTAAGAAGATGAACACTTCGGTTTGTATACCTTGTTTACGTAGCAGAGTGTAGTTCAAGAATTGTTAAAAACACACATAATCGCTATTTCCTATCAAAATCTAATTTCTAAAAATTTTAGTTTTGTTTTGTTTTGTTCAAATCGATCCGCAAGCTTAAAATTGAATGATGAGCTCATATAGTGATTACTCTGGCAATAAAATGTCTCAGCTGTAGGCTTGGCACACGCCAGTGTTGTTCCATGTAGACAAAACATGTAGACTACACAATTGTCTACGTGTAGACAATTCAACGTAGACAATTCATCATTGTCTACATGTCAATGTAGACAATGTAGACAATGAAGACAATGTAGACAATCAATTTTATTTCAATTTTTCAACTTTTTTGTGTCTTCTTAATCATATAAACAAAACAAATTTGTATTATTTGAGTCTTTCACTCTGCATTTTGTATTTATTTAAACAAAAATAAAAAATCGCAAATGCTTATGTATTTCATAAATACAATGAGAAGCCTTATTCATTTTCGTCTTCGACGTCTGCATCAAAATAATTATATTGATTATCCTCGATTCTCAGTGAATAATAAAGATGAAGGAGTTTCTTCGATCGTTCAAAAGTCAAGCGGTTTCTCGACATGGAATGAACATAAGACCAACTTAAAAAAACTCTTTCGATTTGAGCGGAAGAGGCTGGAATAAGAATAAGTTTTTTTTGCCAAATTTGCCAGATTTGGATGTTTTATAGAGGCCATATTCCAAAAAACAATTGGTTTTTTAATATCTTTTTCATAAAGAATTTTAAAAAAGTTGATTTTTCTATTAAAAGAGTCCCAATCTTCAATTCCATCACTATTCAGATGCTTAAACAAAAACTGGCACGCGATTTCATTTTGACTAACCGTCAGCTTCCCATTGTCAAAAAGAGGGTGTAAATAATAAGCTGAGAGAGCATATTTGTTTAGAGCCATATCCACGTGCGATTTCAAAGATGTTTCATGTTGTCCCTTAAATCTATCTGGGAGTTTTAAACTCAACCAAGAAGCACGATGTAACTCTTAACATCATCAATAAAGTTTTCATCAAACATCAACAAAGCTACATTCTGCTTTATTTTTTTGGTAGTTGATTCTGCTGCTACAATTTTCATTATATCATAATTTTTTACCAAGCATTTATATGAATCACGGTATGAACACCATCTGGTTTCACAGGGCAGCATAATTCTGGAGCCTCCACGATTAACTACCATTTTTTCAAAATCTACTTGTTTGAACTCTTTTAAAATCAAAGCAACCTTGGCATTAATATTTTTGTCGATTAAGTCTTTGGCTAAAAGATTTCCAATATGACTACTACATGTGCTATGCCATATAAAATGCTCTGCATTTTTCCCCATTCTCTTCATACAACAGCGTAAACTTGAGTGGAGTAAATTTCTTTTGCAAGATCTACAGATTCTGAAAGTATGTTTGTTAGCTTTTCTGCAGTCTCTGATTCTCCAGATAGGTGCCAGGCCTGAAGAAATGCTTGTTCGCCTTCAGCATTATGTAGCATTGAGACGATAGTCTTGCTGTTGCTGGAACTATTTTTCCAGCCGTCAATCAGCAAAACAGAATCCGAACTGATAGATGACTTAATTGAAGAAACACATTTATCATAGGCCTGATCCAAAAGCGTTGTTGAAAGTTTTTTTCGACCTGGAACCTTATCTGCATACGCAGGTCGAATTTTTTTTATAAAATTTTTAAAATGAATTGAATCAACAATTCTTAATGGAATGTTGCATCCAAAAACCAGTTTACCCAAAGCTTCATTCAACTCGTCTTCCTCTCTTTCCGTCAATCGGTCCATAAATTTAGAAACAGAGTTTGATGGGGTTGGACAACGTTTCGACCGTTGTATGTTCTTATTGAAATATGTTACAGGTGGGGGTGGGCCCAACGACAATGATGAGGAACTGCAACTGTTGGAACTCAATGAAAATGATGAGCTTGTTGTAGTCGCAACTTGTGGTGATTGAATTTCGCTTGAATCAGTATCAGTATGGGTAAGAGTTGTTGTTGTTGGAGCATGAATTGAATAACTGTTCAATGGGTCGGTTTTGTCAGCTGCTTCCTACAGAGAATGCATCAGATTCAATTTGATCGATTTTAGTAAAATAAAAATACTTACACAGCTATTTAAAGCATAAGCATTATTGTTGTCAAAATCGTTTGAAAGAGAGATAGACATCTAACAATTAACATTTGTCGGTTATAAATTTTATACAAAAGCACAATTTTTTACTACCGTCTCAGAGTTTTGAATGCCGGAGCTCGAGCTTAGATCACTGCCATCAATAAAAACAATCATAGAAACATCACCGGATTCAGACGCCGCAGGTGATTGGGATGGTTTGCAGGCATTTCTTTCCCAATTGAATGTTAAAGCATATGGTTAATAAATAATATGATTTTATGGTTTATCTAATACGTTTCTATATTTACCTATGGCTTCGCAGACGGCTTTCTGCAGTGTTATGTAAATTTTTATTGCACACTGTGCAATATGCTACATATTTGTTGTTGGATTTCATTAAAAGGAAACCCAGTTCATCAAAAGCTTTATTTTTGCGTCGACCAGACATAATTTTATTATCAAAGAACTCAATTTTTCGATATTTAATTGAAGTCAAACACGCACCTTTTCTAAATAGAAATAAACCTTGCGAAAGAACAATCAAGAATGACAGATTAGAATGAAATATCCTCATTGTCTACATTGTCGACTTCATTGTCTACATTGTCGACATTGTCTACATTGTCTACATTGTTGACACAATTGTCTAGGTAGAAAGGTAGACAATCAAAGTCGACACGTAGAGGAACAACACGACACGCCTTTTTTTATTGTGACAGCAGTTATTGTACATCGGCCAAACAAAATTTATTTTATTGAATTTTCCCCTGCCTGCTAAAGAAGAATTTTGTTTCCGATACTGGAACAGCGGCTGGCTGCGAAGGAGGCGAACGCATATGCATATACATATACAAAAATGTGAAGAATAGGGTATCCAACAGTTCGTTGCAAACGTACTGTAGCTCTCGCTTATGTTTTTTTTTTATAATTACATTGGTATATGTTTTACTTTGCATGAAGTTATCTTTATTTGATATTGGTACAATTTTCATTTCTTTATAAAAGCTTTCTGTTAGTTCGGGTATTTCAATAATGAATAATATATATTCTTTGTATAATGCAAGTTTAAGTTTTAATTATCTAAGGTTTTCAATATTGATTCTATATGTGTTTATTTCTTCTATGGTCAAAATATCTCTACTCATTACTCCAAGGCGAACTGTTAGCATAATCTCTTTTATTTTTGTATATCTTCTAAAAGATAGTCTATGTTTTCTTTTATTTTTATTTCAAATTGTATTCTTGCTACTTCTCTTTCTAAATGGTTTAAACTATTTGTAAATTATTCAATTTTCTTAGTAATCATTTCTGTTTTATTATTTAGAGTATCTGTTAGTATTCTAATCTGTCCATTGGACCTATCATTTATTATTATTTCTTTATTCAAATTCATTATAGAGTTATGACTGTTTTCTTCTATAACTTTTAACTCACTTTCAATATCCTTTTTATCGTCGTCATTCAAAGTTCCGAAAAGAAATTTCAAACTATCTCCAACTATATTTAATAAACCTCTTCGTACTCTTGTATATGGAATTATTGATTCAAATTAATTTCGTTATTTTGTGGCTTTGTCAATATTGCTCTTGTCAAAATGCGGTAACTTTTTAAAGTTGTTTTCGACTAATTTTATATTCTTTTCATATTCTGTTAGATTAATTACATGAAGCAGTCGTTTAAAATCTTGTATTGGTTGATATTCTTTTATTTGGATGAGAGTAAATTCATTTCCGTTGTTGAGATCAAGTATGTCTAAAACCTGTGCTTGTACTTCGTAGGAAATTATTATTGTCGTTGTCATCATCATTATTGTTATCCTTGTCGCCATATATAGCGATATTGGAGATATTGTCGTCCATATTTTCCGTTGGTTTCCTGAAATCAGATACATGTTGATATTTCTTTTTCTTATGAAATTGATCATTAAAAAAGAAACTATCTTTATTAATGTTAGTAGATTTGTTTTTCTGTTTATAATTAAACGTATATTTTTTCCTTTCTGTTTTATTTACTACTTCTACTTTTTTAAACTTTGGATCAGTTATTTTATTTTTATAACCTTTGTCCTTTAGTATTCATATTCCTCAAATATTCTTCGTTTATTTCCTTTTCTTGCCTATTTATATTTACTTAAGTCAATGTCTTGATTCTTTTTTCTTCTATTCGGTTATATATTTCTTCTGTATTTTTATTTTTCCATAATGGATGTCGATTGGTTTTTCCATAATTGTCAAATGTCTTATGTTGTTGTATGCCTCAATTGCTCTGAATGCGTACTTAATTGGGATTTCTTCTTCTGTATTCAATTTCGTGCTTTTTAAGACTTTTATGTGTTCATTAAGTGATTCGTGTAACCGTTCTACAACTGAGTTTCCCGTGTGCCTATAAGGTGTTGTTACATGGTATTTTATTTCTTTATTTTCAAAAAGTACTTTTAATGGTTCGTTCGATGGACAACGAAAGTGCATTTACATCACTTTCGTTGTCCATCGTAATCCTTTTCGTTTTTTCAAATAACTAAATACTTAAGTTAGAGCATTCAAACATTCTATATAACTTTTATTATCTATTTTCTCTATAGTCGCGAATTTAGAAAATGTGTCTATACAAGTTACATACTTTTCATTGGCATCTACATACCATATATCTATATGATATTGTTCGTTACATTCCTTTGGTGTTTCAGTTTTCTCGTATGGTAATTTTTAAGGATTTCTTTCAGCTTTCCGCATACATATTTTGCAATTGTTTATAATTTTGGTTATTTGTTCTTTAAGTTATGGATACTAAAATTCTCTTTTCATTTCTTGGTACGTTATTTTATTAGATTGCTTTTATTTCAATTTTGCTTAATCCTGTTATTTACCCAATAATTCTGGAAACTGTTTAAATTTTCATTATTGTCAAAAAGGATTCCAGTAGTATTCTGATAACTAATTTTTTTTACAACTTCCTCAAATAGTTTTTCATCATAATTTGGAAATTGGAAAATCGTCCTTTTTTTACCTTCATGTGGAATTGTTTTTTCAACATTTTGTTTTTCATTAGTTAGGATGATGAGTTGTTTTTTGAGGAAATTGAGGGGTTTTTCAGATATGAGTATATGGTTAGAAAAATCCTCTACTGCAATATGAATGGTTGCTAAATCAGTTTCTTCATGTTGATCTTTTTTTTTTATAATTTACGCGCACTCAAGGGGTTATTAATACCCTTAACATGAATTAAAACAGTGTGAGCGGTTAGGCAAGAAGAATAGGAGATAAAAGGAGATACCGATGCACATTGGTTTTGAATGTCTGTATATTACAATGCGAGGGAAAAATTGAGCCGGGTAAAGCACTCCACATTCTTGTAGTGCGGCTAAAAAACAGTACGTCCGAAGTTAGGCTCGAGGGTAAATTGATGGGCATTCCTAGCGATGCGAGTGTTACGGGGAAATTGTTTAAGGGGAGGAATGCATCTGGCTATTTCGCTGGAGCACTGTTTGTAGAAGTAGCATAAAACAAGGTAAGACAAGAAACATTACAGCGGTGTTCAAGTGAAACAAATGTTTCGGTAATGGTTCTTTCTCCTATCAGTTTTAAGGCCCTTCTTTCGATCCTATCCAGGAGACGCAAGTGAGTGACAGGAGCACCTGTCCAGATATTAGAATTATACTCAAGCTTCTGGCGAATGTACATATGCCTCGTAGATTGTAGCCAGATCAGAGGGGGGAAAATATTTGTTACATCGATTTAGGAAACCTAAGCATTTTGCGGCATTTTTAGCGACGTCAAATATGTGATCGTTCCACAAAAGGTGGTTTGTAATACACATACCTAGAATTCAAAGCTGTTCGTTGTCCTCAATGTAAGTGCCACTGATGGATAATGGCATAGGGGGCAAGTTGTGCTTTAACGACAGAAGACAACATTGAGTTTTTGAAGAATTAAATTCCACACGGTTGGTAATTCTACACTGTACAATGCTGTCAAGATCTGGACTTAATGAGCTTATCATACGCTGCCGTTGCATTTCCACGTCCCAAGAACATGGACGTGAATCTGGAAACGAATATGAGAAGCTGAGAGTACTGTCGTCAGCAAAACAGTTTAGTGGATTAGAAGTATTAGACAAGAGATCATTAGTGAAGATTAGAAAGAGTGTTGGAGACAGAATGGGACCTTGGGGCACACCAGCATTTATTTTGTGGGTAGCTGAAAACCATCCACTGTTCGGTGAGATATACCATCATATCACCAGTGGACCTATTGCTACGAAAACAGTACTGCCGGTCATTCAGAAGTTTTCGTTTCTCAAGATATTTCTTGATGTGAAAATTTAACAGGGTTTCCATGATCTTGGAAAGAAGGGACGTAAGGGGAATTGGTCGGTAGTTGGAAGGGGATGAAGATACGCCTTTTTTGGAACGGGCTGGGCAAATCTTGTTTTCCATCCACTCGGAAAGAGACCTGTAGAGTTGGACAGATGGAAAAGCTTACGCAGTGATTTTGCCAGCGTGGAAGCACATCTTTTCAGAACTATTGGGGAGATACTATCTGGGCCAGCGGATTGGTGTATCGAGCTCTTTAAGAACTCTTGCAATTGAACGAATGCGAAAGGAGATTTGTCCCATAAAACCATTTACGCTCTCAAGAACAGGAGGAGTCATGTCACTCTGTGGTAGTGTCGAATTGGCAGCGAGCTTTGCTGCAAATAAATCAGCGTTTGCTTGAGAGCTTACCACAGGAGTGTCTTTATCGACTAGCGTCGGAACCGAGGACGAAGTGGAGTTTCGTACGTTTCTTACAAATAACCAAAAAAATGTACTACCTTTGGGACATTGCAGTATTTTGTGCCTTAATTTTTGTTCATGTAAAAACTTGGCTCTTTGAGAGTGGGCTTACAGGTCTTTCTTGCTGGTTTGAACTTATTCCGGTTTTCCTCAGAAGGGTTGGCTTAGTAACAACGGAAACTAACTTCTCTCACCTCGATAGCATCTTTACAGCTCAAGTCAAACCATGAATTCTCTTTTGGTTTGATAATTTTTGTTCTATTCGGAACAAAATTTCTCATTCCGTAGAGAATAATGTTTGTAATAATTTCAGCGCTAGAGTCTACGTCACTATCAAGGAAACATAGTGACCAGTTAAAGTTTCCGAAGAATTTATTGAGACCATCCCAGTTGGCTTTCTCGTATTGCCATACGGTTCTCCTTGGGATTTTATCTTTAGCTGGACTGTTGGAGTACGAGAAAAACGCTGAAATGATGCAGTGGTCCCACTTGTCTAGAGGCGATAATACATCAATAGTGTATTTATTCGGATATGATGTTAGAAACAAATCAAGGGTTTTTGGCGTGTGACCTGCAATGTCAGGGATTCTTGTGGGCTTGTCAACTAGCTGAGTTAAGTTGTTTACCTCAGCGAAAATCTCGGCATACTTTCCTTCGAGTGTTGTCTGGCCAGAATATCGAAGCCACGTAGAATTGTGTACATTGAAATCGCCCGTAACAACGATTTCAATGCGAGGATAATGGGAAACACTTCTTTGGATTGAGTCCGAAAGCGCATCGAATTCGTTCAAAGTCGAGACACTGTCCAGACCCAGGCTTCTATAAATAAAACATATATGGATGATTCGCTTTTGGACGGTGAGGTTAAACCGAATGAAATTAAAGTCAGTGTTTGAACACTGACCATATTGTGGTAGAAGCTGGTAAGCAACATCATTTCTTACGTATACAGCTAGTCCGTGATAAGCGAAGAATAATGGCACTAAGTTGTACCCGTGTAGATTAAATTCCAACGGATCAGAATTTTCACCTATTTGGGTTTCACTTAATGCCAAAACAGCTTTCCTGTTTCTTACAGTATGAACCTATGCTGCATAAAAATTCTTCCTTAGCCCAAGAATGTTGCTATATTTAACATAAAATTTTCCTACCATTATAAAAAACAAACATTAAAAAACAAAACCAACTATACGAACAAAATTCAATATTTTCTCAAATCCCCAATTTGAACTTTTCAATAACACATTTCCATCAGTGACTGCACCTTCATGGAAATGTGCAATGAACCGCTCCTGGATAGAAGTGTAAAATATAGAATTTTACGTAAAACGCTAACTTAGATTAAGCAGTGCATATACCTTGCAAACAAAATTGACTTAGCATATGCATTGTCTAAGCTAGATTAGCTGTGAAGATGATGGGATGGGAAGATAAGGATTTGCCGCTCGTTTATGGTGAATTTTATTGTTTCACATTTAATGTGCACTGAACTTGTTTTTGTTGTTGTTGTTTTAGATTTATATTTGATGATTTTTTTTATTTTTATTTTTTAGAGTGAGGTCTGGTTTGATAATTTTAATTCACTTAGTGCACTATTGGATATGGACTTTTAACATTTTTTGAGTGTATTTTTTTTAAGCTTTTATTATTTTTTTATTTTAAATTGGGGGTGGCGGGCACAATAAAAACGAGCGAGTATGCTTAACTTCCGACGGACGACACAAACAACACAGAGAGCGTGCGTTGCCGATGGGAGGCAAATCGATACAAATGTTGCTGAAGAGCTGCTTCTGTTACGAAGTATCGTTGGCACTTACTGCATTACCATTTTGCTACGCATGACTTATTTTCGTGTTTATTTAAATGGTTAGTACACGATCTTTGTTGGTGTACGGTCGAAGCCTTTTTCGGCCGTTCTTTGGGAAAATTTACGTTACTTCGTAGGAAAATTCCCGCAGATTGGATGATTACGGCAAAGTTCAAAGAAAATAAGTTTTTTAATCTCGGAATTCTAATTGAACGAGAGGAACTGATAGTTCTTGACTAATAAAACGATTCAATTATGTTAAACTATAGGCAAATTGACATGGGCGTAGCCAGGTAGGGGCAGGTAGGGGCAAATGCCCAAACCTAAGCTAAATGTCCTCGAAAAATTCTGCGTTTTTTAAGAAAAAATTAATCTTTGTCCTCGAGGACATTTGGAGAAAATGCTGAAACAACGAGGACTTTTCAAAGAGTATTCTCGTAAAAAACGAGGACAATTTGGGAAAAAGCGGAAAAAAGGAGTATCAATGAAAATTTTTATAAAAATGAGGACAATTCGCAAAATTGCAGAAAAACGAGGACTTTTCAATGAGATTTCTCTAACATCTAGAAATATTACACGAGCATATTTGGGCATTTATATTTATAATTCTTCGAATCAAAAAATTCTCCAGTCAAACCTGAGATTGATTTTAACAAATGATGAAACAGCAGATATATCAGGAAAAGAGCAACTGTCATTGGGTATTCGATTTTACGACAAAAGTCAAGCAAAAATGCGAGAAGAATTCATGGGTTTCTCTGAACTAAATGCAATGGACGCTCCAACAATTGCAGATGAAATTGATCGCACTGTCATGAGCTGTGAACTTGAATCGAACAAATACGTTGGGCAAGGGTACGATGGCTGCAGTGCTATGGCCGAAAAAGAAGGAGGCGTTCAAGCACATATCCGAAAAAAATACAAAAAAGCATTGTTTTTCCACTGCGCAAGCCACAGATTGAACCTTGTTGTTAATGATTTGAACACGGTCCCGGAAGTACGAAACACTATTGGCACCATCAAAGACATAATAAGATTTTTCCGAGAATCAGTGCTACGGCGAAAGTGTGCTCCGAACATACCCGCCTTTTGTGAAACTCGTTGGTCTCAAAAACACAAGAGCATTGCTGTTTTTAAAGCCAATTTCGTTGAGATCGTGAACGCATTACTGACTTTATCCACCGAAGGCAATGCAAAAACGCGATCAGCTGCATTTAAGCTACACTCTGCAGCAACGAAACCTGTATTTATCATATGCACTTCAATAATTGCCAAATATTCGGATATTCTTCAGCCTGTCGTGAATGGTCTTCAATCTAAAAGTCTTGACCTGCTCAAATGCAAAGATCATCTTGATAGAATATCAACTGTTATCTCTAGCCATCGAACCGCTGTAGATACCGTGATTGATGAAATTCTAGACGAGGCAAAAGAAATAGCGAACTCGATTGATATTGAATTGGATATGCCCAGACTAACCCAACGACAGCAGCATCGTTCAAATCAACCTGCATCGAATCAAAATAATTATTGGAAAATATCGTTGCTAATTCCGTACTTAGATTCGTTGATATCATCGCTTGCAAATTGATTCGCGCCATTCAACTTGCCTGCATTTTTACTACTCACATTGCATCCATACATTATGTTGAAAAAAAGTATTGGCGATTTGAAAGAAGACATCAAGCCATTTTCAGAATTTTATGAACTGGATCTAAGTGCAGAAATTGAATTATGGTATAACACTTGGAAAGACAAACAGCTTAGTGAAGAAGCGATGAAAAAATTGCAAGTGTGCAACGTAATCACGGAAGCGGACACCTTTTTTCCTACTGTATCAATTGCATTGGAAATATTATTGGCACTACCTCGCACGACTCGCACCGTAGAAAGGTCGTTCAGCACTTTGCGGCGTATTAAAACCTGGCTAAGCTCAACCATGGGCGAAAATCGACTAACTGCTGGAACACAATAGAAAAACGCAGCCGGAACCGCAGCCGCAACCGTACCGCATGCCGTACGTACCTAATTAGAAGTGCCCACAATGGAGTCGTATGTACTCCACGTTTTTTTACAATTTCCACTGAGAAACATACATATATATGAATATAAAAGATGATAAAACATATATCGCATCATGTATAGTCTTTTCAATAAATTTTTAATTACCTGACCTAATTTCTAAAAGGATTTTATTAGCACGTTGCTCTTTTTTTTTTTTTTATGGAATGTCAAAAATACCCACGCATTTATTAAAAGTTGGCCAACTCGTCCGTCGCGGTTTGCGGCTGCGGTTGCGGAACCGTCTCGTTGTGTTCACAACATTGAATTCGTGTGTATTCAATATTTTGACATGCGATACGGCTGCGGCTGCGGTTCCGGCTGCGGTTCCGGCTCCGGCTCCATTGGGTTCCAGCAGTAAATGGTAAAGTTTTAGAAAATTAATTTGATTCATTTCATATGATAACGATGTTTTTATTTTTTTCAGGACTATGCATGCTCAGTGTGCATCGGAAAATGGTAAAGGAAAGAAAATCCGAAATAGAAGATGAAGTCCTCAGGAAATTTGCTGAAAATCCCAGAACATTGGTTTTATAAAACGCGAAATCAATGGTAAAAATTTATAAAATCAATTTGATTCATTTCATATACTAACTATGTTTCTCTATTTTGAGAAACCAAAAAATGATACTTTTAAAGTATCTCTCAATATTCTTGTCAATAAATATGTCCTACTTCTTTTTCAAAAAAATGTCCTCGTGTTATCATTGATTTTTGAGAAATTGTCCTCGAAAAAAGACCTAACAAAATTCCTGGCTACGCCCATGCAAATTGAGCGAAATCGAAGAAGAAAAGTGTATCAGCAAAAAAGAACTCTTATCTCCTTGAATGTAACAACGAAAAAAGTACCTTTTATTTTCCAATTTAATTCTATGTAAAGTGTGTTTTAGTACAACAAGGTTAAACTTTACTTTTAGTACATGATTATAATTTCAAAAAATGGCGAACATTGGTTTTTGGGCGCTAAGTTTAAATTGAATTAAAGAATGTACAACAAGATTTATTTTAAGCGGTAAGTTAAGTTAGTTGCAATTAAGGTTTGATAAAGTAATAGATAATAACAATTATAAAATTTGTGTATGTTGTTGTGTGACCGAACATTCCACCCCCTTTGAAAGCACTCGGTTTCAACAAGGTAATAAGGCGAGTTTGTGGATGGGTCTCTTGATGATGCCTTTTGGTGTGCGAATTTCTGCTACCCTTATTTTTCCATCTCTACCAGGGAATGTTTCTTGAACTCTCCCCAGTAACCATCTTTGAGGAGGTGCATTATCTTCATGAACGATTACCATTGAATGGGCCACCAAGTTTGGATGCTGCGAGGACCACTTTGTGCGCTCCTGTAATTCTTGTAGATACTCCTCGGTCCAACGCTTCCAAAAATGTGTCTTAGCGTTGTGGATGCGACGCCAGTACTGTAGAACACCGGTAATGGGAGCTTCATCTGCTGGTTCAGGAATCGCCTTAAGTGATGAACCAACAAGGAGGTGCTCTGGAGTTAACGCCTCGTAGTCGTTCGGATCATTCGTCAAGGGTGTGATTGGTCTGGAGTTCATGACAGCTTCGATCTCGCAAAGCGCTGTAGCGAGTTCTTCAAAGGAGAGCTTAGAATTGTGAAGAGTGCGCAGTAGAAGTCCTTTGGCTGACTTTACAGCGGCTTCCCAGATGCCGCCGAAATGGGGGGCCCTAGGAGGGATAAAGTTAAATTTAATATGTTCATTGCTACAGAAATTTACAATGGAATCTTGAGAAGTTTTGCGAAACAACATGCTGTGCAGTTCTGTGAGTTTTGAGTTCGCTCCAACGAAGTTGGTTGCATTATCACAGAATATATTCTGTGGTAATCCACGACGGCTAGTCATGCGTTTGAGCGCAGCAATAAAAGCATCTGCTGATAAATCTGATACTGGTTCCAGGTGCACGGCTTTCGAAGTGAAACATACAAAAACAGAAATGTATGTTTTGTAGTGGATCTTTCCCGAATCCTATGGTAAGTGTAAGTAGGCCCACAGAAGTCAACGCCACAACGAAGGAACGGTCGACTAGCGATGATCCTTTCTGAAGGAAGATTGCCCATTACTTGCTGCAAAAGCTTGGGCTTATATCGAACACAATGTATACAGTTTTTAACAATTTTTCGAGCAAGGTGCCTGGCGTTTATAATCCAAATCTTTTGTCTGAGTAGGGCGACCAGAGCCTTTGGTCCCGCATGATAATTTTTTACATGCAGATGACGAACGAAATATATGGCAAAGTTTGACTCTTTTGCTAGTAAAAATGGATGTTTTTGTTCTTCTGTCAGGTTTGAATTTTGGAGACGTCCTCCAACACGAAGGATTGGGTAATCTTTCGACGCATCTAAAAATGGACTTAGATGTTTTAGAGAACTTTTGATTTCTCTCTCGTTTTTGATGGAGTTTATTTCCTCCGCAAGGAAAATACTTTGTTCAATCCAAGTTATTACATTAAATGCTGCTTCAAGTTCTTCAGGGCTAAAATTCCTATCAACCGGTCGTCTTTGGCGAATATGGGCGAATCTTAAAATGTAAGCGAAAATGTGTAAGATTTTGGTATATGAACTGCAATTATTTATTGTGTTAATAAGGTCATTAGTGATAGTGAGACCACAAAACAACGCTGTCTTTTTCTTTTCCAGCGACAATTGCTCCATTGATAATAAGGTTTTTGGGTTTGAGGGCCATTTTTCCGACGGTTCGAGCAAAAACGAAGGACCTGTCGACCATATGGACATTCCTAGTTCTTCCACGGTGCATCCTCGAGAGCTTATGTCTGCTGGGTTACATTCAGTCGGAACGTGTCTCCAATTGATGCCAACTGTCGTCTCCTGGATCTCAGCGATTCGGTTGCCGACGAAAGTATTCAGTTTGGAAGTATGAGCCGAGATCCAATGTAAGACTACCGAAGAGTCTGTCCAAAAATGAGCTTCCGAATACGAGTTTTTGAAAACAGGATTAATTTTGAACCAAAGTTTTGCTAGAAGATGAGCAGCGCAAAGTTCGAGACGTGGAATTTGTTTTTGTTTGGATGGTGACACTTTAGACTTTGCGACCAATAGTTTCACTGATACAAAGCCCTTGATATCAGTGGTTCTTAAATAAATGCAACATCCATACGCATTTATGGATGCATCGCAAAACCCGTGTATTTGTACGCATTGCTTGGAAGGAGCAAGGGCATATCTAGGCACGGGTAGATTTTGAATTGACTGTAAGTCTGTCATGAATTGCTGCCATTCAGTTGCAGTCGATTGAGGAATGGCTGCATCCCAATCAACTTTATCCATCCGTAACTTTTGCAAAATAATTTTTGCTTTGACTATAATTGGACAAAGTAGACCCAATGGATCAAAAAGTGAGGAAGCTATCGATAAAATTTTCCTTTTTGTAAAGGATGTGTAAATTTGAGAAGGATTATACGAGAAGTAAAACTGATCGTCGTGTGGATTCCATGTTATCCCTAAAGTGCTAGTAACGTTGGACTCGTTGATGTGTAGATTTTTTCCACAGAATTCTGATGAAAATAAGGAATGATTGCAGTTCCACTTTGAGAGTTCAAATCCTGCAGATCTTAGAATGCTAACGACTTCGCTTTGTTTTTGCTTCAGAGTATCGATATCATCTGCCCCGGTAATTAAATCGTCTACATAGAAGTCGTTTCGAAGTACTTGAGCCCCAAGTTCATACTGATCTTCGTACCTATCTCCTAAATATTGGAGACATCGAATAGCCATAAATGGCGCTGATGAAGTCCCATAAGTAACGGTATTCAATGCATAAGTTTCGATTGGGGTCTTCTCGGTTTCCCTCCACAAAATATATTGAAATCGACGATGGTCTGCATGCACCAAAACTTGTCGGTACATTTTTACAATATCTGCCGTTAATGCAAACCTGTTCAGTCGAAAACGTAGCAGAATTAGAAACAGGTCGTCTTGAATGGTAGGGCCTACCATTAAAATACGGTTGAGTGAAATATTTGATGAGGTGTGGCATGATGCATCAAACACGACTCGCAATTTAGTTGAGGTACTATTTGGCCTTAGCACACATTGGTGAGGCAAATAATAATATGGTTGACTTAAGTCCGGGTTCTCAACTCTTGACATGTGACCTAATGCTTCATATTCCTTAAGAAAATTGACATACGAAGACTTTAATTCTTGGTCCTTTGCTAGTCTGTGTTCTAATGAAAGGAAACGACGAAAGGCAATTTCGTAAGATTCACCAAGAACGGAAGGATTCTCTTTGAATGGTAGCTTTAGCATTATTCTTCCGCTAGGCACCCTTTCCATTGATTCACTGAAGTGTTTTTCACATTCGACTTGTTCTTCTGACCATTTTGATTTGATTCCAGAAACTGATTCTAGTTCCCAAAATCGCTGTACGAGCTCATCGAGACGACTGTCATAACAACTTATGCAGCAAGTTCGATGTTGATTGACTTTTGAAGATCCATCCAAGATGTGAGTTTTGAAGCGATGGTAGATCGCATCTAAGTTTTATTTGACCTACCAGCAACAAATCAAAAAATATTTCTGCTCCTAACAACATGTCCACAGGGGCAGATCTATTAAATTGCTCATCCGCGAGTTCCAAATTTTTTGGAAGGTTCCAATTATTGATGACTAATGACGGATCGGGCTGGTAACCAGTTATTGATGATAAGACCAGAAATTCTAAGGATGCCTCAAATGGTGAATACCGAGATCTAATTGTAGTTTGAGTGACGAAGCCACTCTTTGTTTCCGTCATGCCTATTCCTTGAATGTCGACATTTTTTCTTTTCACTGTAAGACTTAAAGTTTTGGCAAAGTTTTCTTGAATCATATTTACTTGTGAGCCTGAATCTAGTAATACTCTTCCTAGCTGGAAACTTCCTGAAGCGTCTCTCACAAGTACAATGGCTGTTGCTAATATGACTTGAGTAACATCGCTTTCCATTGCAAAGTTAACAGATAAGGATGACGTTGACGGAGTACCATTATTTGGTGGCTCCTGTGCCGTTGTAGAGCTTTGTAATTCATTCGGTCGATGAAGAAGCGAGTGATGCGATCGTTTGCAAAATTTACATTTGTATATTGAAGAACACTTAGCTACATTGTGTCCTTTCCGAAGGCAATTAATGCATAGCGCAAGCTTTTTAATGTTCATGAAACGGTCTTGAAAAGATAGTTTATTAAAATCTGAACAACCAGTAATGTTGTGAGTCTTATCATGACAAAATGAACAATATTGTTGAATTATTGTAAGCGAAGTTTTATGACAATGTTCAGTTTGAATATATTTTGGCTTGTTAAATTGTTTTTTGCCTGTATCGAAGTGAATTGTCTTGCTTTCCCGAGCTTCTAAGTATTGACAACGCCGACCTAAAACTTCTGAACACTGTTTCCAATCTGGAAGTTTGTCGTATTTCAGCTGTTCATCCCACTTAGCTTGTGATTCAGCATCAGCTTTCGACATTGCAATGTGGATTATGATTGCATTCAATATTTGTGATCCAGTTCCTATAGACTGCAATGAATTAAAAAGTGCTGTAACATTGTCAACGAGAGCTCTTAAATTTGAAGCTGAAACCTTTTGAACTTTTGGTAGCTCAAACAGCTGAGAAATGTAATCTAAGAAAATAAGACAATCGTTATCGTAACGTTCTTTTAACCTTGTTAAAGCCTTTTCGTAATTGTCTTCAGTTATTTGGAATGCTTTTACAGTCCCTAGAGCCTGGTCTGTTAAACAATTTAGCAGGTGATTGAACTTTTCAATCTTCGAAAGAGTAGAATCGTTGTGTACACGTTTTTTAAATGTATTTATAAAGTTTTTGTACTCTGAGTACTTGCCACTGAACCGAGGTAATTTCGCATATGGCAAATGGTTGATGAAATGAGGGATTGATATGGTGGTCTCTAGAGCATTGCCTTCTCTTTCACTGCCCATTTGCGATAGGATTTTCGATTTGGTTGAAACATAAATTTCTTCCAACTCACTGCGGCCAGTGTCTAAAGGATACAATCCTTCAATTTGTGTTTGGTAGGATAATGCCTGTTTAAAATAGGACTCGAGGATTCCCAACCGGCACTCCAGCTCTGTCACCGACAATGTTTTAGCTTCGATTATATTCTTAATTCGAGTTATGCTTCCTTTTGTTGAAGCGCGAGAAGTTTTGAGACTTTCCAAAGACATTGTAGATATGTATATGTTAAAACTACCTCTGTAGAACGCAAGATAAGATATCCTTTCTGATTATATAAAATATCAGTCGAATGTGACGAATGGCGGTAGGTGAATATTACAGCAAACCAATGTGAATATCAATGAGCATTTACAACAACAGCAACCCCAGCTTTTGAATAAAACAGAATTTATAATAATAAATTTGTATCAACAGTGTAATCAGCAATTCCAAAGATAAATTGAGAAGATTAAATCGTAAAGTATTCTATTGATTTCAACAATGACTTTGAGCGAAAACGAGAACGTACGAAAGTTATAGCAGCGATAAGAAGCAAATGTATCGAGCGAAAAAGTTTGTATTTGCAAAATGTGGATCCTATTTGCTGAATATATAATATATATATATTTTTTTTTTGTATACGAGCGACGAAAGTGATTGATCGAGTTTAATAGTTTATACTGTTGAATGTTAAATGATGCTGTGGAGATGACGAATGCGAGATAAAGCGAATGAACGAAAAATACCAGGTCAGGTACTAGTTATTGGAGCAGCAACTGACGCAAGACGTGGGTAGCTGAGCGAAAGCTTTTTTCGCGCACCTTTAGTACGAATAAAGAATATGAATGTGAAGAAGTAACGAAGAATAATTTTGATTCAAATTGTGGATTCTATTTTGGTCATGTGGATGGTATGATGTGATTAAAGCTCGCGCTCACCGATCATGCAAAATCAATTTTTTATTGAACTGATAATGATTTACCTTTTTCTAATTTTTCTAATTTCTAATTTGGTGGGGGGCAACACCCCCCATTTATTTCGCTTAAATTCAAGCTACAAAAAAAAACTTAACCTAACTTAAGACTAGGTAACATAACTTAAAGTTTAGGGGAGGGGTGAGTTTAAGAGTGCATTTCTGAGAGCAGGTTTACTTAAATGGAGATCAAAGGTGTAAGATCTGTTTGCTTTATATTGCATCCTGCTCAATGGTTCGTTCTGACCATATTGGGTACGGTGATATTTTGGCCGAAATAGTGGAACTGAACGTAAACGGTGGGGGTTAGTGGAGAGAGAGATTTCATGAAGCAGACTAGGACAGTCAATATTGCCATTTAAAAGCTGGTGAATAAAGAGAATGTCAGCTATATCACGGCGGAGGCTTAGGGTTGGTAGGTTTAGAAGTTTAAGTCGATTTTCATAGGGAGGTAGGTTATACGGATCATCCCAACCGATACCACGCAAAGCAAAACGAATAAATCTTCGCTGAACAGCTTCGATACGTTGAACGTGGACTTGATGATAGGGAGACCAGACCTGGGAGGCATATTCGAGAAGTGGCCTAACGTAAGTCATATAAAGGGATTTGGTAACATAGGGACAAGAAAACTCTTTCGACCAACGCTTGATGAAACCAAGTGCTGAGTTAGCTCTATTAATAATGCTGTTAATATGGGAGCGAAAGTTGAGTTGAGTGTCACAGATCAGGCCTAGATCACGAATAGAACTAACTGTAGGGACAGAATCATTATTAATGTAATATTGCCTATCTAAACCGGGAGGGTGTTTTCGGGAGAAGGTTATTGCTTGACATTTCTGAATGTTTAGCTCTAAAAGGTTTTTTGGCACCATATAAAAAATTTATTTAGATCAGTTTGGAGCAGAAAACAATCACCAGAGTTTGAGATTTGTTTGGAGATTCTCATGTCATCAGCGTATATTTCCAGATTTGATCCAGACAGTATATGTTCAACGTCATTAAAAGTTAATACAAAAATAAGAGGACCAAGATGACTTCCCTGTGGTACACCAGATGATGCATGGATAGGGTTGGACTTACACGATCTAAATAGGACCCTATACTGACGGTCGACTAAATAGGATCGGATCCAAGAAGTGAACAGTGGTGGAAAACCATATTTATTGAGCTTAAGCAAAATAATTTTATGGGACACTTTATCGAAAGCCTTACTGAAATCTGTTGTGACCGCATCCACCTCCTTACCTTCTTCAAGTGCACAAATAGTTTTTGACACAAATTCCGTAAGGTTAGTCGTTGTGGACCTACCTTTCAGAAATCCATGTTGCTTAGGCGAAAAGAGGGATTTGCAGTGAAAGAACATTGTTTCGTAAACAATACTTTCAAAAAGCTTAGGTATACAGGACAGTTTAGCAATGGGCCTATAGTTAGAAATTTCAGCTTTGTCACCTTTTTTATGAATAGGGATAATAAAAGACTCTTTCCATAACTTGGGAAAAATTCCTTTTGTTAAGGAAAGCTCAAAGAGGGAAGTAAGAGGTTTGATCAAATTGTTACACTTTATTAACACTATCGCAGGAATACCATCAGGGCCAGAGTTGAAATCATCCTTCAGTTGATTAATTTTGTTAATTACATCTAATGAATTAACGTTAACTTGTGTAAGGGAAGTTTGAGGACAATCATTCATATAGCTAAAGTAGTCCAGATCAATCTGATCATTGTCACTAGAAAATGCTTTACTGAAGAAATCAGCAAATAGATTAGATATGGTTTTAGGATCAGTAGACGAGGAATCTTGGAGTTTAAGTACGGGTGGAAAACCGTCTGATTTTTTCTTAGAGTTTATAAACTTGAAAAATTGTTTCGGGTCAGTTACAAGATCAGTTTCCATTTGGCGAATATAATTGGAGTACTGAGATTCGCACAAGGTAGAGAAGCGGTTGCGGACAGTAGCATAACTGGAGAAGTTGAAATCAGACCTCGTTCTAAGGAACTTGTGCCAAAGTTTATTACGCTGATTACGAAGTGAGCGTAGTTCATTGTTATACCAGGGAGGAGAAGAAGTGAAGTTTTTAAGTATCAAAGTTGGGACAGATTTCGAAAAGCAATCAAAAATGAGGTCATAAAATTTGGCAATTACTACATCAATATGGGTAGATTCGTCAGAAATAAAATCAAAATTTATCCTTCCAATAAGATCATTTAGATTGTCAAAATTTGCTCTACGAAAATTTAGTTTTCTTTGCTTTAGAATTTCAGGGGAAAAATTTTCGCTAGTGTAAGCAAATATAATGGAAATAGGAGGATGGTAGTTATCCAATGTAGAAAGAAGATGACAACTTTCTATGACAATTGTGTTATCTTCATCTGAAGTAAAAATAAGATCCAGCTGCCTCCCCAAGTTATTTTTAACACTGCTTAGTTGAAAAAGGCAAGAAGCTTGAAAACGATCCGTAACTAAAATTTCTTTTTCGGAGATGGCATTATTTGCAACCAGGTGCAACTCATTCTCAGATTTTGTCCAAACTAGATGAGGCAGATTAAAGTCACCAACTACAATGACATCATCGTCGGAGTTTATTGAATCAATAACAAAGTCAACGGCGTCAGCAAGAAGCTGATATTCTGCTGTGGGTTTAGACGGAGATATATAACAACATAAAATATAGAGACAACGATTAATTAGATTAATTTTAACACAAATCAATTCGAGGCTAAAGATATTTGGTATAGTGACCAAAGACGTGTCAAAATTCGATTTAAGAGCTAAGAGAACTCCACGACCTCGAGAGACATCATCTGAGTTATTTTCCAAGGTGGAAACATCCTTACGAAAAACGCAGAAGTCGGAGGTAAAGAGTTCATTGCTGGAAATATCTTCCGAAAGGTTCGTTTCGGTTAATGCAAATATCTCGTAGGGAAGCTTTTGGGAGTTCAGGTAAACTTCACTAGTTTTAGTACGGAGACCTCTGACGTTTTGGTAACAAATTGATAAGCATTCAGGGTTACCTTTTATTTCAAGAGAGTTTATCGAGATGGTGTCAGGAATAGGGTCAGGGACAAGGTCAGGATTGGGATTCAGTAAAAGTCGAGAAGGTATGCTATTAATGGCGAAAAAAGCTATTATGGGCTGCTTGAGATCTTTGGAGATGTGAAATATGCCTGGAATTGAGGTAAGATGCATAAGCTGAAAGATCATTCGCTACTTGAAGGGGCGACAAGTTGAAAAATTCATGAAATTGAATGAAAATTTTTTTGAGGGCAAGGAAGTCATGCGGAAGTCCGTCTTTGGAGATAAGAAGTTCAAGGCTCGTCTTTGTTTTACCATCGATACAGATATGTTCAGGCTTGTCGTGTAGAAAAGCTAGATAGAGCCGAACGTTATCATAAGTTTTCAAGTCACGTAGACGTGAAGCAATGTACCGGCCATCGTCGCTAGAGTCAGAAAATTGTTGTGTGAGTTTGACAATTGGGGGAAGCATGGGGTCCAGAAAAGGGGGTGCAGATGAAGTGGAAGATGTTGATAGGTTAATGTTTGGGGAAGGTAATGTAGATGGAACTGGGGTGGTACTTGGAGATGAGGATGGATTAAGAATATGTGAGTATGTGAAGTTACTATATTTAACATTCGTTGAGTTGTTACTATGGGATGATATGGAGTCAGGAGATAAATTAAAATGCACTCTTTTCTGTTGGGAATGAATTTGAGAAGGGTTGTGAAAGTTTGATGGGGAAGAGAAGGGGAAATTTAAACCAAAGTTATTAAAATTAAAATTAGAACTGAACGGCTGCACACTGTTGAAATCGGGATATCTACCCATTTTGCACTGCCAGTTGGAGTCAAGTTTTGCTGGACGATTGGAGTCATTTTTTGAAGGGTTAAGACGTCGAAACTCAACACCGTTATACGATGTTACATCAGATCCAGGAGAGAAAAACAACCATTCAAATTTTTTAGGAATGTAAGCAATGAAAAATTGTGATCTATATATCTTCCTAAAACGTGCTTCATGAATTTTGTATTTCCTCACAAACCAATTGGAAAGCCACTTCACATTTATTGCCTTTGGTAGTCCTTTTATGAGGCACTTAATCCGAGGAGTGGTAGATGAAGCCGAAGTCGGGGGAGTTGTGTCAGCTCTTCTTTTGTTATGGCGGACTGAAACATCAGGATTAGGAGTGGAAGAAGTTGCGGTATCAGCACCAGGTAATTCATCTACTGAGTTGATGTTGATAATGCGCTGGACTGAAGCTGGAGCACTGGTATTAGATGTAATTTCGATGTCAGTGGCTGGTAATTCATTATGATGATTAGGGGAGCAGGAAGGTGAAGATGAGGAAGTGGCAGCTGATACAGGTGACGGGTGAAAAGACGCTGAGTAATTGACGTCCAATAGTTCTTCGAGAATAGATTTGTTTAAGGGTTTGGCTTTCTGGAAATCGATTGATGAAAGTACTGAATGTAGTTCATCCGTGACTGCGTCGATGGAAGACTTAAAATCACCAGAGAGTGCATTCAAGGCCTGTGATCCCTTAGAAAGAAGAATTTTTAACTCTTCCAAATCAGTTTTGATCATATTTTGATGTAGCTGATTAGGTATTCGCAATTCCTTGGTCTTTGATTCCATAAGCAAGAGAGTTTCTGTGAGTTTTTGTTCATTCCGAGTGATCTCATGAGGTGTATGGGAGAGGGTGTCATGCAATCTGAACAAATCCATTCGTTTGTCTAAATTTTCAATGGAAGCATTAATCAGATCCAGATTATCGTCAATTGATTGAACACATTTTTTATGAATATTTCGAACTTCTGATTTAAGTTCGGAAACAGAGATGTTAAGATCGATTAGTTGGGAATTGTTACATTTTATCGCTCGCAGAATGTGAGCAGGCGATATGGATATACATTCATCACAATAATACCGGAACACTTTTAAAAATTCAGCAAGAAACGGTTTAGAACCTCTATTGAGGCCAATGCATAGTGGATGAAAATGCATATCACAGATGCCACTACATGGAATCAGTTCAGTTGAAGCAGTGTAATTTGTACATTCAGCAATACCGCATTTGTGTGGCATGATGCAAAACAAAATCAAAGAAAAGAATTACGCACGACAGAACACTATGTTATAAGAAACGCTGAATGGGAAGTAAACTTAAAAACGTTAACTGGGTCGACTTATTTGTAAGCAAATAAAATAAAAAAAATAAAAAATTAACAAATTGAGGGGCGAAACAAAAATGCGACTATATTCAACGGCCGACCGAAGACTATTGAGTACATGTTGTTTCACAAATTAATATAAGCTCAAGGTACTAACTACTTTGCATGCAATATTTTGCCTTTATATCAAATGTGTCTATCGAGTTTTAATTGCCGACCAACTAAGCTTTCTTAGTCTTTGCTGACTATTTAGCGATTTTAATTTTTGGCACACGTTTGAATAAAGCAAATGTATGAGCACATACCTGATAGGGAGTTTTTGTATACTTATTTCCCTTTTTTGTTTTACTGCTTCGTTCACAGATCTTCCTGAATTTTACTTTCCAGCTAGAGTATATTCTTCATTAAGCAAAAGAAACTGTGGACTTCTTGCGTTAAATGGTGGTCCTCAAGGGCATTCCTCCTATGTAACTGGAACGTGGTTTGGCACTTATACGCGCGCGAACCGTTGCCGTTTGATTTATTGCTACCGACTGAGCTTAGATGAATATGCAGTTTTATAGTGTTTTTGCACGTTTTTTATACGAAGAACTACCGGATTTTGAAATTTTGTACCGAGATTTATTGCGAAAAGTCCTGTCACGGTCGCCAAATGTACGGTCGAAGCCTTTTTCGGCCGTTCTTTGGGAAAATTTACGTTACTTCGTAGGAAAATTCCCGCAGATTGGATGATCACGGCAAAGTTCAAAGAAAATAAGTTTTTTAATCTCGGAATTCTAATTGAACGAGAGGAATTGATAGTTCTTGACTAATAAAATGATTCAATTATGTTAAACTATAGGCAAATTGAGCGAAATCGAAGAAGAAAAGTGTATCAGCAAAAAAGAACTCTTATCTCCTTGAATGTAACAACGAAAAAAGTACCTTTTATTTTCCAATTTAATTCTATGTAAAGTGTGTTTTAGTACAACAAGGTTAAACTTTACTTTTAGTACATGATTATAATTTCAAAAATATGGCGAACATTGGTTTTTGGGTGCTAAGTTTAAATTGAATTAAAGAATGTACAACAAGATTAATTTTAAGCGGTAAGTTAAGTTAGTTGCAATTAAGGTTTGATAAAGTAATAGATAATAACAATTATAAAATTTGTGTATGTTGTTGTGTGACCGAACAGTTGGCTAAAGTTTTTATTGCAGAACTCACATTTAACTTGTTTTCTATTTTTGTGTTTGGAAGATGTATGATTTGATAAACTGTTTTGTTATTGAAATTCTTTTTACATATTTTGCACTCGATAGTATTAAGTTCTCCTTCGATTTTTATTTTAGATAGAGCGTCCGCTACTTTATTTTCTTTTCCTTCTATATATTCGACAACAAAATTATATTCCTCTAACTTGATCTTTCACCGCTGTAATTATGAGTTAGGTTCCTTAAGGATGATAACCAAACCAAAGGTCAATGATCAGTTTTTATTTTAAACTTCCTACCGTATACGTAGTGCCTGAACTGTTTTGTCGCCAACACAATTGGCAAACGTTCTTTTTCGATTGTAGAATATTTGGTCTCATGTACATTGAGCGTTCTACATGCGAAACTTATGGGTCCATGAGCTTGAGATAATACAGCTCCTAATGCAAAATTACTTGCATCTGTAGTTAATGTAAATTCCTTACTAAAGTCAGGATATTGCAAAATCAAGTTGCTCATTAACATTGTTTTTAGGGTTGTAACGTAAAAATAATGTAAAGAAATAAATAATAGATTTATTATTATTATTGAAAGGAAGATGTATCAAACTTGAATATTTGATATTATCCCAAGGATGACGTATTTTTTTATACATTCCTTATGTGGAAGCGAAACGAGAGATATTATTATAAGCGAACAGCACCATATCCCATATATGGCACCTACCAATACAACAACGTAGAAGAAGAAGCAAGAAGAGATCAACCCACCAACTACCATGCTATCCACACCATAACACAGCATCAACATCCGAGTCCGAACGTTTGCCCATGGCTCCAGCACCTGTATTACAAATATAAACAGAACATACTTACACCAAGCAAACACGGTTTTCTGCTCTCCTCATTTCCCGCCTATCCCTCGCTTCCAACTCTCTCTCAATTTCTACATTACCTTCTTCATCCCCATTACAGAAGCACGAACCATCTAACAGTGTACCATAGGTACTGACCACAAGGCACCGTAGAACAGCCTATAGGGTACCTGTTAGCATGTCCGCGCCTATCCGCAACAAAGCTTAGATGTTCTCTTCGTAGCAATGTCTTGTTGTAGCTTACACCAAAAACCAAGGATTCTACTTAAACCCCCACGCTCATAACTAGGACTGAAATGCTAAAAATTAGGATCAGTACACTTTTTTCCAGAGAATTCACTCCAGATCGCACTCTCTACTCTAGCTATGGCTACTCATTTCTGTATGAAAAGGATGGAAGTGATCCTATGCCGACAACGCCCCCTTTCTCGTCAACTGTCAATAAGAACAATTAACGAAAACGGCATGCGACAACGTAGAACCGGAGTTGAGATCGACCGTTGCGTTGGCCGGCAGTACCCCTAGCCACAACCAGCTCAGCCAGGCCGTGGGCACTTGCTCCGGGATCTACACAACCGGTGTTACCTCTTATTTTTCACTGCCGACCGTTGAACTTATGATGTGCAAGTTCGAATAATAAATATTATAATGCTTAAGGGCCCTCATAGCCGTTGAAGCAAAGACGTACAAGAATTGATTAGAAAGAAAAGTTGATTCATGTTCGCACCTCCTTTTGTAAAGAGTGAAAACGTATATAAGAAGTAAAAACTTCAAGGTTGAATTATTTTACCGACCCAAGGAACACAACACGTAAGTATTATAACGCAAGCAAGTCATAGATGTGCGTGACTGCTGTGGCGTTTTATTAACTTCCGCCCCTTCTGCTGACACGATGTTGTGCAGAAGGTGGAAGAAGAGGTGTCTAGCTATGTGGGGAGGGAGGATCTAAGGTGGTAAACAGATCCCCCAAGTCTCACAACCCGCCCAAAACGATCACAGAAATCATCTCTTCTGATCTCGACCTTGGCTGTCCCTGGACCTATGAGTCCCCATGACTCGAAAACGATTACGGGCAGCCCCTTAACATAATAAGCAAGCAATAAAACTGCTTGCCTAAAACTCTACTCTATCAACAACATGGTACCTAACGTCGAAAAACTAACTCTATTCGAAGTTATACCATATTACGACCTCATAACACACGCCAACTTATTCCGTCCAAAGGGGTTGCGAGGGTTACCACCCTCCCTGTTACTAACTTAAACTGCCATCCTGAAAGTCCTGTAAGTCTCCAAATAATATTCAACAAAAATAAATTGACCACAAAAGTTTCAGAAAAACGTTATAACGATATGTCTTATTTATTAAATAATGAAATAAATCTCAAAACTCGTTAGCTTATAAACCTATTTAATACTAATCTATAACTCTAGAAAGTGATCTCAAGTGATCTTTTCTTAAATTTCGAACTAAATCTATGTTATATGTGAATGAGGTTATTTCATAACCAGATGCGTTTATATAATTGAAGAAATTGTATGTTCGCGCTTTCTTATTATGCGCTGTTAGGTTAGGTTAGGTTAAAGTGGCTGTTGGCTGAAAAGCCCAACACACTTAGTCTATAAGAGGACCGTTGTGATACCACGAGTTTGGGGTGTTTCCCCCTAGTAACTCAGAACCAGTTTGTGCTTCTAATGAATTTTAAAAGAGAGTTAGTGTCCACGTTAGACAGATCACTACTATCGTTGAAGAAGTATGCTCCCAGATGGAGTTTCCTTTTGTGAGCTAGTGCAGGGCATGTACAAAGAAGATGGGCTATTGTCTCTTCCTCCTCTTCGTCCATACAACTTCTGCAAAAGTCGTTTGCGAACACGCTAAGTCTTATGGCGTGTCTACCTATGAGGCAGTGTTCTGTAATGACACCTATAATGGAGCTAATGTGCCGTCTGCTCAGAGAGATCAAAGTCTTAGAGCGATTTGAATCCAGCCTTGGCCAAATCCGTTTTGTCGCTAGACATGTGTTGCCACTTGTCCACCTAAGATTAGTTCTATCCATAGCTTCTTGCCTTAGCAAAAGTTTACATGTAGCGATGGGAATACCCAGGTAACTGTGGTCAGTTAATATAGGTAGTGTTGTTCCTTTTTTGGCAAGTTCGTCGGCCTTACAGTTCCCTGGAATATCTCTGTGCCCTGGCACCCAGCAGAGGTGAATGTTAAACTGTTCCGTCATCTCTCTAAGAGATGATCGACAGTCGAGAGCTGTTTTAGAGTTATAGGAGATGGAATCCAGGGACCTCAGCGCGGCTTGACTATCAGAGAAAATGATGATATCCTTAGAAGATATCACGTTTTCTTTAAGCCAAGATAAAACCTCCTTAATTGCCATTAGTTCCGCCTGGAACACGCTACAATGGTTTGGTAGACGGAAGGAGAGACTAAGATTTAGTCTATTAGAGTAAACACCTCCCCCACCCCATCATTTGTTTTCGACCCGTCGGCGTCGGTAAAAAACTGAATTTGATCGTCGTCCTGGAAGGCATTTTCCTCCCAGAGTGATCCAGAGGGTATGCTTACCTGGAAGTTTTTATCAAAATGAAGTTGGGATGTGGAGTAGTCTATGTTACTTTGGGGGATACTATAGGTGTTCAGTATGTTAGCATGGCCATAATTATTATTTTTTCATATAGAGATCGCCTTCAGGCGAATTGCTGAGCAAGCAGCGATTTGCTTGCTGAAAATATCTAGGGGTAGCAGGTTGAATAGTACTTCTAGCGCTGCAGAGGGAGTAGTGCGTAGCGCACCGCCTATACACAGGCAGGTGGTACGTTGGACTTTACTGAGCTTAGCACTATTCGACGCTGTGTCTAGGGCAGGCCACCAGACGACCACCCCATAAGTGAGAATCGGTCTTATCACCGATGTGTAGAGCCAATGCATGACGTGGGGCTCTAAACCCCATTTATTGCCGATGGCTTTTTTGCAAGAAAAAAGGGCTACTGTGGCTTTCCTAACTCTTTCTGGTATATTGGGTTTCCAGCTTAATTTCTTGTCCAAAATAAGACCCAAGTATTTTGCTTTGTCAGAGAATATAAGACTTATACCATTAATAGATGGAGGGTCGACGTGTGGAATTTTATATTTCCTTGAAAAGAGGACAAGTTCAGTTTTGTGGGGGTTAACACCTAGTCCACAACGACTTGCCAATTTGTGAGCTTATTGAGTGCAGATTGGAGAAGTTTACATAAGGTGCTGAGATGTTTTCCTGAAACGGCTATAGCAATGTCATCCGCATAGGCAATCACATTGAATACCCCCTCTTCCAGTATTATTAACAGTTCATTTACCATTTAATTCCAAAGGAGTGGAGACAGGACACCACCTTGTGACGTACCTCTACTAACAGATAGTCTTGCGGATGTTACACCCAGTTTTGAGTTGATCACCCTACTTATCAGCATTTGGTCGATCAGTTTACCGAGTGAGCCATCTACCTTCAGACCTGAGAGTGCATTAGCGATTGCAGATGTGTCGACGTTGTTAAAAGTGCCTTCTATATCGAGGAAAGCCACCATTGTGTATTCCTTGTGATGGAGGGAGTATTCGATAGTGCGGACAAGTGAATGTAGCGCAGTTTCTACCGATTTCCCTTTGCAGTAAGCATGTTGAGACATCGACAAAAAATTAGTCTCAATGTTATTGCGTAAATATATATCAATCAGACGTTCTAAGGTTTTCAGAAGGAATGATGATAGGCTTATGGGTCTTAGATCTTTAGGGTTGGTTTGGGAGCTTTTTTCCGCTTTTGGTATGAACACTACTTTAACTTCTCTCCATGACCGGGGAATGTGAACCAGTTCCAAACAGCTTCTCATAATATTTTCCAACACAGGCAGAATAATATCTGAATACTTCTGTAATTCAGCGGGTATTATGCCATCTGGCCCAGCAGACTTGTAAGGCTCAAAGCTGTTCAGTGATCAAAGCAAATTGTCCCTGTTGATCAGACCTTCAGGGATATTTTGAATATTTGACATACTAGAGTGAATATTACTGATATCAGAGGAACTACCAGGAAAGTGGGTATCCAGTAGTAAATTGAGCGATTCCTCGCTTGATGTCGTCCAGGAGCCATCAGGTTTTTTCATAAAACTTGGTACTACTGGGTTTGTTCAGAGAACTTTCCTAAGCCTTGATGCTTCAGAGACATTTTCGATTTTACCACAAAAATTTCTCCAAGACATTCTTTTAGATTTCCTTAGTTCTTTTTTGTATTTTTGAAGGGACTTCTTGTATGATTCCCAGTCCGATTCATTTCTTGAGCTTTTGGCTTTGTTAAACAGATTACGACTGTTTCTCCTAAGCGGCTCTAGTTCTGTATTCCACCAGTAAGGCTTCTTCTTGCCTCTTGGTGTTATAAGAGGACAAGAGGTTGCTAGAGCATTGTTGAGGGCCAATGTAAGATCATCAACCTTCTTGTCAAGCTCCTGGGTATTACATGGGGGTATTGAGAGATTACAATCTATCAGGTTTTTAAGTGTATCTCTGTACTTTAGCCAGTTAGTTTTCCTGTGATTTCTGGCTACCTGGCAAGGGGGATCATCTTCTAATTTGAATTGGATGTAACGGTGATCAGAGATCGAATGGTCTGGTGACACCCTCCAATCCTTGATACTTGAATAGATGAAATCAGAGACAAGAGTAATATCAAGTACCTCTCGTCTGGTTTTAGTAACAAACGTAGGTTCGTTGCCTATATTGCTTACAATAAGGTTAGTGCTTAAGATAAAATCAAAAAGTAACTCACCTCTACTGTTTATATCGGAACTGCCCCACACTGTATGATGGGCGTTGACATCACTACCGATGATCAGAGCAGTGTTTGTTGCTTCAGCTTCCTTGACCAGCCTATCTAGGTTATCACCCGGGATAGGTAGGTCGTGGGCAAGATATGCCGATGCCAGCCAGTAATGGTCTTTAGCCGTCTCTAGCCTTACGGCAGTCATATCTTGGTTGCTGAAATTAGCGAGTAATAATACCTTAATGCTACTTTTCACCATAATGCATGACCTCAAGTTACCTTTGTCTGATGCATACAGTGTGTATCCCGGAGTCCTGAGTGCACGGACCGTTTATTGTTTATCCATGGTTCTTGGATCAGGACTATGTCCTCCCCAGTGTTAGTCAGCCGAAGGAGGAGTGAGGCCGAAGCCTTTTTGGAGTGCTGGAGGTTAATCTGAACTAACTGCAGCATTGTTGCTACAATCAGGCAGAGAAGCCTCCACCACTGTGTTGTTCAGGTCCTCGTCTGAAGATAAACCGAGAAGTTCGTCCTCATTCAGAGAGCCTTTTAGGGAGTCGTACGTCTCTACTATCAACTGTTCGTCAAAGGTAAGAGAAGACAACGTTTTACCTGTAGAGGATGATGAGTCAGAGACATACGCCTCCTCACCCGTGGAAGGAAAGGTGATCTTCACATTATCGGGTGGAGAAGCCGATGCCTCCGACATAGGCTCCTCGTTGTCAGAGAGCGAAGGATGTGGAGGAATAATACCTGCCTCTAACTCGTCTTTTTTATAAACCTTTAGGGTTATAGATTCAAACCCATACCTAATCACACCTTGGGTATTTGCCAAATGGGCAAGAGACTCTTTATTGATCACAATTAGCGCGCATCTATAAAGACCCTTCTGCTCATCCAGCTTGGCGACCTTCCAGTTGTGAGTAGGTATATGCGGGTTGCTTAACCTGATTATTTGGATGATCTCATCCCACGCGGAGGGTTCAGCTTGGATCCAGGAGCGAGTCCTGGGTCTGCTCGGGATATCCTCTTTTGCTACGACTTCAAGATTCGCTCCTGGCCATACTTCCCCAAGACCACCGATCGCAAGCCTATACAGATCACACAATCTCTGGTCCTCGCAGACAACTAGTTTGACATGCCCCTGGTACCAGCCTCCATCACTAGTGGTAGGTGGTGTACCAGGGTTTGCCAGCATTAAACTTAAGAAGCTAGCCGAGAGCTTCATCTTTACTAGCTGCCATCTATCGGACGAGATCGTGCCATCTGGATCGCTCTTGTCAATAACGGCGATGACGATCTTTCCCTTCAAGGCGTCGCTGAAAGATTTTTGCTTAATGAGCCCAGAAGGATAGGGAGGGTTGCTTTTGTTCCCCTTTGGTCTTTTGGAAACCAGTGCATCCTCCTACATTGACCTCTGCCTTTTGGACGTACAGTCCACAGGCTTTATGTCCTCGGTCAATACCTTCAAGGGCCAGGTTAATTTTTCTTTCTGCTGGACGGTTCTATCACTCTCCGGAATTGCTTCTATGAGTTATCGCGACCGTTCAGCATTGCGACGGTTTTTGTAGAGGACTTTCCAGGGAGCTATGCTCCGTTGTCCTTTCCTAAGAGGAGGATTACCCCCGGGGTGCTGGAAGCAGAAGGCCCACCAGGTTTGACCTTAGTAGTCCTTCTGCTCTGCAAATCTAAGCCCTTCGGAAGAGGTTTAACCCCTGTGGCTTTAGGAGTGGTGATGAGACCAGGTGTGTCCTTAGTCCCATTCCCATGCCTAGAGAGATGTTTGCCTACTCTCACCTCGCTGCGAACACCGCTTGTAGAGGGAACATGAGTAGCCACAACCCCTCCACTGCACAATGTTGCAGGAGAAGTAACGCCAGACAGCTTTAGCGCCGTACTGTCGCCCGGTTTAAAAGGAGAACCGGTCTCATCTGTTTTTGTTTTTATGTTGTTTTGTTTTTTTTTATTGTTTTGATTCATTTTTGGTCCCACGAGTTATGGGGGAAATCAAGTCCATCTGCAACACCCCCTGTAGCAGATAAGGCACTTACTCTTCGATTTTGCCTGTTTCAAAGAGGTTCCGTTAGAATACAGCCGGTATACCTCCTGGCTGCAAACCATCCAATGGGCACGGGTCACATGACACCCTGGATTAGGGGGGGGGGAGAGGGAGAGGTAGTGAATTAGGAGGGATGTATGGATGTTGGATAGGAGGGGAGGGAAGGAATGGGTGAGGATGAGGTGAGAACACCCTTTGGTTTTCGGGACTCTTCTAGTGACACGGAGCCCCAAGAATCTTTGACCCTACTTAAGCCTCTACAACTCGACAAGTTTGGTGTTCGGGTAGAGGATTATGCGCTGTTAATCTTTAATTAAATGTTAATAGTTTTTTTCTTACATACTAATGGAATTGATAAGGAATTATGAAATGTGAAATATTACTACTGAGTTCAAGTAAATTTCAAGAAAATTAATGCCGTTCGCTGCACGATACCCGGATCGTGGTCTTTTAATTCGAATGTAATAATTACTGATATCTAATCTTTGATTTTTCTTTTCTTTCTACCGTGGCGTTAAAGTATTTGCTACGCGTTGTCTCTGTTGGTTAATTCTTATTTAACCGCGAGATCTTTCAAGTAAACCCTGTATGCGGACAGGAAAACACAAAAACGAGAGTAAAACAAGACAAACGAAAGGATGAACTCCAAGGATTCCCACCCAAAACAAAATACCAATCAGCAAAATCAAAAAAGAAAAGGTACCATATATGTATGAATCCAGTTCGGCTAAAATAAAAATGTAAAAAACTCAATATAATATAAATTCAAAGTCGAGATTCCTACCAATAGGGCAGTTAGAATCTCTAAAATTCACTTTACGTCGTTCCGGAAGTGCACTCCTGAAATGTTCCTGTGAAATCTTAATTATATATATTGTAATTTAGCTATTATTAGCACTATATTATCTTATATTCGCTCTCCTTCTTTTAGCTACCTTGAGCTACGGAGCGAATGTCGATTGACCTTATGTTGGCACTTAGTTGTACGGGTGCCTTTGCGTTAAAATGAGGTTCGAGACCGATATACCGAATGGATCTTAAATACCAGTCGCAAAATATATAAGATTAACGCGTTTAGGAAATGTAATTCGATTGGCGAAACGTAACAAAAGACAAAACGAGATTAATACCACCGACGAAAACAAGTGAGTAATTTAATGTGAGTGAATTAAAGTAAGTGAGTATTTATCCAAAGCAGTAAGCTTTAAAGGAAATTCTTAACAATCGACGCGGCGTTGGAACGCGTTCAAGATTGGTCGCTACCGACACTACTGTATATAAAAAGTCACGAAGACCGAGTGAATATATGCTTACGAACGCTGATCGTCATAGAGATCCAAAAACAAAAAGAACGTTGGCCGTAGGAACTCAGCAAAGAGGTCCAACACTGACCCTTGGTCACAACAAGTAGTTCTAGTGTTCCACTAGTGAAATTCGTTAGGAACTCTCTATTAACGAAACAAATTAATATGCTATTCGATTAGGAATTGAACTCACGTCACTTGAATTTCAAGATTTCAAAACACTAAAACAAATTGAATGACGACACGGATAAAAAAAAAATATTTCACTTCTCATGCACACAATTGATACCAATGCACCTTTATAATAATTCAAAAAAATCTTATAAAATATAAATTTAGGCACGTAAAATGTAAAGTATATGATGGTGTGGAGGAGGCGTAAGGTCCTCACACTATATTTGTCGTAAAGTATTGAAAATTGTTCAAAAAAAAACCACCGTCCGTGGTTGTCTGGCGTTGAACGTCAGCGTTAACCGCAGCGTCAAGGGTACGTGACCCAAGAATTGGATCCGAAGAACGAAGTATTTATGGGGTGGTACGAGCTTAACTGCTCCCACTGAAGACACAACAAGAATAAATATAGATAATATATGGTTACCTGCGGTTCTCTTAGTATTATTATATACTTTTAAGTCACAAAATTCACAAATATATATTAGCTGGGTCTGCTGCTCTGGTGTGCAAATATAGATGATGTATTTCCGCTTCTTCTCACGTTGCTCCAACAGAGAATCTGATTTGGAGTTGGTGTTTCATTGGGGACTGGCATCCGTGCACCTGCACGCGCCAAACGTCCAGTATATTCGGCCGGAAATGCTCCTTCTACGATGCGATGGGGCCTTCAGTGCCCATGAAAGTAATGATATAATGTTGGGCCTAGCAGCCAGTGTTATTGATGAATATCCAGTAGATATTAATAAAAGTGTTGGGCCTAGCAGCCAGTGATGAGTAAGGGTGTCCGCGTGCAACGATATGGTCACACAAAAGGACGGGCACCAGGTGGGGGTGTGTAAATCCCCTGGCGTTACCGTGGTCGTCGACGAGACGGCATGCGGATCAACGCCGAACAGACACACGTGTAAATGCAGGACGGCGCTCCCAGCGCAATGCGGACGCGTGTGTCGCAATAATTTGGTGTGATCAGAAAAAGGAAATGATCAAAGCCAACACTTCTTGGTACACAGCACTATTTGCGCCCATGGATGTATTTATTATAAATATAAACGCGCACAATGGGTCTGCTCATATAGACAAATTATGTGTGAATGCAAAATCCAATAAAATGGGCGAAAAGGATTTGCTTCTTGCAAGCACTCATTAAAGAAAAAAAAATGATGCAGCTTCGCCCGCCTCACCTTGTTGGGATAATGGTGGTTTACTATGGTCCTGCCGATTAAAATTCCTAAGGTCCTAAAAGGAAGGAACACGTTTTAGTGCCATGGCCATGTGGCGTCGTCTCGTTGTTGATCGTCGAGGCAAAAAAAAAATTTTGCTTCGATGATTAAAGAAATTTATTTGTCCTTACCTTGGTTCGAATGAATTTCGATAGTATCCTTATATTTGAGGAAGGTAACTCCAATTGCCTGAGCAATTGGAGTATGTATAGCTCCTCGTCTTAATAAAATGTAGGGCGCGGCTCTGCTGCTTTTATAAAAAAAACTGTTCTGTACCAGGTGTTGTTATCTCACCAATGTCTGTCTTCAAAATTAAGTTTGCAGACGAATCTAAGTTGCACAATGCCACTTTCCAATCAGCCAACGCCCTATTTTCCCGTCTAGCTTCCTCTTTCCAGAATGACGTTCCAGTTGACATATCGAGTTAGATGGACTGAAGTAACGAATGTTATGTGTTGTTTACACTACGTTACTTCTGTCAAGACATGAATTACATGTACATAACAGAGTGTTATGACAAGTATTTGCACGATATAGTAGAAATTGAGGCTCTGATTACACTTGAGAATTGGATTTTCGTCGAGAAACTAGAACGTGGGTGACATGATACTGGGCTGTAAATGACATTTCGGAGTTTTTAATTAACTGGCATTTTCGTCACTTTCAAGAAATAATTTGGTTATGACAAGTGGTCTATTAGGTGTTTGGTGTGGATATTGATTTCGTCTGGTAAGTATCTGTCAAAAGTTAACAAACAGATTGAACGACAATTTTGGGTAAAATAAAGTGGTAAGTATGCGATTTTGTTGGTTTCAGCAATTGGCTACAGTTTGAGATAAAGTGTTCGATTTCTCGTTATTATACGGACGATGTTTGCTCAATTTGCCGTCTAATTAGTTTTATCACATTTCTGGACAGATATGTAATTACCTTACCAATTTTCTGGGTAGCAAACCGCTTAATATGTTCAGATAGACACTTTGAGTAAATAGTCGGCCGCATCGACTATATTTTTCAGACCGATTCCCTGAACGTTATCTGTCACTTTCGTGTTACCAAAATTCTCTCTGACGTAGGTGTCATTACTTTTGCATTAACCTAGTGTGATCACTATGCCCGTGATTGTAGTGTGAACACTACTTAACCCAAACTAGCGAGTACTTGTCGCATGTAGTCCAATTTCGTTTCCACTGCCTTTATGGAAATGTGTACATACTGGAAGTCTGATTTCTACTGGAAAATTTGTGAACTATAATTGTGAAGTGGAATCCACTTCTTTAAATGGCTTCCTTTTTGTGGAACCTTCTCTGGTGGAACTCATTGGGTGCGTTCAGCACGTTGCGAGTAAAGTTGGAGTCTCGCACATAGATGGCACCAGTGACATTTATTGTATGTCAGTGATTGCCGAGAAAGTTTTCCCTACAGGGTTTCAAAAGATTCTCTGTAATCTTTGTCGTCAGGGTTTATTTCATAACCTTCCTTTAGACGTAATGTTAATGGTTTATCTATCTTAGCGTAATCTTCGGTGAACTTCCGATAGTATCCGGCTAAATCAGGGAAGGATTGAATCTCTTTTTTATTTTTGGGAACAGGGTAGGTTTTAATTCCTTCCACCTTTTTAGGGTTTGGTTTAAAACCGTCTTGAGTGACGATATGTCCTAAAAATTCGGTTTAATTTTTTAAAAATTCTGTTTTATCCAATGACAGCTTTAAGTTTGCTCCTTTTTATTTCCAAAATATTTTATTTAACGCGTCCATGTGTTCTTCTAATGATGTACTAAAAATTATAATGTCGTCCATATAGACATAACAATTCTTACCAATGTATTCCCTTAATACATTGTTCAACATTCGTTGGAATGTAGCCGGTGCGTTTTTTAGCCCGAATAGCATTCTAACAAACTCAAAATGCCCGTGCATTGTTGAGAAAGTGGTTTTTTCAATGTCTTTTTCACAGACTTCGATTTGATAAAAACCCTTTGTTAGATCCAACGTAGTGAAAAAGTTGACTCTTCTAAGCTTATCTAGGAAGCTGTCCATATTAGGGATAGGGTACTTATCTTCCCTGGTAACTTCATTAAGTTGCCTGTAATCGATTACGATTCTCCATTTTTACTTGCTCTATAGGTCAAGTATTGGTTTCGTGCAGAAAAAAAAATCGAAATCAAACATGACATTACGATGATAGAGAAGCCCAAAAAAGTGGTTTTCGCCATACCGTCCGTCGGTCTGTCTGTGCGGATGTGCGGATGTGCGCTTTTTCACGTCATTCTACAGCCTAAATGGCTTGCCGGATTTCCTTCAAACTTCATACATAGCAGTTTGAAGAAAAACGATTGTCGAGGTTTTTTTTTTATTTCGTCTTAGCCCGGCTCAAACTGGTACCTTTCATGTAACGGTTTTTTTCATTTCGGATTTTCTCGAAAACGGCTCTTACGATTTTGATTAAACTCAAAATTGAGCTAACTTTAAGCATTTCTAACAAAACTGCGTTTTTCGTTTTTGGCTCAAATGGTCGTAACGAAAATCAGGTTTAAACGGCTTTTTTTAAATGGCTATACGTTCGCAACGGCTTATTAGAATTGACTCAAACTTCGTTTAACATCGTTTTTTATAGCGTTCTATAGGATGGCTTTGCAATTTTTTCAGTAAAAACTTTCTAAATGGTGGCTCCCATACAACAAGCCGTTCAGTTTTAGCCAACTTTTTTTGTTTTTTCTAATTTGCTCAAAAATGGCTCTAACGATTTTGTTTAAACTTTGTGTGTAATATTCTTTTAGTGTTCTTAAGAGAACTGCGTTTTTAGTTTTTGGCTAAAAATGCAAATAACGGAAATCTGACCTTGACGTCTTTTTTTCAAATTGCCATAAGTTGTCAACGGTGGTACGATTTCAAACAAACTTTGTTTGGTATAGTTCCTTACAATTCTCTATCAGATGCCATTGCATTTTTTTTCAATTAATCTTATTTAAATGGTGGCTCCCATACAAAGAGCCACTAGGTTTTGGCCAATTTTTTTAGTATTTTCTAATTTACTCAAAAAAGGCTCTACCGATTTTTATTAAACTTTGTATTGAATATACATAGAATGTTTTGAAGAAAGCTGCATTTAAGTTTTTGGCTACAAATGATAATAACGGAAATTTGTTTTAACAGTTTTATTAATTTGGCCATAATCGGACATTTCGTCGCCCCAGAATTGTTTTGTTCCATACGCCACTTTTGTCGTTTTTGAGTTAGGAGCGGATTCTATGGTAATTTTGTATGCTCTTTTAGAATCTGTGATTCGATTTAATCTATGTCTTTCCAATCCCGAGATATTGAACATCGACTTTGTCCCATATCCACCAAAATCAACAGTTTGTAGAATTGTTTTGTGCCATAAACCACAAAACACGCACATTTTGTGTGAGAATTGTTTTGTTCCACGTTCACTTGTTTCAAAGAAAAGCTATGTATGTGGGACACTGATTGCAAACAAAATTTCAGTATTGGTTTGTTCCACCTCCATTTTAGTTGATTAGGTTCGTTATTATGAAATTTTTTGTGTTCCACGTGTATGGCAAGACAAAAAATCAGTTGCAAAATGTAGGAGGTGGGACACAAATCAAAAATGCAGACTTTTATGTTAATTAACGTAGCTTGTTAACGGTTTATTATAACACTTTGTAAATTGGTAAGTGAACTCATTGTAAGACTAACTTCAAGTTAAAAAAATAAAAAAAAATCCTATCACACAGTTTCGGAGTACCTAGTATGCAAACCTTTAAATGCATTTTTCTCATAAAAGTGCCAATGGCGTATGGAACAAAACAATTCTGGGGCGACGATTTGTATCATTTATAGCACCCAAAAGATGACATCTAAATTATAAAAATTCAAAGGTTTCTTAACGTAAGCTCCCGCTCGGGTTTTCCAGTTTTAACCAAAATTTTGTAGTTTTCCCCAAATTTTTCAAACAGGAGTTCATCATATTGCTCGAAAACTTTGTTTTCATCGTACTATTGCACCCACAGAGCAAGTACGTGCGACCCAGTCGTGCATTTTATTTTTTTAACACTAGAATCCAGTTTTTTGGGCACTTTCCAAATTGGAGAATCGTAAAGAGAATTGGATTCTCTTATGATTCCTTGTTTCGTTTGTAAATGAAAGATTGTCTCCTTCTTGAAAAAAATATATCTTTATGTTGATGTAGGAAACTCAAAAGACTTTGTTTCTCCTCTGTGTGTAGATGTTGAATCTGTTTTGCCGTAGTTATATCTCTGCAATAATATATTTTTGGATAAGGTTCTAAATTTGAGAGAAAATTTATTTCTTTTTCGTATTTCGTTTCCTCATTTTTATTGAAAAAGAGGGGAATTATTTGAGCATTCATTTTTAAATGTTTTAATTCGTAATTAATATGGGCTTTATTCGCTTGTAAAATATTATGCCTTATTAGTCCATCGAATTTGTTATGAAATTTGTAGATGTGGGAAACACATGTACCTTTTTCAGGTAAATAAATTTTTCCAGGTGGGATTATTTCGTCGTTAATTATATTTATGTACCCTCCTGCGGTAAGTATTTGGATACGTTTATTTAATTTTGATAGAAATATTTGTGGACAGTTTCCGGGATTGAGTAAACTATCCGTACTTCCTGAATCTACCAGAAGTCTAATTGATTTTGTAGCACTATTTATTTGTATGTATGGTAGTCTATTTCCGAGGCTGTTAAGGGAAAATTTTCTATTACTTCTTAAACATTAGATGCTTGTTCAATTTCAGAGAAATTTGTAGGCCTCCGTATTTGCGATGAGAGGGGATCAACGTCCATTGGAATCTGACGCGGTTGTTGTTGGCGATTGTAATAATCATTTCCTTGAGAACTTTGCGGGTTGTATGTTCTTGGTTTAAAATTGTTATTAAAATGATTATTGTTTCTTTGAAAATTTTGCGGATTGTAAATTCTTGGTTGAAAATTATTATTTAAATTATTATTGTTTCTTTGCAAATTTTGCGGGTTATATATTCTTGGTTGCCAATTATTATTATTTAAATTATTATTATTTCTTTGGAAATTTTGAGGGTAGTATCTAGGTTTTCCGAAATGGCTGGAGGAGGGGTATTTCTTTGCTTTTGTATTTGAAAATTCCTGCTATCTTGCAAAAATCCTGCAGAAGTTAGTTCATGCAATGCTTTTTTTATTGTTACTGGCTTTAAAGCATAAAGCACAGTTCTCATATTAATGGGCAATTTTTCTTAAAAAACAGTTAAAGCTGTTACTATGTTTCTAGGAATGTCATGGGTATTTTTTTCTTGAATGCATTTTTTATTCAAGACTTAATATTTTTTGGATGGTTACATCACCTCTGCATTGTCTAGCCCTGAGATGGTCATATAGTTGGTTGGACGATTTAAAACTAAAATTCAAGATTAACATATTCTTACTTTCGACCCATGTTGTAAAATGGGTATGTATTTCTATTGCCTGCCTAGCTCTATCTACTAATTTGCTTTTTATAACGTTCATCATCATTTTTTGAGATTGCTCGTCATATTTTTCCAAAATTGGAATAATATCATCAACATTTGTTAAGAAAATTGGTAAGTCTTCTTTACGTTTGAAGTTTTTCGACGTATTTAAGCGGATTTAAATGTAGACTTAACCTAGGTACATTATTCTTATTTTCATTACCTATAAGTTGTTCTTGCTAAAAGGCTAACGATATAAAAGTTCTTCATTATTCAAATTCGTAACTGGTTTGGTTCTGACTTAAATTCAATAAAATTATTGTTCGGTAATTCATTGCTTGGTTAACTTCGACTCTATATCTCCGGGTACAATTAACTATAGCGAACCCCCCCCCCCCTCGGTTGTTGGGTTGTTCCTCCTTTCATTTCCCGCCGCGTATTTAGGACATGACGTGGTTTACGCGTGCGTCAGCTAATCCGCAACGGAAGCAAAGGATTTTGTCTATTGGTGTGGGACAGTCACGAAAACTGTGACCAATAATATGACAATTCCAGCATTTGCACAAGCTAGGGTCTCTTTGAATAGCTTCGATACTGGTAGGTACTGCAACTGTTAGATCTTGACAGGGCTCTTCGTCGATTTTGTTAACATAACGTCTAGCTGGACGACTTTGTGCGTTTGGCACATAACTTAGACGTGGATTCTAATACTGAGATTGAGACTTCTCCATGGCACGGCAATAATATGCCAACTCTCTAAAGCTTGGAGTACTTTAAGTGATTAGTAACTTGCCCATTCGCCTTCTGACGTTAGTCTTCATTATCTCGATCATCTGTTTCTCTGGCTGGGAACACGCATCCTTGCATTAATTTTTAGTATGGATTCATAGAAATCATTAAATGATTCTCCGTTCTGCATCTTCCTGTCAGACAATATCCAGAATAGTTCCGTATCGGTCTCTAGGCTGCGGTACTGTTATACTAAGGCAGTCTTAAGTGAGAGCCATGAAGTGTGTCGGTTGCTCTTCAGGTACATCCAAAACCAAGTTTCAACCGAGCCTGACACCGTAACTACATCTAATACACCCGACGCGGAACAGGAAATCGTCAACTGACATATTTTTCCCAACAAACTTCAGGCCCCATTTGTGGTATTGGTGGGTCCGATTGACCGAAGTCACATTAGACGGTGCTTGTCTCCGTGTAGATGAAGCAGGTGAATCATCCAAATTGAACGAATTCATCCTAGTCATGAATTCTTCTATATTTGAGCCTAAAGGAATATGTGCTAGATAGACATCCGGTAATGGCAGCTCTGTCGTTGGTTCGTACACTGGCGTTAATCGACTGGCTAAATCTTGCGCCGTTGGCAATGGTGCCATTGGAATGTGTCTTGCTGCTCCTGTTCCCGTTGGTACGTTCATTGTTACGACACTTGTAGTGTCTGGGTTTCCAGTGGTAACTGAAACTGAGTTCTTCGTAGAGGTAGCAATAGGTGGTGCTGTAGGTCTATAAGTAGTGGCTGTAGTATTAGGCCTTAAGATTTTGGCCTTGAGTAATTGAGCAACTTGCTCGAGTAACTAGGCTTCGCTTGGAGCTAACTCTTCTGCCATGAATTGCCTATCGTTGACCCTGTGTAGGTCCTGTCGAACTTGCAACTCCCTAGCACTTAACTCTGCTTCTTCTTCCTCTGTATTAGCTGCACCCGTATCATTCACAGATTGGTCATCTCCAACCTCTGAATGAATATCAGCTTGGGCATCGCGGCTTGGACCTGGAGACATGATTATTACGTCTCTTAACTGTGGGTTTTAAGTACTCTTAACGCTGATTTTTCGACCTTGGTCACTCATTCAAATACTTTGATCAGAAATCGGATAGACAATGGAATAAAACAAAACAGTTGAAAAGATAAAAAGGGACAAGTAAATCATGAGAAATTCCTCAAACGACTAATTGGTTATAGTATCAAAAATTCAAAAAGAACTTTAGAAAATTCTTCAAATATTGCGTATGGAGCAAAGACTTAAGGGTTCACCTTAGTAGTGCTTTCGCGGATCAAAAAACCTATAAAAAAAATATTCGAAAATAATTTTGTCTCAAAATTAAATGTTTGTAAATATAAATGTTTTAGGGACTTATATACTTAAACATACTTAATGTGTCTAAACTTCAAAAGTTTCTTAAAATATAAAACTCAAACATTCAATAGAGATAAACTTATCTAAACTAATTAACTTTAACGCGAAATCCTTATAATAATATATAATGTTATTCAATAAACAGTAAAACTCTAATCTCAAAATACTTAAATCGATGATGGGATAGTTACGTCCCTATCCGGCCAAAATCTAAACTCAAAACAAAACTGAACGTTGGCGTTGGTCAAATAGTTTCGTCCCTATTTGACCAACGACTTAACCGTAAACGTAACTCGACTCCTTGAAAATTTCGTCCTTTTCAAGTATCCAAAGAAGCAAAAACTATACTAAACCGTAACCTCAAAAATAAACGTAACTGCAAAAATCTCGAAAAGTTCAAAACTAAAATTTTCCAATATGTTATAAATTTCATAAATTGGTTCGGGAGTGGATAATCGCCCCCCAATGGACAAGGTGTGTGTTCTGAAATCAGCTTTCGTCTAACTGAATTCAAAATATTCAAATATATTTGCAAAAAAAAAACTTAAGTGTGTGTGGTCTCAAAAAACAACTTGACAGTGCCCAATTAGTAATTTACAACAAGTCAAAAGCCGATCAGGAGAGAAATGATGACATTGCGCTACAACAGACGTAGATCAGGTTTAAAACACTAATTACTGGTTAGCGCTTCATATCATGACTCAACTCATAACAAAAATCGACAAAGTTACTACAACGAGAGAGGTGAGAATTTGATTTTTAAAATTTTTAAAATTTTTGTCTGTCTGTCTGTCTGTTTGATCCGGCTAATCTCGGAAACGGCTTACCCGATTTTGACTGGATTTTCACTGGCGGATAGCTGATGTTGTAAGGAATAACTTAGGCTATTTTAATTACTACTCTAGTTGGCGCGGCGGTCGCAATTTTCAAAAATTCTTATTTATAGGCCGATTTTTACGGGATTTTCAAAGGCAGATAGCTGATAAAGTGATAATTTATACACATCTATACCTACGCATAAAAAAAATAAAGTGTCTGTTTGTAATTTCAATATATCAGTTTTTTGCTAAATGCGTATGAAAGTACATACGGTACTTATAACTAATACGCAATTTTTAAGACTTTTGTCTGTTTGTTCCGGCTAATCTCGGAAATGGCAAAACTGATTTTGACGGCATTTTCACCGGCAGATAGCTGATGTTGTAAGGAGTAATTAAGGTTATTTTAATTACTCCTGTAGGTGGCACTGCGGTTGCAATTTTGAAAAATTCTTATTTATGGGCTGCTTTTGACGTGATTTTCACAGGCAGATAGCTGATAAGCCGAATTAACTTAAAATTACACAGTATCTATACATTTATTAAATGCATATGAAAGAATTAATATTTTCAATACATTTATGAATTTTGGCGAAACGAAGTTCACGGGTCAGCTAGTATTTATATATATTTCCAGTGTTCATTCATACTCATTCCAAGCATTGGATTCTATGATGTTATGCGTACTCACGTATGGAGATTGGAGACACCTGCCTCAAAATAAAGGAACCATATGTCGTCATAATTAAAAGAACTACCTGAACCTAAAAGACCAACGAACTAAACCCAAATGAAAAGACAAATGAAATACCGTATAATCATACGACACGCTACCGAAAATTTTGTGAGTGCTTAGATGTTTCTACACTCCTCCTCACTCCAATACCTCAGGATCCTACTACCTACACTACCAGCATCACGGGAAATCAGCACAGGGCAAATTACCCCTATCTGTGTAACGTCGAGTACTCTGTACCAGAAGGTTATTCCCCCCCCCCCCCAATTGCCTTAAACAGACTTGAGATCGGTAATACGGGGTAATGAAATCTCTATCTGTGCTTTGTCGTGTACCCTGTACCAGAAGGATATCTTCCCTTCTCCCCGGGTTACCTTTCACTGACTTGAGCCTCCCCACACTCACCTCACCCTTGTTTTACCATGGCGATTGCTATGAGCTACTAAGATCCTACAATTTCATGCCTCCGACTACCTTGCCAATTTGATCAGTTGAAAACAAAGTCCTTCAAAGGTCCTATCTAGCGAGTTGAATCATAGGCATCGCCGACAAGCAGGTCACATACCCAACAACGTTTACGTCATGTATGTGAAGTTCACGTTCCCTTTTTCTTGTTCTCTTTTAATTAATTCTTTAATTTAAAATTTAATTCTTTATTGACCTGGTTTGATTGAATGCAATCCAGTGGTCCAATAACTTTGTTTACTAATTAATAACTTACATTACTCAACTTACATTTAATTGTTGAGTAATAACAAGTAACACTTTTTCTTTAATCTGAATTGCTTTTTGGCAATTCAGCATAATACACATTGATTAGAAGTTGTTTGCTTTCAATGTTATTTTTAGTCTTTAAGTTACCTTTCAAAATAAAACTCCAACTTTTGTTTACTCTTGGAAATTCAAGTAAAATTATTTTGTTTTTTCTTTTACCCGATAATTTGTCTGGCATGGTTCGCAGCATTCACCCCGCATAGCTCAGTTAAGGGAAGTGGAATCTTGCAACGGGAATACGACTGTGTTACCTCTATTATCCTGCGAACCTGTACTCTGATGTTTAGAGTCAATTTCTTTTTGTTATTTAGTCTCTGGGGCTCCCTCTACTATGAAAGCCTAGTTAGGAGATACGGGTTTGCATCTCCAAACTCAAAACTTCTAAATAGAAGAGAAACGCAAAAGGATCAAACCCACGTAGAATCTTTAAGAAAGCTCCTCTAAGGGGATACTACCAAACGTCTTCCCAAGTCAACCGTAAGAATCAAATCTAAAAGCGAAGCATAGAAGTTCGTGCTCGCGTTGGCCAACTAACTTCCTCATACATATTGGTGCCAACGATATTCCCTACGATTTAAGTGGGAGATGTCTTACTTTAGGCAAGAAGGTGGGTGGATTTCTCAGATGTTCGATAAAACCCCATTGTTGGGGAATCTAGGGAAGTTCAAGAAATGTATGGGAATAATGGTGTGAGTCGAAGAATGAATGAAATTGTGTAATCGACTATGTGTAAGCTATTTATTTTGTTATTAACTGTTTAATTAATTTAATGTATAACTATTTAACAATTTCGAGTAGTTGGTAGGAAAAGGAAAAATGATACAAGTGTCTGATTTCTTAGTTTTCAATAAATTAACTGTTACATTGAGTGAAATTTGATTGAGTGAGTATGAGAGAGTTTAATTATCAAGATTCAAGATGAATAACGTTATAGAATATAAGGTGCTGTGCGCCTTGTTTGGGTTTTTTTTTTTTGTAGTTTCAAACATCCAGCCCCTCCTGAAAGATTACGTTCTTTCAGCAAATGGAAGTTTGGACACTTTAACAGCTGGTCTGAGAACTCTCTAAACTTGGTCTTAACGGTCACGACTCGGACTCTATCGTCTTCTCCAGGGTGTACTTTCGTTATTCTGCCGAGAATCCATTTCGATGGTGGTAAATTGGGCTCCTTTAATGAAACAACGTCATCAACGCGAAGATTATGCTTAGGTATTTGCCACTTGGGTCGCTGCTGTAGTGAAGTTAGATATTCACGATGCCAGCGAATCCAGAAACCTTGTAGCATTGCCTGTAAGAGAGACCAATTAGATGTTATAGAGACAACGGAATTTGGAACAGGTGGTTTTGGAACACTTGTATAACGTTCGCCTATCAAAAAATGCGAAGGGCTAAGCGAAATTGTATCTGAATCTGTTATTTTCGACATAGGGCGAGAATTAAGCAATGACTCTATTTTCACCAATAGAGTATACATCTCTTCATAAGTGAGCTTCAATTCACCTATGACCTGTTTTAAATGCGGTTTTACTTATACCGTCATTAGCAAGATGATCAGCGACGATTGTATTGTGATGCTGTTTCCAAAGCAGTTTGTGCATTTCATCTAACAAACGCTTAGCACCACGAAAATTAGTACCTTTATCGCTCCAGACTTCATGAGGCTTACCACGACGCGCTATGAAACGATCTAATGCGAGTCAAAATGCGGTTGATGATAAGTCCCTTACAAGTTCAATGTGAATAGCCTTGTTCACGAAACCCATGAACAGTGCGATATACGCTTTCCCAAATTTCAGGTTTCTTCCACGACTTAAACGCAACGTAATTGGACTAGCGTAGTCACATCCAACCTTACTAAAGGGCGTCGAGTACCAAATACGTTCGACAGGAAGATTTCCCATAAGATGTTTTGTGGTAGTCACACGTTCGCGGAAACACCTTGAACAATCATGCACAATCTTAAGAGCGAGATTTCTACATCCAAGTATATAGTAATTTTGTTTAGTTAATGCAAACAAGAGCGATACACGAGGATGTAAATGTTTTTTATGCAAGTATAATGCTTGAAATGTGATGTGAAAGTCACAATATTTTAGGATGTTTTTCCGCGTATGAAAGTTCCAACTGACCGCCGACTCGAAGTACGCCAGAAGAGTCAATAAAAGGGCTTAAGGAACGAAGCTTGTTCTTGGAAGGAAGATTCTTTCCTGATTCTAAAATTTCAACTTCTTTGCGAAATAGGGACATTTGCGCGCAATTCAATAATTTATTCTTAACGACATTTAGCTCTTCGGTTGGCAAAGGATTTAAATAACGATGCTCTTGTTTTAGTGGATAATTGTCTATTAAACGAGTTAATAATGCAACAACGTGCAACAGACGAAAGCAATTGGACGAATTTTTTATTAATTTTTCTACAAAGTTACATGAATCTACATAAGATATGAATACCTGTGTTGGAGATACTTTTCTCTCTTCGATGTCTTCCAAATTGATGTTTTCTTGCACACTATTTCACAAGAGCCACTGGTCCACTTCTTTTCCCAACCAGAGTGGTCCTTTCCAACACAAGGTTAATAATGATAAATCTGAGGGCAATATACTTCTAGTTGCTAGGCCTGCAGGATTCGAAGCACTTCGGACGTGGTTCCACAGCTTAAAGTGAATGGACGTCAAGATCTCTGCTGTTCGATTGGCGATGAAAACTGACCATTTCTTTGGAGGGCCGAGAGCCAATGCAACACAATTAAAGAGTCTGTCCATGCGAAAATTTTAATATCAGGTTCCTCCAAAGATAACTCAATTTTGTTCATTAGACGAGAAAGCAATAGAGCACCACATAACTCGAGTCGAGGAAGAGATAAAACTTTTATAGGTGCAACCTTTGATTTGGCTGCAACTAGCACTACAAATATTACAATATCTGGTGAAATACTTCGGCAGTAAACACTCGCCGCGTATGCATCCAATGACGCGTCACAGAAGCCGTGCAGTTCCCAATTTAATTTATTTCTTACCAACCTGAGTATAGACAATGATTCAAGAGTAGGAAGTTCATCTCTTATGACAGTCCATTTAAAAGCCAAGTCGTCTGGTACATCGTCATCATATTTAAGCTTCCTTCTCCATAGTTCTTGAAAAAGAATCTTTACACCAACGATAACCGACGCGAGAAAACCGAGCAGATCAAATAATCGCGAAGCATCCGAAAGTACATATGCGGTGTTTCGTACAATCAGTTACATCACATAATTTTACATACCGCTGGAGCAAAGTTCGAGAGAAAAGACCGCTTTTACGGTACCAAACCCACCATTGTACCAATTTAAGGTCATGCCCTTCGGTCTATGTAATGCTGCACAAAGAAGTTTGAGCTACCTGATGAGTCGCGTTATCCCATCAGGATTACGAGATCAAGTCTTCGTTTACCTAGACGATCTATTGGTTGTGTCAAGGGACTTCGACGAACATCTGCAGACTCTGGAGATAGTCGCAAAGTGCTTCACTGATGCAGGACTGACGATAAACGTCGAGAAGTCGAAGTTTTGTTTTGATGAGCTTCACTACCTCGGTTATAAGGTCGGTCAGGGTTGTCTGAAAGCTGATCCTGACAAGATTACAGCAATCACTAACTTCCCTTTACCATCCACAACTCGCCAAGTTCGCCGATTCCTCGGTATGGCAGGTTGGTATCGGCGCTTCGTGAAAGATTTTAGCACAGTAACCGCACCCTTGACCGAGACACTGAAAAAGGGAAGAGTCTTCAAGCTAGGACCAGAAGCTATTGAAGCATTCCTGCAAATCAAGCAAGCTTTGACTTCAGCGCCTATACTAGTCAATCCAGACTTCTCCAAAGAATTCATCATTCTTTGCGACGCATCCGCGACTGGCATCGGATGTTTACTCTGTCAGCGAGACGAATCTGGGGCGGAGCAGCCTATATACTACTTCTCCCGGAAACTGAATGCTGCACAGAGAAATTATTCGGTGACAGAACGCGAGTGCTTAGCAGCTTTTGAGGGTATCCAAAAATTCATATCTTACGTTGAGGGATACCATTTTCGCGTTATTACGGACCATTCCAGCCTGAAATGGCTGATGACTATGAAGGATCCAACCGGAAGATTAGCGAGGTAGAGTATGCGACTCCAAGGTTTCGATTTTGTGGTAGAGCATAGAAAAAGAACATTGAATGTCGTGCCAGACACTCTATCTAGAGCATATGAAGACGATGAGTTGACAGTGTCAGCTTACCTTTCATGTCTACCGCAGATTGGTGCCTCGGATTTACTCCACATCGATCTTGAGGATCCGTCCTTTAAGTCTGATGGTTATCCTGATATCATCAGTCATATTAGGAAGGAACAGGAGCGTTTTCCGAACCTCAAAGTGTCGGAAGGGTATATATACAAGCGCACTAAACATGCGATTGTAATCCCTTGGCCGACGATCTGACTTGGAAGTTGTGGGTTCCATCAGAGATGACCGACTGAATCTCTAATCTCACTGGCTCACAATCCGCCGCGTGTTTCGCATGGTGGGGTGGTGAAAACAATTTATCGGTTAAGAGATAGATTCTACTGGCCAGGTATGTACACTCAGGTCAAACTATACGTAGACCGGTGTGAGACGTGCAAGACCAGTAAGGCAGCTAACATGACTTTGCGAACAGAGATGGGAGGCAGTTTCGAGGTGGATAAACCATTCCAACATTTATATGTTGACGTTCTCGGGCCGTACCACAGATCAAGATCTGGTAATGTTTATATCGCGATTGTGTTAGACCAATTAACCAAATTCGTTTTCATCAGGCCACTGCGCAAGGCAACAGCCGCGAGTGTGGTTAAATTCTTGAAGAAAGACGTATTCTTGATCTACGGGTGGACTGAACTGTTGATAGATTGGCTTCCCAAAGTCGCCAAGATGAACATCATACACTCGTATCTAAAACAAGCCTTAATTAAAACACATGATGCTTACGAAAAGAACTATAACCTTCGTAGTAGAAAAGTTGCATTCAAAGTAGGAGATGAAATCTACAGATCTTGAGTGACGCAACCAAGCATTTAAATGCGAAGTTGTGTCCAAAATTCGTTAAAGTAAGAGTAAGCAAGATAATCGGTAATAACTTGTACGAAGTTGAAGATAGGCGAGGCCACAAGGCAACCTGCCACACTAAAGACCTCAAGAGGTAAAACACTTGTACTATAACCACCTGACAAGTCAATACTTTAAAGGAAAAAAAATTTTTTTTTTGCCATCCCCCAATTATTGACCACTTTATGACTATTCATATAATTTACCAAACATTCCATATCAATACCTTATAGGACCTGTTACTATAAGATATGATACCCTGATTTACAAAATTTATTCTGATGCCCGGCTCTCAGCTGGGCATGAGACTCTTGGTTTATTAACCACAATTTTTTTTATGAAGTCTTCAGATACTCAGTAGAATATCTACTCTATGACTTAACGTCATACACAGCCATACCAATAAATTTTTTTTTTGTCTTCGACCGACTAGACGTTAAAGAGTCGGAGTGTCATTATGATATGAAGAGTAAGATGTCTTTAGACACAACTTTTTATTTATGAGAAGTTCTCCTTTTTCTTGGAAATTAGACTAAGTGGACTTAGTCGAAATTCCAAGCTTTGTAGGGAAAACTTTCTTGCCCTCCAAGTGCAAATAATGTTTGCAACCGGTGCCATCTATCGGAGGAACTGAATGGCGACTCACATGATGCTGAACGCATCCAACATGGCCCGCCATCTTAAATAGTCCATGTCTAGAATCCACCCTGACAAACAAAATCCACTTCCAGAATAGAGTCCACTCGATTTCCATTTTACTTTGGAAGTTTCCAAGCCATGCGAGTTCCAACATTTCTGTGGAAGCATTTTGAGCGATAGGGGATAAGAAACTTTTCTCTATGGAATTTATGCCTCATCTACACCTGAAACTGCAGAACATGCATTTACAGTGAAAACTGCAGGACGGAGTGGACACACTAGCAAATAACTAAAAATCGTTTTATTTAAACGATGACAGATGTCATTTGCAAATCCGTCGTGGGCAAAGCACCGTGAGAATTAGTCTAAATCAAATGACATATAAGATGTCATGTCTACCAGTAGTTCGATTTTATCGATTGCCGAATATCCTGTTAGTACATCAGAAGTCATTTAGTTTGTTGTCATTGGTTCAGAGGTATCGAATTGAAAACAAATTTGTGAATGGTCACCACTGACGTCATGAGTGATCTTAATCCCTTCGATACCATCGTCTGACAACCAAAAGTCACAAGGACGGAATAATTTTTCCGGGGACTTTCACTTTGTCAGATGGACAAGAATGACTCAGAGTCAGAAAATGTCAGGTTTGGATATTCCCACTATGACAAGCGCATTTATGTTACGTTTTCAGTTCGATATATTTACTTGACATCTGCATCAATGTGCCAAAACAATCGAGTTAAAGTATACTTAAAGTATACTATAGTGATTTCGGACCTAAAATCCAAACTAAGGCCACTTGTCATCACCGTACCGGTCGTAATTTTATCACCAGGTTGAAGTAGATATAATCATCTGTATTTGTTATTGTCATTAAAACAACTAAATTCCTAACGCCATATTACTTACCTCACGTTCTCCAATAACACCAGACCCCTAATATAGAATGTTTTATCAATTTGTTGATCCTGTCATACTTACCATTCAACCAAAAATCCAGAACAACGAAATTGGTGCAGTGAACACTGACCATAAAAACTCATAGCAATGATCATGGATCCAGACATAAACAAACAGAACTAGATCTGGAAAGCAAAAAGTAGTATTGGAAAACAGGGCTTTGGCTCATTGGAAAATGGAATCATTATCCAGAAAGCCGACACAATCCTTCATTTTGAAGAAGACATCCGATAAGTTCACATCACCTCTGCAGAACGAGACATCATTATTTTTTTTTAATTGTGTCGCAGCTAATTATTCCTCAATTGAGGAGAACAATCCCATAATTGCTAAGCAATTATAGGGATTTTCATTATTTTTCACGAAGGATTATAATATTCAATGGTAAATGTGTGGATTGAATCCAATTTCTCGAAGAAAGAGATTATCGCCCAGTGTAAATTAATACATGGAGCAATGGCAGCGTCGCACGGTGGAATTTTTTTTTTTGATAAGTTCTTTATTGTCCTTAGGTCAAGGATTGAGTATCCCCAAGAAGGTGGAGAAGCACTTAGGCAGGACCGAACTGGCCGAGCGATCCAGTACAGGATGCACATACAGGACAACGTGCACATATTACACATGGAATTAACTTTCAACCACGTGCGGTTGTAGGGTGCCCCATATTATTGTCCCTTTACTTAAATAAAAGACACATCGGTGCCTAATCGGCACATTATAATTAACTTGGATCATTGCCTCTATTTATTTTGAGAGGCGTACCGCATTTTGTTTGCACCATTCAGTCGCACGTGGCGACAAAAGAGGTGCTACATACGTCGTTGTTGAACGATCGCACCCAGTCGCTTTTGCCGAAAGCATATCCCTCGCCAGTTCGTGCATGGATTTTATACATATTTCTATGTAAATTTTCGTAAAGAAATTTCAAGAATCTTTCTTACTCTTGATATACTCACGTTTCCTCTTGGACCATTTTCTTTTTGGACCGCATACCTCACATGGGAGTCATCATTGATAACGTCCCATTGGTAGAATCAGCCGCACTTTTTAGCCACGAGGCTACCAGCACTCATTCACTGAGACGACACGCAACCACATCAGGCTGAACGCCGACAACACAGGATAAAGGAATTGATTCACCAGGACGTCTGGCGGGTTTTTATATACCGATGCCGGTCACACTCACCTTTAATTACTCCGAGATTCCTGATACGAAGCAACGCGGGATGTTCCTGACTCAACTATACTCACCTATAATCGCATCATGCCGCTGCACCTATAATTATTAATTCTGTAAAGAGACATAAAAAGATTAAGGTTGTTTTATAAATCTGACCAGGTAAAGAATTCTTTTTGTATTTAATATATCTTGAAATTTTGTGGGAGCATATATGCTCGACCCTATTGCGATACACATATCGGCGTATAATTTGCCGCTGTGAACTGTCGTATACGACATCGAACTCCACGGACGGTGGCATAGATACATTCATCCTCTGTAAATCATCGTGATGACCAGGTGTCACACCCACTTCTTCGATATTTAGTGTTATTGTGCATGTTATTTTTAGTGTGATTAAGTTCTAATTTATATTTTCTGATAAGAGCAGTGTAAGCTCAGGATATTACCCAAGAAGATAAGTGTTTTGAATTTAAATTCGTTAATCAACGCTAAGTCAGTTCAAATGTCGGGAATTTGATACCAGATAGTTTTCGTTTCACATTCGATTTCGGTCAATTCTTTTTGAAACGTCCTGTCCTAGTTTGAAGGAGGATGATAACTTATGAGACTACCAGTTTGGATATTTCAAGCTGTCGGTATACAGCGTATTGTACGTAAAGTAACTTTTTATTCACTTTTTTATTTCATCACTTCTTTTTTTTATTATCACTGGTCGTAAAGACAATCCTAACTTTTGCGTCGGTAGCGACCATCACTTACGCGTATTTCAACGCCGCGTCCGAGCTTTGGATGTTAATATAGCTTACTTTGCAAAACTCGCAGCACGTCTGCAGATTTAGTAGACTTAATCTTTTTTGTTCATCGTGTACTCCGTACTTTATACCGCGATTTGCATACTCGCGACTCTCCCGTATCGTTTTGAGATATCAGCTGTATTTTCAAAAGCTGAACTGACACCAGAAGATATCTACGTGCCTTATTAAGCGGTAGTATAGAACTTCTGGTTTAAGAACGTCAATCACAGATAACAAGTCTACATAAAGAGATCAAATAGTAGTATATTATCAATAGTAGCTTCTTAATTCTAATAACAATTTGAATTTTCAGCTGTTAAAGGAGTGCACTTCCGGAACACTGAAAAGTAGATAATATATTCCATACGCTACCCCATTGGTAGAGGTGGATATAGATACATTGATATTTTTGTTTGCATGTAGTTTTGATATTATATTGCTAATATATTGACTTTACATTCGATCATACAGTGGGATGCGAATTGTATTCTATCTGTATGTAATTTATTTATCTATTTTGATTACCTCTTTTGTGTGTGTTGGGTGATTTTGCCTAGAACAAAACTATATTGTCTGATAGCATCTTTGCTGATTGTTGATAGGACATACCCGAATCATTGTCCCAGAAGATTAATGTGTTTTGTATTACCTACCGTTTTTCGTCTCCGTATTTAACGTAACTTTTTTTTATATTTCCGGTTATGAAGCCAAGATAACTTAAAGAGATAAAGAAACCGATCTCGAATTCATATCAGTTTTTTTTTTTTATAATAATTACATCGCGATTAAAGCCCTGTCTCCGCGTTTCCTTACAGTTATCTAACTTAGTTAGCGTCTTGAATTTACGCTTATGATTAAAGAAAATACTTTTAATTAGATGAGAACCTACACTCATACCGATTTTATTGGTTTAAGACTTTATTTATCTCAAATAATTTGGAACTTTGAGAATATAAATATTCCTATTGATACAAGAAAAGTAGATTAATTAACATAACAATTAAAGCCTTTCGCTATGTATATGATTGCAAATATATTGTATTTTAGTTTCGATAATACTTCAAACCTTTGAATTAAAGAGCAATAACATTTAAGAAAAGATCCTTTAGGTTATATTTGATAATAGGATCAGATTTTTAGACCACTATTCTGTTAATTTTAAGATATATAATCAATAAAGCTGATTGCTTTAGTTATTTTTATAACGTTTACGAAAATTACCTTTGTTTTTACTTTTGGAAATTGGAATTTTGTCTTGAAGAATATAGGAAACTTTAGTGATGCTTGAGTAGAATATTCGTAGGGAGGGTGGTAACCCTCGAGCTTCTTCAGTTGGAACATGATGGTGTACAGTTAGAGTATTCCTCTTTGCTGCAATGTTAGGAGTTTGGGATATAGTTTCTTGCGTAGAATCTATATGTTAGTTAGGGAGAGAAAGTAGGCAAGCAAGCTTTTGCTTGCTTTTCCATTTATGGGGCTACTCATAACATAATTACAAGTCGTGGGGACTTGTAGGTCCAAAGGTAGCCAGAGAGTTGATTTCGGTAGTTGAATTGGGTGGGTTGAGAGACCAGGGGGATCGCGTAATACCTTTGATCCTCCCTCCCCTCAGAGTTAGACACCTCCACATCCACATTTGACATATCATCGTGGCAGCCAAATGATGTTGATGTTAACAAAATGCCATTGCAACCACGAAATCCTATGGTATGCTACTATTAAATACTTACGTGTTGCGTTCCATGGGTGAGGTATTAAGGCAGTCGTGATTCTTTTTCTCGATCTTACGTTGTCTCTTTATAAATTACAAGAGGTGCGAGCTAGAATCGAGCTTCACTATTAGAACAATTCTTACATATCTTTTCGTAGTCAATTATGAGGGCCATTAAGCATTGTAAAATTAATATTCGAACTTGCACATCATAAGTTCAACGGTCGGCAGTGAAAAATAAGAGGTAACACCGGTTAAGCAGATCCCGGAGCAAGTGCCTACGGCCTGGCTGAGCTAGCTACGGCTATGGTACTGCCGGCCACCGCGGCGGTTGATCTCAACCACGGTTCTGCGTTGCATGCCGTTCTTGGTGGTGATACCAAGAAAGGGGGCGTTGCCGGCATAGGATCGATACCATCCCTTCAATCCTGGAAGTAGGTAGACTTGACTAGGGTAGCAGATGCAATCTGGAGTGAAGTCTTCGGAAGAGAACATATAGATACAAGAGTCAGCATTACAATCCTAGCTGTGAGTCTAAGGTATAGTAGAGTCCTTGGTTTCAGGTGTGAACTACGACGATCCTTAGCTATGAGGAGAACACCTAGCACTTGTAGCGGATAGGCGAAGGCATACTGGCAGGTACCTTAGGCTGTTCTACGGTGTTTTGTAATCAGCACCTGTGGTGCACTGTTAGGTGGCTTGCGCTTCTGTGATGGGGGTGGATATGGAAATTTGAAGGAAGGGAAGAGGGGCAAGAAGAGTGAGATACCATGTAAGCTAAGTGTAAGTATATCTGCGTAGGGTTGCTGAATACACCGATACATGGGAGGCCGATGTTGAAGATGCTGTTCCTTGGTATGGGATTCAAGGGCATTTTGGGGTTCTTGTCTCTTCTGGCTTCCTCTTCGGTTTGAGTTGTCGGTGGGTATTGGCTTGGAACTTAGGTATCCATAGGATATTTGAGTGAAGAGGTTCGGTGTCCATAGGCAATTGAAATTTTCTTTTATAGGAAATTCCTTCTTTTGATTCATTATTTACGTTACAGATCACATCACGAAACCCCCTCCGAATATCAAGAACGTATGCAAGCACTATATTGCTTGGTAAAAGTAAATATGGAACGGGCAGCCCAGACTCAAGGCAAATATTATAATCTCAGACGAAGAGCATGGAAACCATGCATCGGAGAGCGAGTATATAAGAGACAACGTGTACTCTCTTCTGGTATTAATTATTTTGCCGAAAAGCTGTCACCGAAATATGACGGTCCGTATAGAGTATTAAAATTTATTTCACCAGTGATTGTAATACTTCAGATAGAAGGAGACAGACGTACAAGGAAAAAGACACACGAAATACGAGCACATATTCAAGATCTGAAGGGGTATGAAGAAAATGAAGAACAGACAGAAAAAAATAGAAAAATAATGATTTCGAAAGTATATAAAGTGTAACAGAATAGAACAAAAATCACCAGAAGCACCATGGACCTCGGCAAGAAGACATCGGAAGCCAAGACCAGCCAAGCGCAGAAAATTTCAAACAAAGTCTTAAGCCCATGCGAGCGCCGTCGAACACGACCAAAACCAGTTACGGCTCCCGTCACGATCACCCCAGGACCTAGCAACAAACCAGACTTCGGCACCCTAAAGAAGCAAAGGATCCTGCCGAAAATTCTTCCAAGTACCCGCTTGGAACAAATCCGCCGACAACGAGGGGCAGCTGCCCTCAAGTGGAAGCAATCTCACTCCCAGAATGAGGATGACTGGGACTTATTGGAGAAGAAAGTTGAAAACAGTACCGCAGAACTGTCCAAAATCCATATAAATTCCAAACCCGTTGGGCAACAACTTGATCCCCCACTTACACCAACAAGACTACCGGCAATAAAAATTATCCGACAACCTATTAAACCACCACAGACACAACTCCCACAACAGACCAACACCCGAAAACTAGTCCAAGCACCCCACACAACGCCATCGACCTCACAACAGCTCCAGGTATCGGCAACAACTCGGAAAATAACAAACAAGCCTCAGCCAAGAATCCGATCACCCGATAAGAAATTATGGCCGCACCGCCATACAAAGCTGGCAACATAGGAAGACCCATTAAGGGGATTGAATATCCCTAAATTAAAAGTATATAATCCTACCTACCGACACCAAACATTAAAAGTAAAGAGGAATTTTGGAACCATAACGATTAAAATTATGCGCAAACGTACAACCATGATCTATGGTGACAAAAAAGAAATTGTTACCTTACCCTAAATAAGTAAAATATGAACTCGATAGTTTAATTTTTTTTTTTTTTTTAATATGATTGTTTTTATGAATAATTAGAAAGTTTAGTTCAACCTTACGGAGATTTAGTTTATTTTTGTTACTAGCTGAAACCAAAACAAACCGTCGGACGACCACAAAAAGAAAAAAACAATGCAGAAGCCTATCGCGCCATTTGCGGATAGCACCGTGGGACACCGAGGGACAGAGCAAAGCTCTAACATAGCAACATTGTTACCGCAAACACCGTTACATGACTGCAACAACGCAAAAAAGACCTGATATAGGAATTAAGTATTTAAGTTATTTTTTTTTTAGATTAGTTAAGATCAGAATTCAGTTGAATAAAATAGAGACTTGGCCGAGAAGGTTCTCGTCTTACGAAGAGGGGGGGAGTGTAACGAACCGTTCCTATGGCAATTAGAATTCCTATAGAAATCCGTCACAGACTCGTCAGACTACTTAAATAACCGCTCCCATACTTCCAATCAATCAAATATACACCCTTGAGCAAAGTCCCATACAAACCCCTACCCGTCAATGAAACTTATATAAGCCCCTTAAAAAAAGTCACGGCACCACTGATTTTTCACCGACGCCACTGACATGTACTTTACCATGTCAACTATTAATCATCCAAACAGGAATTGGATACAAATGATGTAAACAGTGAATTTCAATATTAATTTATCATTCGTTTTATAATTCACACTGCGTTCTTGGTGAAAAGTACTAAGTAGAAGTATAAAATTCAAATCAAATCGAGAAAAGCAGCAGTGTGGGTAGTACCAATCTCGTGTACTCTGTTTGCTTTGACCTTTTGGAGTAATATATACTTATATATATACAGATCCTCCACCAACAATTTTTAGGTCTGACGCTCATACTAAGTTGAGTGGTTTCGGATCAATTATTGGTAAACCTGCCATCCATGGTTCATTATTGGTAAACCTGCCACCTCATGGTTCATTATTGGTAAACCTGCCACCTCATGGTTCAATAATTGGTAAACCTGCCATCTCATGGTTCATTATTGGTCAACCTGCCAACTCATGGTTCATTATTGGTAAACCTGCCACCTCATGGTTCATTATTGGTAAACCTGCCACCTCATGGTTCAATAATTGGTAAACCTGCCATCTCATGGTTTATTATTGGTCAACCTGCCAACTCATGGTTCTTTATTGGTAAACCTGCCACCTCATGGTTCATTATTGGTAAACCTGCCACCTCATGGTTCAATAATTGGTAAACCTGCCACCTCATGGTTCATTATTTTTCAACCTGCCAACTCATGGTTCATTATGGGTAAGCCTGCCACCTCATGGTTCAACATTGGTAAACCTGCCACCTCATGGTTCATTATTGGTAAACCTGCCACCTCATGGTTCATTATTGGTAAACCTGCGAACTCACGGTTCATTATTGGTAAACCTGCCACCTCGTGGTTAATTATTGGTAAACCTGCCATCGCATGGTTCATTATTGGTAAACCTGCCACCTCATGGTTCATTATTGGTAAGCCTGCCACCTCATGGTTCATTATCCGTAGACGTAAGCATAGCCGTAAGACGTATTTAAAATATATATATGAAATATTATGTTAAGACTATTGTAACCTACCGTAAAAACATGTATTGTATTCTAAGCTAGATTAAGAATCAAATGTACTGAAGAATACGTACATATAAGCAATTCAATGAATTAGAACAACCCTGACTTGTAAATATATTGTAAGAAAAGGAATATAGAATACTTAACCCCCAAAACTGGAGTTAGAGCTACTTTAGTTAAACCCTGGACCCGACGAGCTTTACCTCAGCCACAGAAAAAAGCTCATTACAACATAAATAAAATGAAATCTTTTAAGTAAAAAATTTCAGCGTTTTACAAGATACGAAGAGTGAAATTTCTTCGAAACGTCGGGAAAAAGAAATAAATAAATATCTCCAATAATTACGCGGTAAGCTTCCGAAAATCTTATAATATTACAATGATTAATGTCCGCGAAAAGAAAAGTTTAAAACTTCATACTTATAAATACCTTAATTTGAATTGAATTCATTTAACTCACATTTTTTCAAAAACAGTAATGATTTGTGCTTAAATCTCCCTTATTCGATGGCGCAACGAAAAAATATTCAAAACATTTAAATTGAATCTGACATTTGACAGCCACCCCAGCTGACAAGTAAAAAGTAGTAGTCTTTTAAATTTTGTAGTAAATCGAAGATAAAATCATAACACAGTGGTTACATGGATGTTAATAATAAAGATTACTTGTATTATTGAATAAAATCAATTCAAAAATTATCCTAACAAAAAAAGACATTCACGAAAAAAGAGGACAAAAATAGATCCTTAACGAAAAAGAAAGTGTTAAAAAGATCTGAACAAAAAAAGAGAACATGTTCTCTTTTAAAGAGATATGATGGACACCCTATCTATGGGACTTCATTAATTCTATTGGAAATTAATTCTAGTGGGAGTGTTGGAAAAAAGACTCAATTTGGCATCACTCTAACTACTACTTTGTAGCCAACATTTGCTAAATGTATCTTTTCCATTCTGAATAAATTCTTCTTCTCTTTTTTGTAACGATCTAATAAACATGTTTTATTTTGTGCTCCGGAATTTTATTTCCTTTAATTACAGATTTCCATTAGGTAATCAACAGCTTTTTGGTGGTGCTTTGATATTACTGTCAGGAGATTTTCGTCAAACATTACCTGTCCTTCCTCGATCGAGTCTTGCTTATGAAATAAATGCCTGTTTAAAGTCATCAGTTCATCAGTTCTCTGGAGATATGAAATTGGTGATGGCAAAATACAAATCGACAGTACCAACGGATTAATTGCTGTACCCAACAATTTTTGTACGATATCGCAATCGATAGATGAATTGATTGAATGTGTTTTTTCAAATATTCTTCAGAATTACAGAAATCATGATTGGTTGAGAGAACGTACCATTTTAGCACCAAGGAACATTCATATCAATGCCATTAATTTTCAAATTCAAGCGAAGCTGCCAGGTGTAGTCACGACGTACAAATCAATTGACAGTGTTATGAATAAAGATGAGGCAATGAATTATCCAATTGAATTTTTAAATTCATTGGAACCGGCTGGTATGCCACCGCACTGCTTGAATCTGAAAGTTGGTTTTTTGATTATATTATTACGAAATATTAATTCACCAAAACTGTGTAATGGCACCAGATTGGCAGTGAAAAAGTTATTGCCAAATTTGCTTGAAGCTACGATCTTAACTGCTTAATCAAAAGGAGAAGTTTGTTTGATACCGCGTATCCCTATGATTTAAACTGATATGCCATTTGATTTCAAACGATTACAATATTTTGTGCGTTTATCATTTGCGATGTCCATCAACAAGGCCCAAGGGCAAACACTTCACGTTTGTGGTGTGAATTTGGAGGAATCATGTTTTTCACATGGCTAACTTTATGTTGCCTGTTCTAGAGTCGGTACCCCTATCCGTTTGTTTATTCGTGCTCAAAAAGGGAAAACAAAAAATATTGTTTATCAAAATGTTTTGGATTAATTTTTAAAATAGCTAGCAATTAATAAAATATTTTTTTTTAATAAATGAATTTGATGTACAATTAATTTTTTTTATTATTTCACTTTATACGTAGCGAAGCACGTACCGGGCCGCTAGTTTATTATAAAACTTATATTAGGGGTATTCATGCAACGTCGCATATCCCTCGCAAACTTCGTATAAGGCGTAAGTTTACAACCTCGTATTTCAAATGTCAAAATTTGTATAGATATTTTTCAAAAAAGTTGCTTTAAATTCTTTCATTCTCAAGGAAATTAATTGGAATACAATGAAAAGCAAAATGAGACATTTAAAAAACACTTTTATATCAGCTGTCACATGGAAGGGGAATACAGGAGCTGGCCTTTTAGAAAATGGAGAGGAAAGTGTGGAGGAATATATTAATAAAATTTTTCCAAATTTTGATATACATTCTTTATACTTTATTGTATGTATGTATATAAAAATAAATAACAACGAAACCAAAAACAACCTTTATTTTCTCCAAAAACTTCCAACATTTGCAAATTATTGACTGCTATATCTTCACAGAGCTTCATTGTTTTTCTTTTGTTGCTTATTTTTGGAATTTTTACCGATTAAAATATTTAAAAGACACTTTTTTTTAGAAATATTAAGAACTGATATTCTGAAGTTTCTTTTTTTTGACGTTTCGTTTCAAGATTTATGTATTTTACACATCTTGCTTTACGAGTGCGTTCATGCAAAGTGAAGCGTACGTTTACGCAAATACATAATCGACAAATTTATCTTATTGCATGAATACCCCTATTATATTTTACGTGCTAAGTGTTTCGGAAATTAAATTTCCATCGTCTGGCATTACTAATTACCTAAAATTAATCAAGAATCTATCGATAAGAAAAAACATACAATATAATAGCGCGAAAGCTTAATAGATTCATGATTAATTTTGGTTAATTAGTTCCAGAAGATGGGAATTTAATTTCCGAAACGCTTAGCACATAAAATATAATATAAATTGTGATATAAGTTTTGTAATAAATAAATCTTAAATTGATTTAAGTTTTAATCAACATAATCTCTTTTATTTTTCACAGTCATATTTTTGTTTGTCTACAGTCCGTTGTTAGGTTTTTCTGATAAATGTTCAGTAGTCTCAAAAACAATTTTTTGATTTCACTTACCCGGACGCCACACAAGCCAGCTACTGGTAAGACAGTTGCAATACACTCACATTTTATACTCACACAAACAAACTTTGGCAACTTGCCGGCCAACTGGCTTTATTAATCTCTGAATTACAATGTATTAACTGATTTTGTTTGTTTTATAATTTTGCAAATTTACTGCTGCTATATGTATGGCCTGCTTTTACATTTAATTTAATTTTGTTTCCCACTTGGCTTACTGTTGCTTTATTATTGAATAATAATGTATCATCTATTCTTGCTCAGGAGCTTTTTGGTGATTACTTGTGTCTTCAGATACTCAAATAAATATCTATATACATATATACAAATGTCTTAGCCTAACTTAAAACTATAATGCGCTAGTGCGCATGACTTTATTTTATAAAGTAGATTTTTATTTTAAGTGTTCGGAGCGAAAGCTCTTTTTTTTTCTTTTTCTTGCAACGTTAACAAAACAATTACACGTTAGTATGTTATTTGTATCATATTTATATTGTACATCTTGGTTTAATGAGCGAGAAGCTCTATAAATATATTTTTAATTTTATTCGATAGGTACATTTGGTATCTTTGTTTAAATTTATTGATTAGTCAATTATTTACGATTTGTGTTTTATTATGAAGCTGTTTAGGTTTTAATGAGTTAGTGTTTTTTTTTTTTTTTATTTTCAGTCTTATAAGTGAGTAGATTTGTATTAATCTTTTTTTTTAACATTCTTTTCGTATTAATACTAATTATATAATACTTAAACTAATTAGGGGGTGGGTACCGCCCTCGAATCACAATGTGAGCTGTTTTGTACTTTCAATATTGAGAGTTTGTCAACTATTTTGTATTTAAACTTCGAAGGAGTCCGGTGGATTCCTCACTACATAATTATACCTTGTATTTTGAGGGTTTAATTAATTTTTTCGATTTTATTTTATAATAATTAAAATTCATGTGTAACCTTAACCCCTGTTATGTCCTGAGTTGGACTGAATGTAAAATGGGGGAGGCGAATGTTCAGGGAGAGCTTCTAGTTCAATCGAGGAAACACCAACTGGTGAAAGGTATGTTTCATTATCCCAAGTGGAAGCAGTCTGAGAATTTATAATGAAGTTGATTAATTCATTTTGCGATAGTTCAAGCTTTGAGATGGTTTTTTCCATATGCGTAAGCATGTATCTCAAAAACGGAATGATATTTGTTTCTTTGTAAATATACACATTTGAAAATCTTTTGTTGCGTGACTAGTAATTTTTACCAATTGTTAACCTCAATATTTTCTTTTCCAGGGTTTCTAGTTCCAGAGCAGCTGTTGGGGAGATGGAAAACCAAATTGGAAAGGCATAAGACATTATTGGCCTTATCAGGGTCTTGTAGAAAAGAAGTTTTGCTTTTGAATTTAGTGAACTATTTCTGAGAAATGGCATGAGCATGTAGGATACCCTTCTAGACTTTGCTAACGTTATTCTTGCATGTTTGTTAAATTTCATGAGATTATTAAAATTGACTCCAAGGTACTTTAAATTATTTTTGACCCGAATGAGGTTTCCGTTAATGTTTAGTGTAAAGTTTTTGCTTTCTCTGACTACACCTATAGGGCCCTTCCCACTGGCATTGCGGAAGCAGATTAGTTCCGATTTCGGTAAGTTTAGTTTGATTCCCCAAGTACTGTAGTAATCATCTATGACTTTGAGATGTTTCTCGAGGTGTCTGAGAGCTATTAATGGGTATTCATGGCTAGAGTACGCTATTGTGTCGTCCGCGTAGAGTAATCCAATTGATTCAATGTTATTCTCAGTATATATGGTATACAGGGGCGGCTCCAATATTGAGCCTTGGGGAACTCCACAGTTACTTTCACATACATTTGATTTAGTGTTTTGTATCTGGATGAAAAAGGATCTATTGTTTAAGAAACTCTCTAGTAAATTGTTAATGTGTGGTGGGAAGTTGAGAAGAGCGACTTTCGATAGGAGTCCATCCCTCCACACACTATCAAAAGCCCTTCCCTCATCCAGCGAACACGCCACCGTGCATCTTTTTACTCTGAGGTTCAGTGTGACATCATTTTGCAGTTTAAGTAAAGCATGTACTGTGGAGTGTCCCCTCCTGAATCCAAACTGGTGTTCTGAAATAAATTCAATTGGGTTCTCTGTTGCAGAGTTGATGTTGTTGAGAATAATTCTCTCTAATAATTTTCCAACATTTGAGAGGAGAGAAATTGGTCTGAAATTATTTATTTCGTGATTGTGTAACATAAAAATAATGAAAATTAAAAAGAAGAAGAAGGAATCTATAAAAGAAGAATCTACACTACCTGTGAATGCCGATGGACCCCATAACCTTTCGCCCAAATATCCTATGGATATTTCAGTTCCAAACCTAATGCCCATCAACAACACAAGCCAGTGAAGAAGCAGGAAGAGACAAGCACCCCCTACCTCCTTGACTCCTATACCAAGGAACAGCAACTCCATCATCTTCCGTCCATGTATCGGTGTATACAGCATCCCTAGATAAGACATACTTACACTTCGCTAACGCGGCTGCCTGCTCTCCCTACTCCTCTCCCCATTCTTCCCATTTTCTATCCATCCCCATCACAGGAGCGATAACCATTCACCAGCCTACTATAGGTACTGACTGCAAAGTCCCGTAGAACAGCCTAGAGGGTACCTGGCAGCATGTTCTCGCCTATCCGCTGCTAGTACTAGATGTTCTGCTCGCAGCCTTCATACACTGTAGCCTACACCTGAAAACCAAGGACCCTACTTAAATCAACACAAACGTATCTAGACCAAAAATGCTATCTTCGAAACCTTACATATCTTTCCGGAGACTCCAATCCAGTATGCACCCATATGTCTAGCTACTGTTTTTGTTCCGCGTGAATGGGATGGAAGCAACAATATGCCGGCAACACCCCCTCTCTCATCGACCATTCAAAGAGAATAGACGATACGAGCGGCATGCGACAACGCAGGGTCGTGGTTGAGATCGACCGTCGCGGTGGCTGGCAGTACCCTAGCCACAACCAGCTCAGCCAGGCCATGGGCACTTGCTGCGGGATCTGCACAACCGGTGTTACCTCTTATTTTTCCCTGCCGACCGTTGAACTTAAGATGTACAAGTTCGAATAATGATGTTTGAATGCTTGATGGCCCTCATAACTTTCGAAGAAAAGACAAATAGGAATTGATAGAAAAGAGGATCTGATTCAACAATGCACCTCTTAACATATTGGAAGTAAGCCTAGACTGAAAGAAAGAAACCCTGTTTGAATTACTACACTAACCTGTAGAACGTAAAACGTAAGTATTTGTAACAAAAGCATAATATAGGTGTTCATGGTAGCCATGGCACATAATTACCATCTACACGACCAGCTGCCACGATGATGTGCTGGAAGTGGATGAAGAGGTGTCTAACCTAGAGGGGAGGGAGGATCGAAGATGTCGATTGATCCCCCTGGTCTCTCAACCCACCCAAAACGAACACAAAAATCAACTCTCTCATGCTCCGCCTTGGTTGTCCATGGACCTATGAGTCCCCACGACTCAATGATTCTATTGGGCAACCCCTTGACATAACAAGCAAGCAGAAGCGCTTGCTTACTTTCTTACCCTAACTTAATCACGATTCCTAACATCGAAACCAAAAACTCCTACTCTACTGTTGCATCAACGAAACTCCAAATGTACGTCACCTGGACTTGTCCAAAGAAGCGAGAGGGGTACCACCCTCCCTATGGATAACTTACACTGCCATAATATAAACCTGTAACGTCTTCAAGAAAATAAACCTAAACGGAAAGAACTCAACTTCAGTAAAGATTTCTTTTACGTTATAAAACGGAAATTCTGTTTATTAAAAATTAATCTTAAATCTAACAAACTGTTATTTATTTAACAATGTACTAATTCTTACCTTAAGAGTAAACCTACTAGTACAAAACTTGCAAAAGGTATTTAAGCTAATAAGCTTATAAATAATAAGCTATTTTAATTGAAGAAACCAATTCCAGTACAATTTTGAATTTTAAAGATAACTTACCAGAACCATTATATAGGAAACCATTTCATGAACGATTACGCAATTATATTGAAGTGCGTAATAGAATTGTCACCTTCCCAGAGTTGTCCAAACGGATACGACGAACAAGGGAGCGCTTCCGTCGGAAGCGGATTACTTATCATAACATCGCTTCAGCAACCATAGGCCGAGAATCGAATGACCCACATCCTTATGTGACGGTTGGTCTATTCGACGATAAATTCTTGGGTCTGCTCGATTTAGGGGCAAGCATAAGTTGCTTAGGCACCGACATCCTTCCCTATTTGTAATAGAAAAATGTTACGATAAGGAAGGTAGAGACTACCGTGTCCACGGCCGATGGACACAAGCAATCCATAGTGGGAGTGATCACTACGGTGATCCAGTACAAAGGAGAGACAAGAGATATCGATCTTTATATTGTGCCGTCTTTAAGCCAACGTCTATATTTAGGCGTTGACTTTTGGCAAAAATTCCAGATCGCACCACATATAATTGCGGGTCTTTCAGGAACTACGACCGGTGGGCCAGATGAGAGACCCACCAACTAAATAAAGTTGAATCATGAGGAGTCTAAACGACTAGAAGCTGTTGTTCGTAGATTTCCTTCTTTCGCAGTCAATGGACTCGGGAAGACAAATCTAGTGCAACATTATATAGACACGGGCGATGCCGTACCAATAAAGTAAAGGTACTATCCCGTTTCTCCGGCGATACAAACCCTTATGTATGCGGAGTTAGACCGTATGCTTTCGTTGGGAGTCATCGAGGAAAGTTCCAGCGCATGGAGTTCCCCAGTGGTGCTTGTTCGCAAGCCTGGTAAGAACCGATTGTGTCTGGACTTTTGGAAGGTGAACTCTGTGACCAAGAAAGATGCTCGTCCGATTGCGCATATAGAGGGGCTGCTGGCACGTCTGACAGAGACACGTTATATTTCTAGCGTGGATCTGAAGGATGCGTTTTGGCAGATACCGCTGGAGCAAAGTTCGAGGGAGAAGAAAGCTTTTACGGTAAACGGCCGACCACTGTACCAATTTAAGGTCATGCCTTTCGGTCTATGTAATGCGGCACAAAGTTTGAGTTAACTGATGAGTCGCGTAATCCCATCAGGATTACGAAATCAAGTATTTGTGTACTTGGACGATCTATTGGTTGTGTCAAGGGATTTCGACGAACACATACAGACTCTGGAGATAGTCACTATCTCGGTCTGACGATAAACGTCGAGAAGTCTTAGTTTTGTTTTGATGAACTTCACTATCTCGGTTATAAGGTCGGTCAGGGTTGCTTGAAAGCTGATTCTGACAAGATTTCAGCAATTACTAGCTTTCCGTTACCAACCACAACTCGCCAAGTTCGCCGATTCCTCAGTATGGCAGATTGGTATCGACGGTTTGTGAAAGATTTCAGCACCCTACTATGCGACTCCAAGGCTTCCATTTTGTGGTGGAGCATAGAAAGGGAACATTGAATGTCGTGCCAGACGCTCTATCCAGAGCTTATGAAGACGATGAGTTGACAGTGCCAGCTTACCTTTCATGTCTACCACAGATCGGAACCTCGGAGGTACTCCACATTGATCTTGAGGATCCGTCCGTTAAGTCCGAAGGTTATCTTGATATCATCAGTCATATCAGGAAGGAGCAGGAGCGGTTACCTGTCGAAGGGGTATGTATACAAACGCACTAAACATGCGGTTGGTAATCCCTTGACCGACGATCTAACTTGGAAGTTGTGGGTTCCATCAGAGATGACGGAATCTCTGATCTCATTGGCTCACAATCTGCCGCGCGCTTCGCATGGTGGGGTGGTGAAGACAATTTATCGGTTAAGAGACAGATTCTACTGGCCAGGTATGTTCACTCAGGTCAAACTATACGTGGACCAGTGTGAGGCATGCAAGAACAGTAAAGCAGCCAACATGACTTAAAGAGCTGAGATGAGAAACAGTTTCGAGTTGGATAGGCCGTTTCAACATTTGTATGTTGACTTTCTCGGGCCGTACCCAAGGTCAAGATCCGGAAATTTTTACATCGTTATTGTATTAGATCAGTTAACCAAATTCGTCTTCATCAAACCACTGTGCACGGCAACAGCCGCGAGCGTGGTCAAATTCTTTAAAGATGACGTTTTCTTGATTTACGGAGTACCAGAGAGTATACTCTCTGATAATGGTACACAATTCATTGGGAAGGAGTTCCAAAAACTCAGTGATGTTTTCGGGGTCAAACATTACCGAACGGCAGTGTATGCTCCCCAGTCAAATGCTAGTGAACGAGTAAACCATTCAATATTAGCGGCCATACGGTCGTACGTCAATCCTCGACAGATGGATTGGGATGCCCATCTGTCTTCGATCACTAGTGCCCTGCGTACGACAGTGCATTCAACTCTTTCAATGTCCCCATACGAAGCCTTATTCGGGCAACGCATGATAGAGCACGGGGCAGATTATCGTTTGTTGAGAGTTGGGTGGACTGAACTGAAACACAGATTATGCATAAAGCAAATTTTTTTTTATGCCCGGCTCTCAGCTGTGCATGAGACTCTTGGTTGAACTTACAACCTACACCATTTGGTATATTTCAGATGACCAACAGAGTGCTCCAGCGAAGTCAGAATACACATCGTGTTAAAAAAAAAAATTTTTTTTTGTCTTCGACCGACTAGACGTAAAAGAGTCGCAGTGTCTTTACGATTCGACGAGCGAGAGGACTATGAGTACTAAATTCAGTTTGCGAGAAGTTCTCCTTTTCTTGGAAATTAGACTAAGTGGACTTAGTCGAAATTCCAAATTTTATAGGGAAAACTTTCTCGCCAGTCATTGGCAAAAGCGAACGCCACTGGTGCCATCTACTCGCAAAACATCCATCTTACTCACAACGTGCTGAACGCACTCAATGGAATCCACCAAAGAAGGTTCCACAAAAAGGAATCCAATTTCAAAATGGATTCCACGTCCAAAACAGGTTCCACTAATTTTCCAGGCTACACAAGCCTTCTAGAATGTTCTCGTTCCAACATTTCTTTGGAAAGCCACAATGGAACGATAAACGTATTTCGAACTAGTTCAGTTTATACCCCGTGCGCACCCAAAATTACTGGTGAAATGATTACACCAGTTACGGTATAAGAACAGAGACACCCATGACGTAGATAATGACAAACCTGCAAAATATGACAGATGGTCACCAAGTAACAAATTGAGTAGAGTAGACGATGCGGTCGATTGCTCACATCGATTTGACAATCTGTACTCGCACTACCACAGTGTCAGTCTATTGCTCATAGTTTTGTAGGGACATGTCTAAAATGTCCTAAGGTCCATGCAAGTGCAACTCCAAAATCGAGAAAACCCGAAAACTGACCGCAAAAAAAACGAAATAAAGCTAATGTTACATCTTTTATTACCAGTTAGGGAATCAAGACAATTAGTTCGGTTGACTCTCACGAAAGTATTATACACTTGATCCCATGAGAAGAATAACTGCAAATATTTAGTTCACCATGAGGAAAAATATGGTGACAATCAGTCGTTACACAAATGACACCTATTCAGCACCAACAATTCACACTTGACATCTGTCAAATTGAACTTGTCATTGAACCCGTACCGCATTTGAGAATTCACTTAATAGAATATGTCCATCTACGTGCTGAATGAAGGTACTAGCGCTACTTTGACAGTCCCTTGTTTTATTTTCCTCTGGACACAAGTAACTTCGATATAACCAGGACAGGTTTTAAAAGTGGTAAGATTCTTTCTATTTTATATCGGGAACAATACGTAATTAGCCATTCAGCCTATCCAAAACCTCACCACAAACAATTCCACCCAAAATGTCCATTCTGACAAAAGTATTTGAAAACTAAAATTCATGTTCGGCAAATATGAGCAGTGAGCATAGACCCTTAACGCTCCCTGTCACACGCCATCTGCATTGCCAACAAAGAAACGAATCAAATACTGGAAAGAGGAAATATATTGGAAAACAGGGCGTTGGCTATATGGAAAGTGGTTGTGTGGACTGAATAATTATTTCTAGACTTCATTTTGAAGACACCATTTATACGAAGAACATCTATAGAACAATGATCATAAAAAGAAAAGTTTATTTTACGACGCAGTAGTGCCGCGCCCCATTTTTCCGTCTGGTAATTAGAATTATCTAATTACACAGACGTTTAAAGATAATTCGATAAAATAAATTGGATTCAACCATAATCAAAGGTAAGGGCAGCAATATTTATTAGTCATCGATGCAAAATTTGTTTCATATTTGCTTCGATGGCTGATAAGAATTGACCACGCCACATGGCAGACACGCTAACGTGAATTTCCTTTATTATTTCCTTAGGAATGTATATACGTTCGAACGAGGAGGAATAGGAGCTTAAGATCCTAGGGCAGGCGAGGCTGCGACAATTTTTTTTATTGCATCCTGGACATACCTGGCAGGGTATACTCAGCAGCGAAATTGTTTTTTTTTACTTGTGGCTACTTCTGCATCCATGTGCGGAGGCCCTGTGGAGCATTACACACTTATATAAATACTTAAATATACATGTTGGTACATACCATGCCTGAACATTGATGTGGTGTGAACTTTTTTTTTTTTTTGATCTTCCATCATACCACTCACCTCAGCCTCCACGTGCGCCCTGGCAAGGGTATTGCTAAAGATTCAAGTCTTCATTTGGGGTACGCTTTCGAGCAAGCGTCGTGCGTTGATCCGCTCGCCGGCTTGCCGACGTTTCCGACATCATCAGCGACATATCCCCCGCCTTCCTTCAACACGTCACCTCGTGGAGTTAATACGCCACAACCTGATCAGTTTCAATGCCAATTGGGGGCACATTATCCACCATAATTTGGAACGGGTACCCAGTCTCGGTAAGGCTGTAGGCTCCATCGATATAGGAAGGAATTTTTGTTCATCAGTGTATAGGACGTCTGGCGCGTGCTCTTGTCACGGATGCCGGTCCTAAATCAATCAATATATCCACCCCAAGTTACTGAAGCAGTACACAGAGTTCCTGCATCTATACTTACCAAAGTTCCTGCATCTATACTTACCAAAGTTCCTGCATCTATACTTACCAAAGTTCCTGCATCTATACTTACCAAAGTTCCTGCATCTATACTTACCACAATAATACTTATCTATATCAGGAGTAATTTTATATTTATATCAACAAAATATTATCAGTCTGGATATACCAAGTAAAATTTTTTTGTTTGTCTTTATGATAATTCTGTGGGTTGATCCTAAAGAGCGAGGAATAGTTACCACTCCAGCAAAACCCACAGGCGTGAGGCGGGTTCATAATTGCCTAAGAAAAGCCCTTGGTATTCCAAGGTACAGAACGTTCGACCACGGTGGTGTACGCAACTCGACGTAATTTTTTTTATCGAATTTGGTTTTCACTTGGTGGCAGGACCTAGCGCCTCTTCCACCCCCACCACGTTATCTACGACACATCTTGAGATAAGATTGTATCATAATAGTGATTTATAGTGATTTAATAAAGATATTTTCATGGTTCAAAACATAATTATGTCCAAACAAGAAGAAAGTGAGAACCTTCGATCAGAATAATTTTTTTTTTGTCTACCCTTGTAATTTCGTACCGTTTATCCTATCGTTATTGTGTTTTGATCGGTTTCTGAAGTAAAAGCCAATAGAGTTCTTGAATAAAGTCAAGGTATCTTAAAGAACCCTGCGCTTTATGTCTATTACTCAGTGATGTGAATACGTAGGCGTGTACTACATTGGATCTTGCAATCCTCTACGGTTCCTTAACACTAGACAGTTAAGCTTGTGGTATTTCGAACGCATTTCCATTTGTTTGTTTACTTTCTATTATTGAATTTTTTTTTATTTCACGTTACACTCATTTTCAGTTTCACTTGGTCTTCACGACATTCTACTACCGCATCGGTAGCGACCGTAATTGTTCGTGTTTCGACGTCGCGTTAACGCACAAATTTACTCACTGCTTTTTGGCATCCATATCAATTACTCTTTATATTTGTAAATCGTATAGTAGTGTCGTATTATACGTATTTTGTTCGCCAACAGACACTAGAAATACTTATGTAGGATTCTGTTCGCGTGAATATTGAGCGTTTCCATTATATCTGTGACACCATTAACTTCGTATTAGAGATACTCGTTAAAAATTTCAAGGCAACAGTCACAACCAACTACGTTACATATAGTACAAACCTAGAGTGGCAATCAATGCGTGAGGTTGCTGAATATATCAAATGATAGAATCGATAACAATATTTGAAAACTTTTAGCTAATCTTTCCACAGGTTGTTCCGGAAGTGCACTTCAGTTACAGCATAATTGAACATATTTATCTGATACTACCCGATTGGTAGCAGATATTGTAATTTATACTTTGCAGGTTCTTGAATCATATTTACATATTGACATTTCATTTAATTTGATATATTGTAACGAAGCGTTCCACAACAAACTTCGTTACAATAATATTTAAGCCAGCCCCTGCAAGTATGCAACGACCAGACACATACCCTCACACCCGCCGCACTGCATTCTTCACTCAACACCCGATTACACATACCGCACCATCACCACACCACATTTATTATTTGTATTTATGGCTTACATTAGCAATTATATTTTTTTTAAATATAATTAACACTATGTTAACGTAAGATATTTTATAAGTAAAAGCATATTTTCGTAGTATTTTCGTCTTCTGCTTCGAGTTGAATCAGAGTAAAACTGATAAAAAAGGGTCAAGCTACCAGTGTTACTGGCAAGAAGTCCCCCTCGAGTCAGAAGCGTCTTCCTTTTTTTAATTTATCCTCTCTCCTCCCCTTCAGGGTGTAGATGGGACAGGGTTAAACCCATTCGCAGCGTTAAAAGAAAAAAACTTTTCTCTCGCTTTCTCCTCTAGACGAGCGATTGGACACAGGGTTACTCGGGTAATCCAACCAAACTTCCTTATTTTGACAGCATTAGGACAGGGACGATTCCCACCAAAACTTTCCTCTCACTTTCTCCTCTAGACGAGCGATTGGACACAGGGTTACTCGGGTAATCCAACTAAACTTCCTAATTTTGACAGCATTAGGACAGGGACGATTCCCACCAAAACTTTCCACTCGCTTTCTCCTCTAGACAAGTGATTGGACATAGGGTTACTCGGGAGTAACCCACATATTTCCTGGTTTGCCGCCACCAGGACAGGGACGGATCCCACGGGTGCATACGCTGGTTCGATTTCGTTAAAATTTTGCTTAATATATATATTTATTAAATTTGTACCTTAGAACTAAGAAGGGAAAAAAAAATAATTAAATAAATAGTGTCGAAAATTAATCCAAAAGAAAGTTTTTCTTTTGCTTTCTTTATTACCACCCTGGACCCCACTGTAGCTACCCCAGCTGGGAAACAAAAAGTATCACAAATTGGCGCCCGAGCAGGGACCTTTAGGAAATTCGACCGAACTCCGACCGCCGACCGACCCGGAATTTTCAAAAGATCTCACCGACCATACCGACCGCACCCACCGCCGATCATCGATGTCCAGCAGCGGTACTCTTCCAGGCGTACACGTAGAGGACTACTCCGAACTTACCAACGTAAGCACCCCAGACGAAACCCCCGACAATCAGCTCCTCCAGCCCAGCCACAACATGCCCGGATCCAAGAACGAAGAACAAGCAGCCGATGACTACAATCCGTTTAAGAATCTCGGGTTCATCTCTTTTCTAAGAAAAGATGAGTTAACGGAGATGTTGACTGCCCGAAACTTGTCGACTGAAGGCAGGGTAGATGAGTTTCGGAAACGCCTCAGACAACACCTCAAGGAGATTCGCCATCACAAATCGACACAAAACTTGTGCGAACAATGGGCGGATTGCATTGAGCAGCGAGTCGAGTGAGTTTTAGCAGCCGAAGAACAGAAGCATACCGGAACTACGACCACCGAAGACGGAGCACCTACCAACGAACAAGAAGCTCAGACCAAATCTTCCGTAGCCAACGTGCCACCACCGAGAACAAACCAGCCACCGAGTGCGGTAACACCGTTAATGAACCCCTACCACTGTCCTACAACCAACCGATTCACTTCCCTCACATATGGGTATGCCAGGCACGAACCCGCTGCACTTCCCAATAGCCGACTGACCCTTAGCTACGAGGCAGAGGTGATGAACACCGTAAGGAAGTGGGGGCTGAGGTTCGATGCACCTACCAACGAACAAGAAGCTCAGACCAAATCTTCCGTAGCCAACGTGCCACCACCGAGAACAAACCAGCCACCGAGTGCGGTAACACCGTTAACGAACCCCTACCACTGTCCTACAACCAACCGATTCACTTCCCTCACATATGGGTATGCCAGGCACGAACCCGCTGCACATCCCAATAGCCGACTGACCCTTAGCTACGAGGCAGAGGTGATGAACACCGTAAGGAAGTGGGGGCTGAGGTTCGATTCGAGCGGAAATCCTCTCGAATTTATGGAGAGAGTTACGGAACTCACAAGGTGTTACAACATACCGCCGAACGACATGATACGAACCCTTCCGGAGTTGTTTAGGGGAACTGCGTTAGAGTGGCTACGCATAAAAGAAAACAGCTTCCGGACTTGGGAAGAATTTCGGACCGCATTCCTGCAACATTTCTTGCCAGCCCGTTACAGCCACCGACTGGAGGATGAAATCCTCCGTAAACGTCAAGGGCCACGAGAGAGAGCCAAGGAGTATATTCTGGCCATGCAGTACCTCATCCGGCAGCACCCCCGGATGACTATATCGGAAAACGTGGACCGGATTTTTGATAGTCTCCGCCCGGAGTGCCGCTACTACATTAAGCTTCGAGATTTCGACACATTAGACGAATTGGTGCTGCTGGCAGAAGAGTTCGAGGCTATCAGAACGGATGAACGGAACAGTTGACCCGCACCAGGACCCGCCCTTCATGCTCTACCAAATCCCCGAATACCCGCAGTCCCCGTCCTCTATGATAGACGGACGCATTGTTGGAACTGCAAGCAGAGGGGGCACCAGAAAGAGAATTGTCACCGACCTTTCCGTCTATTTTGTTCCCACTGTGGGGAAGACGGACGGTTGTCCAAAGATTGTCCATGTCGGTGGACACCCGTCGCCGTCGTGAATTCGCCCCCTGGAAAAGACCCCCGGCCTTTCGTAACACTCAAAATCGAAGGCATCACCTACCAAGCGTTATTGGACACCGGAGCCACTAAGACCTTCGTAGGTCAGGCGTTAAGGCAGCAGTTCAAGGAACTGGATTTTCCACTGACTAAACAGCACCGACCGATACACCTGGCCAACGGCGACCCCGTGGTTACCACCGAGCATTATGCTGTCACCCTCTCGTTGGGTGAGACCATGCTAGCTGGAGAGGTTACGTACATGCCTGCACTTGAGGAAGATGCCATTTTAGGTATGGATTTGCTTAAGCAGGCCGGATTACAAATTTCTTTGGGGGGCATGCCTGTGTCAGAAGGGAAAAACCCTCGACCACCGCAGCTAGATTCCATTTGCACGATCACCTCGAGCGAAGTGAATCAACAAGACCGCCTGGCAACATTTTTAGAAGAGGAACTGCCCAAGTTCGACCGGATTTCAGGCATGGCCAATGTACCGCCTCACCGCATACGACTTAAATCGGACGAACTTTTTAAGCAGCGGTACTACCCCCGCAACCCCGCCATGCAGAAGGTAATCGACGAAGAGGTCGACGAGCTTCTGAGAACGGGAAAAATCAGCCCATCAAAAAGCCCATATAGTTCGCCTATCGTTCTAGTACGAAAGAAAGGAGGAACTTGGCGAGTTTGTATCGACTTTCGGCAACTAAACGAGCTTTCTTTCAAAGACGCTTATCCACTTCCCTTTATAGTGGCGATTCTCGACAAGTTGCGAGGGGCGAAGTTCATCAGTACGATCGATTTAAAACAGGGGTACTGGCAGATTGCGCTAGATCCCACCTGTCGTCCATATACCAGGGGAGAAACCTTCTATAAGCTCTTTTAACGCTTAACCAGGTAACATAATAAGGCATATTGTATCTCTTTGTCTGTGCTTTTCCATAAAAGTGTTGAGGTTTTCCTCTGCACTGTTGGAACGGTCAGGCTTAGGTATGTCGTTAAAATTGTTGCTTGGAGCTTATGGAAGCATGGATGTGCCTATCCTCCACCTCCAAGTGGTCTCCCGGGAACAGTATAAATGAGAGGGAAATTGTTGTAAATTGTATGAGATTACTATAATTGCAGCTGTATTTCCTTGTCTATCCTTATATTGTTTCTTACTGGTAACGTAGTGCAGGGTAGTCCTGTATACGGCTAAGTGAGGAAGGTATTATCGTTATATGTCAGCTGGTTAGCAGCCTTCTCGGTCTGTTAGCTTGACGCATATAACTTGGGGATGGAGGTTCCCTGGTTGTAGGACCAAACCTCAAGTAGTTGTCATTATTTGGCTGCTCAAGCGTGTAAGCTACGTAAAGAAAAGCTACCACGGGGTTACAGAGGCCCACCTCCTTGAAAGGAGGTTCTGTAGCACTGGGAAATGGCGCCTTTTGGCAGCATCGTGGGGGCTGTGAGTTGACACTAGATAGAAGTTGTTAAGTTTGTTGTCAAGGTTAATAAGGCCTTGTATATTCAGATTATCATGTATGAGGTGAATTTACCTCAACTTCAAACTTCTCAACTTATGAAAAGTGATCATACCTATATATGATTCACTAATGGAGTGTAAACTCTAAATCCTCTCACTTAGGAATTCTAAGGTGACCGTGATGTGGAGATGGGTCCACCGTGAGATTAGGCCAAATAGGCAGGTGCTCACGTTAAGCCAATTGACATTTATTTCTGTCGTCCATATACCGCCTTCAACGTGCCGGGTAGAGGCTTATTTGAGTGGAATGTCATGCCTTGTGGGTTGCATTCAGCAGGAGCTACGTTCCAGAGGGCCATGGATTCCATATTCGGACCGGACATGCTTGACCATGTATTAGTATACCTGGACGACATAATCGTAATCAGCCAAACCTTTGAGGAACATCTACAGCATCTGTCCGAGGTGTTCCGCGAACTCCGCACTGCTAACCTGAGAATCAACACTGACAAATGCAACTTTTGTCGTGAAAGCCTGAAATACTTGGGACACGTCGTTAGTAAGGAAGGCATCCACACCGATCCCGACAAGATAACCGCCGTGCAAGAATTAAGAGCTCCCGCTAACATCAGAGAACTGCGTCGCGTTCTAGGAATTTGTTCTTGGTATCGGCGGTTCATAAAAGATTTTTCTGCAGTTGCCAGCCCGTTAACCGGACTTTTGAAGACAAACACCAAATGGAATTGGGGACCTGATCAACAGACGGCATTCGATGCATTTAAGGCGAAGTTAACCGAAGCCCCCGTGTTGGCTTGCCCCAACTTTAACCTCCCGTTCACCCTACAAACCGATGCCAGCAATTTCGGCTTAGGCATAGTGCTTACGCAGACTATCAACGGTCTTGAAAAAGTCATTGCTTATGCCAGCCGAACTTTAACGGAAGCAGAACAAAAGTACGCAGTCACGGAGAAAGAGTGTCTTGCGATTCTATGGGGAATTCGGAAGATGCGCCCATATTTGGAAGGGTACCACTTTCAAGTTGTCACCGATCACCATTCCTTGAAATGGCTGCACAAGCTAGAAAACCCTTCTGGTAGATTGGCCCGCTGGGCCCTAGAACTACAGCAGTACGATTTTGACATTCAATATCGTTAGGGAGCGATGAACGTCGTAGCAGACGCCCTTTCCCGAGACCCGCTACCCATTACCGAAGGAGATAGGTTAGCAACCGTTAGCGATCTTAAACCGACCTGGATCCAGAAAAAGAAAACCCAAGTAGAGGCCGACCCAGCCAAATATCCCGACTATCGAATCGAGGAGGGCCAACTTTTCCGGAGATTCGTTAGCACCCGTCCGTTGACCAATGCTCAAGGTTTTGACTGGAAGTTGTGCGTACCAGAAGACGACCGAGGAAGGATTTTATTTGAGAACCATGACGCTGTCACCGCCGGGCATTTGGGCATTTCTAAAACCATGTCGCGTATGTCAAGACGTTATTACTGGCCCGGCATGTTCCGTGATATAAATAAGTATGTGAGCAAATGTCAAACCTGCAACCGTTTTAAACCTTCTCAGCAAAAGCCTAGTGGCTTGATGTACACCATGCCTGTAGCAGAACCTTGGGAGGTAGTGTGAGCAGATTTCGTCGGGCCCTTACCAAGGTCCATGAAGGGGCACACTATGTTACACGTTATCACTGACAAATTTACCAAATGGATGGAGGCTGTTCCATTGGAGCTGCAACAACTCCTGGCTTGATCAAAGCAATAAGGGAGAGGGTGACCAACCGATTTGGAGTTCCGCGAACTTTCTTGTCAGATAACGGCTCACAGTTCACCAGCCACCAATTCCGGGAATTTTTAGCCGAGTTAGGTATTCAGCACCGCCTGACCGCCCCATATACCCCCCAAGAAAACCCGACGGAGAGAGTGAATAGGAGCTACAAAATCATGATCGCGCAGTACGTCCACGAGAACCAGCGTACTTGGGACGAGCACCTTGCTGAGTTATCTTTCGCGTTAAATACCAGCCGCCATGACTCTACAGGCTACTCACCAGCTATGCTCAATTTCGGGCGGGAGCTCAGAGCCCCCAACGAAGTCCGTGACAAATTTCCTGGAGACACGACCCCTGAAGCGCTAAGTGTGCGTCGAGAACGCATGAGCGCGTTGTATGAATTGGTTCGTTTAAATTTACAACGAGCTAGCCAAACCCAAGCCAAAGCGTACAACTTACGCCGACGTCCTTGGCGTCCAAGCATTGGTGAGCAGGTTTATCGGAAGTCCCGCGTGCTTTCTTCGGGAGTCAACTATTTCGCCGAAAAACTGGCACCCGATACGACGGACCTTACGAGGTGATTAAGTTTATTTCTCCAGTAATCGTCGCCTTAAAAAATAAAAACAACCGCAACAAGCAAAAAGAAAATTATATTCGGGCCCATGTAAGGGATTTAAAGGGATTCAATTGTGAAAATCATATAAATACCGCCGACCAAAACGTTTCGGTCATCAGTTCTTTTCCAACCATCGACCAGACAACTTCTTTCCGAAGAGCACCCCACCCGATAAACAACACCGTCCAGCGAACTCCCCTAGCAAGGAAACGTAAGTCCCCCGCCCGCAAACCGAACGCATCCACTCATATATCCCTTCTTAATAGAATGCGACCAACAAACAACACCGACCGACATCCAGCCGCAGGCCCGCTCCAGTCCGCCGAACCGCGCGCACGATCGCCCAGTCTCCGATTTAATCGCCTATCAGCCCTAGAACGGGTGCCTACCCGCGCAGCACCCACAGTCGCACCTAAACGCAGGATTGCTAAAATGCCGTCTCAAACCCCAGTGGACTCATGCGTTCCTCAGGTCCGGGACGAACTGTAGCTGAAGTAACACCAGTAAGTTCGGACGCACCAGCACCATCCAACCGCCCTCTACTACCGGTGATCACGGCAGTCCGGGTTATAGTCCCTAGCGGACCCAAACAAACTTCGGCAGAGGTCACTGCCATTTACCCATGCACGCCAGCACCATCCAGTCACGTCCCGTTACCCATGAGCACAGCCGGCCGAAATATGGTCATCGCTGGACCTCAGAATGGAAGCCGCCCACTCCATAATCCGCAAGATGGAGCCCGTTTCATCCCGGTCGGAGAAGAACCTCGCCAGAAGAGCACGGAAAAGGAGCCCTCGCGCTTCGACCCCTTCTTGGGGATTAACCTGAACGGCAGACAACTGCATCGCCGATTCTACATCGATCGACCGTGGGGTAGAGTCTCCGTGTGCCTAGATAAATAAAATGCACGACTGGGTCACACGAACTTGCTCTTATGATAAGCAATTGCATAGTGGCTGCATATATGGATATTAAAAAAATTAAATAATTTCGAAAATTCTTTTATTTTTTAAATTAGTTCAAGAGTTTTCTCGGAAAAACTAAGTATGCAATAAAATTTCAAAGCTATACGTCAATCTAGGAAAAAAAACATTGAAAATCGTTGGACCAGTTTTTTTTTTAAAGGTTATTTTTGAAAAACTTTTTCAAAAAATATTTTGAAATTTATTTGAGTATGCAAATATATGGCAATCTGTAGTTTACATTTGAAAAATAATTTAAAAAAAAATCAATGTACCCATTTCCAACATATTTTTTGAAAAAATTATAAAAAATCAAAAAAAAAAAGGTTTTTGAAAATTTTGAAATGCCATATTAATAAAATTATGAATGACTTCCTGTGGCCAAAATTTTATTGAAATCGAATGTATAGTTTACGAGAAAATTTGATTTGAAAATACTGGTTCTATGAGAGGTAACGTTATTAGACAAATTTTGAAAAAAAATTTCAAACCAAAAGATAGATTTTCTTGCAAAAATAGCATTCTGAAAGTTTTATCAAAATCGTTAGAGCCGTTTTTGAGAAAATCAATTTTTGTCTTCAAGATTGTATGGCAGGTGCCGTTATTTTTGGACCTAGAGCAAAAATAAAAAATTTGTTCCGAGGGACGGCCAAATAAATCCTAAATACCAAATTTGAAGCAAATCGGCCCACCCGTTCAGCCTCCAGAGGCGCGAACAGACATACAGACAGACAGACGGACGGAATTCCCAGACCCACTTTTTTCGACTTCTCCATCATCGTAATGTCATGTGTGATTGTTATCTCAAATTTTTTTTTCTGCACGAATCCATAACTTGCCTAATAGTACCTATAATTGTAAGTAAAAAGGCAGGAAGGCGTCGATGAAATTTAAGCAGTTTCACAAGATTATCGAGATTGGGAAATAAAATAGCAGCCAGATACCACGCCTTATGAATTACTGGTGACCGGATGGGACTTTTCAATAACATATTTTTTTTAAATAAATTTTTTTTAAGCATGTTGAAATATATTTTTTTTTATTCAATAATTTTCTTTAAAGAAAGAACCTTGAAATGAACCTATTCTTTGAAAAATTTTCCGTTAAATTAGTTTTTTGAAATCTTTTTTTTTAGTCTTAAAAACATTTTTGAAATAAACTACTCTTTTTGGAAAAAAATAGTTATACCAAAAGCTAAAATATTAACATCCGTATCTTCCAGATTGATACCGACGAGAAGGCACTCGTCCTCCGAAGAAAGGGGGGACTGTTACGAAGCGTTCCACAACAAACTTCGTTACAATAATATTTAAGCCAGCCCCTGCAAGTATGCAACGACCAGACACATACCCTCACACCCGCCGCACTGCATTCTTCACTCAACACCCGATTACACATACCGCACCATCACCACACCACATTTATTATTTGTATTTATGGCTTACATTAGCAATTATTTTTTTTTTAAATATAATTAACACTATGTTAACGTAAGATATTTTATAAGTAAAAGCATATTTTCGTAGTATTTTCGTCTTCTGCTTCGAGTTGAATCAGAGTAAAACTGATAAAAAAGGGTCAAGCTACCAGTGTTACTGGCAAGAAGTCCCCCTCGAGTCAGAAGCGTCTTCCTTTTTTTTATTTATCCTCTCTCCTCCCCTTCAGGGTGTAGATGGGACAGGGTTAAACCCATTCGCCGCGTTAAAGGAAAAAAACTTTCCTCTCGCTTTCTCCTCTAGACGAGCGATTGGACACAGGGTTACTCGTGTAATCCAACCAAACTTCCTAATTTTGACAGCATTAGGACAGGGACGATTCCCACCAAAACTTTCCTCTCGCTTTCTCCTCTAGACGAGCGATTGGACACAGGGTTACTCGGGTAATCCAACTAAACTTCCTAATTTTGACAGCATTAGGACAGGGACGATTCCCACCAAAACTTTCCTCTCGCTTTCTCCTCAAGACAAGTGATTGGACACAGGGTTACTCGGGAGTAACCCACATATTTCCTGGTTTGCCGCCACCAGGACAGGGACGGATCCCACGGGTGCATACGCTGGTTCGATTTCGTTAAAATTTTGCTTAATATATATATTTATTAAATTTGTACCTTAGAACTAAGAAGGGAAAAAAAAATAATTAAATAAATAGTGTCGAAAATTAATCCAAAATAAAGTTTTTCTTTTGCTTTCTTTATTACCACCCTGGACCCCACTGTAGCTACCAAAGCTGGGAAACAAAAAGCATCACAATATACATATATTTACTCGATTGCATGATTGAAGACGAACTTCATGCATGGTACTTTGACTATATTGGTATTGATTTTTGTGTTGTTCTGGGTTTATATTTTGGTACAATTTCATGCTGCATACATTTTGCTTACCCATTATAAGATCCTTAATTCTCAGATCAGTTTTGTTACCGTGTTTTATGTAAAAGATCCAAGCAGTGATGGAAAAAGGCTTACTATTGTACTGAATTCAGTACAATTTGATTTTCTCAGTACGTAAGTACATCTTTGCCATTTTCAGTACAATTTTGAATCGTCGGTACAAAATGTTCACTTATCTTCACTAAAAAAGTCTATGTGCGATGCGAACATACCCAAAGCGCAATTAATTATTATCAAACTGCTTCTTCATTTTTGTTCGGTATCGTTTGACAAGTCATCATGGAAAGACTCACTACTCCCACCAAAACAGGGTCTCCAAATAGATCGCTGTATTATTGGACAAATTTAATGCAAGTTCGGTGTCTTATCGTGAAATTTTGTTTAGTGATGAAGTCCATTTCTGGCTCAATTTCTACGTTAAGGGCCAATTATAGCGATACGGAAAACCAAACCGAAAAAAAATTCAAATGGATAATTTAGTATCTATGTTATGGTTGGATTTAAAAAACAAATGCTACACTGATCGATGGCATTTAACTCAAAGAATTTTTTTTGCTTATACAATTTTTAATCGAATTAATACTTTTTGTTAAAAATGTCATTTTTTTTATTTTTCTTTTATATGTATAGCAGAAAATTAAATAAATAAATTTTTAACAAAAAGTATCTACAAGTTCAATTCAAATCTTTATTTGCAAAATAAATTATCTGAGTTGGTTGCCATCGATCAGTGTAGCATTTGTGTTTGGAATCGAACCATAACATACTAATTTCTCCATTTGAAAACTTTTTCTGTTTGGTTTTCCGAATTGCTATTACTGACCCCTTAATACAAAAAAATCGACGTATTTGGGCTGATGTACCTGAAGAGTACCAAGAACTACCATTAGGTATACTTAACATCCAGAAATACCACGGTATGGACTGGTGGAATCATTGTTCCATATTTCTTCAGAATCAGAATGTTACCGTCATGGTAAGGCTCGACTCACGACCAGGTCACGCGGCCAATGAGCTCGTCTACGAAGCATGCAAGTGCGCGCATGAGGCGAGCGACCAAACTCATATAAAACCTGGCCACCCTGTCCGTGACCTGGCCGCCTAGTACGCGCCTAGCCTACTGTTGACTCGCCAATGTTAACGGACTACGTGCTTCCTGAAACTCAAGCTCATGGTCTCGTTGGACCTTCCGAATGGAACGGCTCAGACGTAGTCGTGGCCAACATTTACATAATATCATTTTTAAAAACTGAATGAGATGAATTGTACTGAAAAACTTTTACAACGTGGGTAAAAGGCAGTCGAAAAGTCAGTCAGCGAAGCAACGAATCAACTAGATACAGGAAAATAAAACAAATTGCACGACTGGGTCGTACGAACTTGCTCTAGTTTGTTAAAATGGTCTTGGGCCTTATGATTTTGGGAAAAAAGCATTGAAAAAATCTTATGAAATTTTATTATTCACTTGAAAATCAAAAGTTAAAACGCTTTTTGGGAAAAAAGGCCATCAGATTTCTTTTACTTTTTTTTTGAATTTTAAGGCATAGGAATTTCTTTTTCAAAATCTGTTTACCAACTTATTACACTTCAATATCATCCGATGATGTAGAGTTTTTCAAAACTGAAAACTTGTTTAAGAGAAGTGATAGGTGATAGAAGTGAAAAAAGGGTGATCATTTAATTTATGATACTACAAACCATGCGGTTAATTGATATAAACAATAAAATACAAAACAAAATGCAAATTTTAATTTTATTGATTTTATTTTGTTATTTTTGATAATTTAATTAATTTCACAACATTATTTAATAAATTAAAGCGACGCGCGTTTCGGACAAATGTCCATCATCGGGCTTAAACTTCAAAACTCTGCGGTTAATGGCACACAATCTGAAATTGTCGTGGAATTCACCATTAGTTACCTACATTAGGCACCAGTTCTATGAAAGTTACAATTTACAAATGGCCTTACTGTGATACGGGAATCCGTACGTTATTAATTTAGTTATTAGAATGAAGTTCATTTATTTGTAATTATGTTACCTTAATACCTCTGTATAACAAAAATGAATTGTTCTTTTTTGTTTTGTTCTTTGTTGATAAATAAATTTTATTTTTGAATTTGTGTGTTTATTTTACCTATCAATATAAAAGAACTCAGTACTTTTTGGTCTTTTTCAGTACAATTTTGTATAAGCGCTCAGTACAATCGACAAAAGTCGATTTCCATCACCATCCAGGTATTCAATTATAGAATACCTTCTGTCCGAAAAAATTGAATTTTCCATTATTGATTTGTTTGAAATAGTAAATTACATTTTTTACTTTTACGAACCTTTCTTTTTTTTGTATTCGGTTCGCGATTCGAGTCAACCCTGAATAATTACATGAAATTATTCCTTGCGTTTATGGAAGTTTCTTGTATTCCCTTTTCATATAACAAGGTTGATACTTTCTTCAGGTTTTTAAGAAAGGCAATGGTCCTATTATTGAAATATAAATGCGACTTTGTATTTAAAATAGATTTAGTGTTTTGATAAGAATTCTGATTATTCATATTAGATTATTTTTCAAAAACCTATTATAGTTTTCATGAAATTAAAGTTAGTTGTTGTACAGCTAAGACAAGTTCAAGTATAACTTTCCTCTTAAACTTTACTTTGTATTATTTTTAACTATTAATATGCATCAATATTTAGACACCGTGTTAGTCCATAAGAAAAATTTTAATAAATAAGATTTATTTTATAACGTTTACTGAAACAATTTTGCATTTGAATTTCAATTTATTATGAAGATTCTACAGGTTTCTCGTTATGTTTGAGTGAGATAATTCTAGGGAGGGTTGTAATCCTCACACTTCCTTCAGGTGGAACAAAACAATGTACAAGTAGATACTCTTACGGAGTATTATAGTTGCAACAGTGGAGATATGAGTTCTGGTCTCATGGCAATATTTTGCTTGCTTATGCTTATCTGGGGCTGTCCAACAATAGTGTTGAGTCGTGGGGACTCACAGGTCCGCGGTCGACCAAGGTCGTAGGCGAGAGAGTTCGTTTTCGCTTATGGATTGGGTGGGTTGAGAGACCAGGAGGATCGATCAACACGTTTGATCCTCCCTCCCCGCAATGTTAGTCACCTCTTCCACATTCTGCAATACATCGTGGCATCAGAATGATAGGAAGGTGATAAATAAGCCATGCAACCACAGCCATCTATGGTTTGCTCTCACACGCATACTTACGAGTTATGTTCGACGGGTTAGTTTAATAATTCAGTCCCGATTCTTTTCTTCTGAACTATAACCACTCATAATAAGAGGTGCAATTGTGGATCATCCTTTCTTTTCAATTAATTCTTCTCAAACTTGTCGACATTGATTATGAGGGCCCTTAAGCAGTTTAACATTTCATATTCGAACTCGCACACCATGAGTTCAACGGTCGGCAGAAAAAAAAGAGGTAACACCGGTCAAGTAGATCCCGGAGCAAGTGCCCACGGCCTGGCTGAGCTGCTTGTGGCTAGGGTGCTGCCGGCCACTGCGACGGTCGATCTCGGCCACAGTTCTACGTTGTCGCATGCCGTTCTTACCGACTGTTCTTTACGAACGGTTGATGAGAAAGGGGGCGTTGCCGGCATAGGATCGCTTCCGTCCCTTCGATACAGAATTAAGTAGCTGTGGCTAGTTTAGTGTATGCGATCTGAAGTGAAGTCTTTGGAAATGTAAACGCTGTTATTAACTTTAGCATTTCGATACTAGTTACGAGTGAGGGAGCTGAGTAGAGTCATGGTGCCAGGTGTAGGCTACGACACGATACAGCTGCAAGAAGAACACCGATTGCTTGTAGCGGATAAGTGCGGACATGCTGGCAGGTACTCTCTAGGCTGTTCCACGGGGTTTTGTGGTCAGTACCTAGGATACGCTGTCAGATGGTTCGTTCTTCTGTGATGGAGATGGAGATGGAATTTGAAGAATTGGAAGAGGAGCATGGAGAGCAGGGTGCCGTGTTAGCGAAGTGTAAGTATGTCTTTTATAAGGATGCTGGATACACCGATACATGGGCGATTGACGATGGAGAAGCGGCTCCTTTGTATAGGAGTCAAGGAGGTATAGGGGTGCTTGTCTCTTCCGGCTTCCTCTTTGGTTGGTGCTGTTGATAGGGTATTGGTTCGGATCTCGGATATTCATAGGATATTTGGGTGAAGGGATTGGTGTCCGTTGACAAGTGCAGGTGGTGTTTTAAAATTCTACATTTTAATTCCATTTATTTACGTTACAGATGGCGCCCAACGTGGGGCCCGAATTAGTCAAGGAGACAAGATTATAATTGATTTAAGTTAGGTCGATTCTGAGTATCATGGTTGGAAGTTAAAAATTTTTGAGATTTTTTTTACACAATTTTGCAGTTTTTGAGTTAAAGCTATTTGTTTATTGTTCATGTCTCTTAGATGGGGGAACTCCATCGAGGTTATTGGCGTAGGCACTATTTTGTCCAGTGTTTTAGTAAATTCTTTCATGAGTCAGCTGTTGCATTAGGTCTACCCAATTCTCTCTACCTCTTGTCACTCGAATATGTCTTCGATCTCTGTCCGGATTGAGCTGTTGTTTGCTTGGTCGTCAGTTGCTGAGGAGTTGACATGTCCAATAAGTGAAGTCTGAGATTCTGGTCGTAGGAGAGTAGATTGAGCAGGTCTTCTGACCGGTGGTTGGTGCTTTTTGCCTGACGCACGTCAGCTGCAGAAGCTGGTCACTCGCTCGAATACGACCCAATTTGTTTCAACTACAAATCAACTTATCTTTTGGTATCACTATACTACCTAGTTTGTTTTAGAAGGTTATAGTAATTTTTGATAGATGTTAGGAAGTGACGGTGTGCAACGAGACATGAAGCGCTAACCGGTAGTTGGAGTTTCATACCCGATGTACGTCTGTAGTAGCGTTATGTCGCCTTCGCATACCTGATCAACTTTTCGTTTAAAAGAAATTGCCTTTTCTATGCTTTAGAACGCCGTAATGTATTAAGTCTACACACACTAATGATTTTCTTTTTGTTGAGTATTCCGTCAATCAAGTTGAGACGTAACTTCTCGATTGGACGTGTAGCTGGGATAGAGCCCGCAATTACAGATTATAGTTTATTTTTTTGATTACAGTTTTGGGATAGAGCCCGCCATTAGAATTTCTTGGATTTTTGGGATAGAGCCCGTGTTTAGAATCCGCAGTTATAGTTTACAGTTATTGGGATAGAACCCGCATTGATTAAGTATAATTTTTGATATTCGACATTTAGATTATTGAGTACCGAACGAAATTTGAAGTGTTAATTAAGTATCAATATTCAGCTTTTGAATTTAGTTATTAGAATCGAACAAACATTCTAGGAATATATCTAGCTTTGAGGAAGTTTTGAAGTACTTTCCTTAGAAGCCTATAAGTATACAATCACTCTTAGTATAAAGCACTTTAAAATTTACACAACTTTTACCCTTTTTGAATTACGTTACTGACATAATATATCCGTTAGAGGTTTTGCTCACGGTGTATTTGAAAATTTCCCGCATTCACGTTTGACTTACCTTTTCTTATTATTGTTATATTTCTTGAGTAGTATCCGTTCGAGGAATTTCTCACGAGCTACCACGTTTTATTTTTTTTGGTCTCCTGATTTACACGTCTGATTATTATCCGTCCGTTGAATGAGCAACTCAGGTCGTAAGAGAGCCGTTAAGAGTACTTACATTTCAAAGTACAAAGACTTTATAGTCATTGCTCCAGGGGCACCAAAACCCAAACCTGGTCGTAACCAGAATGATCTGGTAGACAATCAGTCCAACGATGGAGGCAGTCAGGTCAAAGATAACATCATCGACAGAAGTATCGAAGTAGATAACGATGAATTGAAGGCAGCAGAAGAATGCAACTCCGCAAAGACGTAGCTGATCATACAGCCTAAATTCAGCAGGTAGTTTCTGCTACATAGAGTCAATGATAGACAATTTATGGCAGAGGCATTAGCTAAGAGTCATGCACGTCTGCTTGAGCAGGTTGCACAACTACTCCAAAACCGTACTGTCAAAACTACTCAGCCTACCGCTCCTCCGAGACCATCTGCTCCACCTACTGCCTTTTCCACGCAAAAAATCACACGGCAGGTCAACTTAGCCGACCCAGACACTACACGTGTCGTGAATCTAAATGTCCCTTCTGGTCCAACCACGTCAAGGCATATTCAGCCCGCGTTTCCGCCAATCGACGAAGGCTTGGCAAACCGAACCACCCCAAATTACGAGCCAGCCAGAGTGCCACCTTTGCCGGACGTTAATCCAGCCCAAATGTCTCTAGGCTCGAACTTAGATGAGTTCATGACGCGTTTAAACGCGGTCAATCTTAACGATACCCCGTCCACGTCGCCACATAGGCCACCACAGTCAAACGTTACATCAGTGAACCGAGTCCATTAATTCCACAAGTGGGGATTGAAATTCGATGGTAGGAATATGTCGGTCGACGAATTCTTGCTCCGCCTCGATTGTATTCAATACAGTTATGGTGTGCCGTGGTATGATATTGCTACGAACTTTTATCATTTCGTGTCAGGCTCCGTAGAGTTTATAATTGGAATTAATATGGGCCTATACTGCACGGCTGAAATTAGTTTCGTCAAAGTTGAATCTTTTGTGTTTAGTTTTTCAAAATGGTAAGTGATTTTTGTGTTGTATATTCAAATGTTCGTGGGCTAAGAAAGAATTTCTTTTCTGTGTACGCCCATACTGTGCAATACAGGCCAGCTGTTTTGGCATTAAGTGAAACCCAGGTTGGACAGAATACTGATTTATCAGAATTTTGTTTGTTTGGATATAACTTAGTGCCATTACTTTTTTCCCACCATGGTCTTGTCGTTTATGTTAGGACTGATATTGCTTGCCAGAGCCTTCCCCAATATGGGCATTGTTCTAATACGAACTTTAACTTCCTGTGGCTCAAATTCACTGTCCGCAAGCATATCATTCATTACTGTTTTCTTTACAGGAGTCCGAATCTTGACAGCATGTCTACTTGTGATGAGTTAGATGTTTTGTCAGATTCAATTTCCCGAATTGTTTCCCATTGTCCTCACACTGAAGTCGTGATTACGGGTGACTTCAATGTACACAATTCAAGTTGGCTCCGATATTCTGGCCAGACAACACTCGAAGGAAGGTATACCGAGATCTTTGCTGAGTATAACCATCTTACCCAGCTTGTCGATGAGCCTACTCGTATACCGGATGTTGATGGGCATTCCGCCCATACTCTTGACTTGTTCCTTACTTCCCATCCTGATAAATATACTATTAAAGTAACTTCTCCATTTGGCACCTCGGACCATTGTGTCATTTCAGCTAATTTCTCGATCTCCAACCATCCAGTTAAAGAAAAAATTCCCACTAGGACCGTTTGGCAATACGAGAAAGCCAACTGGGACGGTCTGAATAATTTCTTTCGCAACTTTAACTGGTCATTATGCTTCCTCGATAAGGACATTGATGCCAGTGCTGAAATGATTACAGAAGTGATTTTTCTTGGAATGAGAACTTTTGTCCCTCACAGAACAAAATGTATCAAACTAAAAGAAAAGTCTGGGTTTACCGAAGAGTGTAAAGAAGCTATCAGGTTGAAAGAAGTAAGCTTCCGATCCTACAAAGCCAACCCAACTGAGGAAAATCGGAAGAAACACAAACAAGTTAGGAACTCGTGCAACTCCGTTATACACAAAACGAAATTTTTACATGACCAGAAGTTACGGCAAAAAATTCTGCAATGTCCCAAAGGCAGTAAAAACTTCTGGTCATTTGTAAAAAATGTCAAGAACTCAACGTCATCATCAGTTCCAACGCTCATCGTCGACGATAAACCTATTGTCAGCTCTTCAGAGAAGGCAAATATGCTCGCAGCTCATTTTGCTGCAAGTTCTACGTTGCCTGCAAGCAACAATGCCCCTCCTGTACTTGAGAACGTTAATTCTTCTATGGGACAGATATTTTTCCGCACTCGTACAGTAGCAAGAGTACTTCAAGATCTTGATATACACAAATCCGCTGGCCCAGATGGTATAACCCCTATTCTTCTGAAGAAGTGTTCTTCATCTCTGGCAAAACCACTGCGTAAGCTTTTCCATCGCTCCTATCGTTCAGGAATCTTTCCTAGTAGATGGAAAACAGCATTTGTCCAGCCCGTCCCAAAAAAAGGTGATTCCTCCTCCCCCTCCTCCTACCGACCAATTGCACTTACGTCCCTTCTTTCCAAGGTCATGGAAACGCTGATAAATCGTCAGCTCAAGAAATATCTCGAAGATCGGGAGCTTTTAAATAACCGGCAATACGGCTTTCGCAGCAATCGTTCCACTGGTGATCTGATGGCATATCTCACCGAACAGTGGAACAAATCTGTGCATCGCTTTGGCGAAAGCAAGATTATTGCGCTTGATATTTCAAAGGCATTTGATAGAGTTTGGCATGAAGCTCTTTTATCGAAAATGCGTGCATTTGGTATCGATGATACTCTTATTCGTTGGATTAGAAGCTATCTTCTGGACCGTTCAATACAAGTTGTATTAGACGGTTTCAAGTCTGATCTCCACAAAATAAATGCTGGTGTGCCCCAGGGCTCCGTTCTGTCTCCGACTCTCTTTCTCATTTTTATAAATGATCTCTTGTCTGTGACTTCTAATCCATTAAATTGTTTTGCTGACGACTCAACCCTCAGCTTTTCATATACGTTTGATAATTCACGGCCTTCGCCTTCGGACGTGTTATCACAACGAAATCGTATGATAAGCTCGTTAAACTCCGATTTAAACAGCATTGTGAATTGGGGTACTAGAAATCGTGTGGAGTTTAATGCGTCGAAAACTCAATGCTGTCTTTTGTCGTTGAAGCTAAACATACCCCCTATGGGGGGTACCATGAATGGTACTTGCATCGAGGAGGCCGAAAAGCTATCAGTACTCGGTATGTGTATCAGTGAAAATCTTCGTTGGAATGATCATATACTTGAGATTGCCAAGAATGCAGCAAGATGCTTAGGCTTTCTTAATAGATGCAAGAAGTTTTTCACCCCTTCTGATCTGGCTACAATTTACAAAGCGTTTATACGCCCTAAACTCGAGTATAACTCCCATCTCTGGGCAGGTGCTTCTCAAACTTTTCTTCACCTGCTCGACAGAGTTCAGAAAAAAGCGTTAAAATTGATAGGAGAGAGAAGCATTATGGAAACATTTCCGTCACTTGAACATCGTCGAAATGTCTCATGTCTTTCCTTATTTTACAGATTCTTTTACAAAAAATGCTCACTCGAGGTAGCCAGTTGCGTTCCACCCCTTAAACATTTCCCCCGTAATACTCGTCTTGCTAGGAACGCTCATCAGTTTACACTTGAGCCCAATTTCGGACGTACCGTGAAATATAGAGATTCTTTCTTTAGCCGTACAACACGAATGTGGAATGGATTGCCTGGCACAATTTTTCCTTGCCATTTTGATCTTCAAACATTCAAGATCAATGTTCATCGACACCTCCTTTCCCTCCCTTCCTAACTTCCTATCGCTCGTGCTGTGACTTATCATTAAAAGGGCTATAACAAACCCCTTGAGCGCGTGTGCATTATAAAAAAAAAAAAAAAAAAAAAAGTCATGGTACTGGGTGTACCTGAAAAGCAACAAGCACACTACGTGGGAAGAGTTGAAAACTGCTTTGGTTGAGCAATACCGCAGTTTGGAGACTGACACAGAGCTCTTCAGAAAGCTTTCAGATCGCAAAATGTTGAATGGTGAGTCTTTCAATGACTTCTACGACGCCGTTCTACACCTGAACTCCAGGATGCGTGTTGCCAGACCTGAAAGAGAGCTCATCGAGATAATTAAAACCAATGTCCGAAATCGTATGAGTGAGCTTCTGATCACTTATAGTCCGTCCAGCTTAAGGCAATTAGCCTATTGTTGTCGAGCTATCGAGAAAGCTCAATCTCAGTATGAGAACACACGTCCGAGTTTCGTGCCAAGTGCACAGCGTCCACCTGCAAGGCGATACGTTAACGAGATTGAAGAGGAGCCTTGTCAGGATTTAACTGTGGCATTGCGCACTACAAGTATCGAAGCGATCCAGAGGGATCGTAAGTTGCAGAAATGCTGGAATTGCCAAGTCCTTGGCCATAATTTCCGTGATTGCGCTAAACCGATAGACAAAATATTTTGTTTCCGATGCGGATGAGCTGATGCCTATAGCCCGACTTGTCCGAAATGTTTAGCGGGAAACGAAAGGAGGAACAACCCATCAACCAGGGGGGTTCGCTCCGATAAGACGTACCCGGAGTTCAAGTGTCCAAGCCGACAAAGCCTCTTGAACTTCCGAAAATCTCAATTTTAAAGCCACACAAGAACAATAATGAATTACAAGACAAAATTAACAATGATTGTAGAACAATCCCTATTTTAATTGAAGAAACCAATCCCAGTACAATTTTGAATTTTAAAGATAACTTACCAGAACCATTATATAGGAAACCATTTCATGAACGATTACGCAATTATATTGAAGTGCGTAATAGAATTGTCACCTTCCCAGAGTTGTCCAAACGGGTACGACGAACAAGGGAGCGCTTCCATCGGAAGCGGATTACTTATCGTAACATCGCTTCAGCAACCATAGGCCGAGAATCGAATGACCCACATCCTTATGTGACGGTTGGTCTATTCGACGATAAATTCTTGGGTCTGCTCGATTTAGGGGCAAGCATAAGTTGCTTAGGCACCGACATCCTTCCCTATTTGTAATAGAAAAATGTAACGATAAGGAAGGTAGAGACAACCGTGTCCACGGCCGATGGACACAAGCAATCCATAGTGGGAGTGATCACTACGGTGATCCAGTACAAAGGAGAGACAAGAGATATCGATCTTTATATTGTGCCGTCTTTAAGCCAACGTCTATATTTAGGCGTTGACTTTTGGCAAAAATTCCAGATCGCACCACATATAATTGCGGGTCTTTCAGGAATTACGACCGGTGGGCCAGATGAGAGACCCACCAACTAAATAAAGTTGAATCATGAGGAGTCTAAACGACTAGAAGCTGTTGTTCTTAGATTTCCTTCTTTCGCAGTCAATGGACTCGGGAAGACAAATCTAGTGCAACATTATATAGACACGGGCGATGCCGTACCAATAAAGCAAAGGTACTATCCCGTTTCTCCGGCGATACAAACCCTTATGTATGCGGAGTTAGACCGTATGCTTTCGTTGGGAGTCATCGAGGAAAGTTCCAGCGCATGGAGTTCCCCAGTGGTGCTTGTTCGCAAGCCTGGTAAGAACCGATTGTGTCTGGACTTTTGGAAGGTGAACTCTGTGACCAAGAAAGATGCTCGTCCGATTGCGCATATAGAGGGGCTGCTGGCACGTCTGACAGAGACACGTTATATTTCTAGCGTGGATCTGAAGGATGCGTTTTGGCAGATACCGCTGGAGAAAAGTTCGAGGGAGAAGAAAGCTTTTACGGTAAACGGCCGACCACTGTACCAATTTAAGGTCATGCCTTTCGGTCTATGTAATGCGGCACAAAGTTTGAGTTAACTGATGAGTCGCGTAATCCCATCAGGATTACGAGATCAAGTATTTGTGTACTTGGACGATCTATTGGTTGTGTCAAGGGATTTCGACGAACACATACAGACTCTGGATATAGTCACTATCTCGGTCTGACGATAAACGTCGAGAAGTCGAAGTTTTGTTTTGATGAACTTCACTATCTCGGTTATAAGGTCGGTCAGGGTTGCTTGAAAGCTGATTCTGACAAGATTTCAGCAATTACTAGCTTTCCGTTACCAACCACAACTCGCCAAGTTCGCCGATTCCTCAGTATGGCAGATTGGTATCGACGGTTTGTGAAAGATTTCAGCACCCTACTATGCGACTCCAAGGCTTCCATTTTGTGGTGGAGCATAGAAAGGGAACATTGAATGTCGTGCCAGACGCTCTATCCAGAGCTTATGAAGACGATGAGTTGACAGTGTCAGCTTACCTTTCATGTCTACCACAGATCGGAACCTCGGAGGTACTCCACATTGATCTTGAGGATCCGTCCGTTAAGTCCGAAGGTTATCTTGATATTATCAGTCATATCAGGAAGGAGCAGGAGCGGTTACCTGTCGGAGGGGTATGTATACAAACGCACTAAACATGCGGTTGGTAATCCCTTGACCGACGATCTAACTTGGAAGTTGTGGGTTCCATCAGAGATGACGGAATCTCTGATCTCATTGGCTCACAATCTGCCGCGCGCTTCGCATGGTGGGGTGGTGAAGACAATTTATCGGTTAAGAGACAGATTCTACTGGCCAGTTATGTTCACTCAGGTCAAACTATACGTGGACCTGTGTGAGGCATGCAAGAACAGTAAAGCAGCCAACATGACTTAAAGAGCTGAGATGGAAAACAGTTTCGAGTTGGATAGGCCGTTTCAACATTTGTATGTTGACTTTCTCGGGCCGTACCCACAGTCAAGATCCGGAAATTTTTACATCGTTATTGTATTAGATCAGTTAACCAAATTCGTCTTCATCAAACCACTGTGCACGGGAACAGCCGCGAGCGTGAACAAATTCTTTAAAGATGACGTTTTCTTGATTTACGGAGTACCAGAGAGTATACTCTCTGATAATGGTACACAATTCATTGGGAAGGAGTTCCAAAAACTCAGTGATGTTTTCGGGGTCAAACATTACCGAACGGCAGTGTATGCTCCCCAGTCAAATGCTAGTAAACGAGTAAACCATTCAATATTAGCGGCCATACGGTCGTACGTCAATCCTCGCCAGATGGATTGGGATGCCCATCTGTCTTCGATCACTAGTGCCCTGCGTACGACAGTGCATTCAACTCTTTCAATGTCCCCATACGAAGCCTTATTCGGGCAACGCATGATAGAGCACGGGGCAGATTATCGTTTGTTGAGAGTTGGGTGGACTGAACTGCTCGGAGATAGATTGGCTTCCCAAAGTCGCCAAGATGAATATCATTCACTCGTATTTAAAACAAGCATTGATAAAGACTGACGAAGCATATGAGAAAAACTATAATCTTCGGAGTATGAACGTAACATTCAAAGTAGGTGATGAAATCTATAAAAGAAATCATGTCTAAAGCGACGCAACTAAACATCTAAGTGCAAAATTATGCCCTTAATTCATAAAAGTTCGTGTGAGCCGAGTGGTTGGTAACAACTTGTATGAAGTGGAGGACAGGCGAGGACACAAGACAACGTGTCATACTAAAGATCTAAAGAGATAGTTCTTTAAAAAAAAAAAAAAAAAAAAAAAAAAACCGCAGATTTACATCTACACCACGGACTTATATTAAAATAACCTGACTTTCCCTTATTTAATTTTTTTTTAATTGACGAATCTTAAAATAATTTTCAGATAACATATATCCGAGTGCACCGAAGTGCTCTCAGAAACACAGATTATGCATAAAGCAAATTTTTTTTGTATGCCCGGCTCTCAGCTGTGCATGAGACTCTTGGTTGAACTTACAACCTACACCATTTGGTGTATTTCAGATGACCAACAGAGTGCTCCAGCGAAGTCAGAATACACATCGTGTTAAAAAAAAAAATTTTTTTTTGTCTTCGACCGACTAGACGTAAAAGAGTCGCAGTGTCTTTACGATTCGACGAGCGAGAGGACTATGAGTACTAAATTCAGTTTGCGAGAAGTTCTCCTTTTCTTGGAAATTAGACTAAGTGGACTTAGTCGAAATTCCAAGTTTTGTAGGGAAAACTTTCTCGCCAGTCATTGGCAAAAGCGAACGCCACTGGTGCCATCTACTCGCAAAACATCCATCTTACTCACAACGTGCTGAACGCACTCAATGGAATCCACCAAAGAAGGTTCCACAAAAAGGAATCCAATTTCAAAATGGATTCCACGTCCAAAACAGGTTCCACTAATTTTCCAGGCTACACAAGCCTTCTAGAATGTTCTCGTTCCAACATTTCTTTGGAAAGCCACAATGGAACGATAAACGTATTTCGAACTAGTTCAGTTTATACCCCGTGCGCACCCAAAATTACTGGTGAAATGATTACACCAGTTACGGTATAAGAACAGAGACACCCATGACGTAGATAATGACAAACCTGCAAAATATGACAGATGGTCACCAAGTAACAAATTGAGTAGAGTAGACGATGCGGTCGATTGCTCACATCGATTTGACACTGTACTCGCACTACCACAGTATCAGTCTATTGCTCATAGTTTTGTAGGGACATGTCTAAAATGTCCTAAAGTCCATGCAAGTGCAACTCCAAAATCGAGAAAACCCGAAAACTGACCGCAAAAAAAACGAAATAAAGCTAATGTTACATCTTTTATTACCAGTTAGGGAATCAAGACAATTAGTTCGGTTGACGCTCACGAAAGTATTATACACTTGATCCCATGAGAAGAATAACTGCAAATATTTAGTTCACCATGAGGAAAAATATGGTGACAATCAGTCGTTACACAAATGACACCTATTCAGCACCAACAATTCACACTTGACATCTGCCAAATTGAACTTGTCATTGAACCCGTACCGCATTTCAGAATTCACTTAATAGAATATGTCCATCTACGTGCTGAATGAAGGTACTAGCGCTACTTTGACAGTCCCTTGTTTTATTTTCCTCTGGACACAAGTAACTTCGATATAACCAGGACAGGTTTTAAAAGTGGTAAGATTCTTTCTATTTTATATCGGGAACAATACCTAATTAGCCATTCAGCCTATCCAAAACCTCACCACAAACAATTCCACCCAAAATGTCCATTCTGACAAAAGTATTTGAAAACTAAAATTCATGTTCGGCAAATATGAGCAGTGAGCATAGACCCTTAACGCTCCCTGTCACACGCCATCTGCATTGCCAACAAAGAAACGAATCAAATACTGGAAAGAGGAAATATATTGGGAAACAGGGCGTTGGCTATATGGAAAGTGGTTGTGTGGACTGAATAATTATTTCTAGACTTCATTTTGAAGACACCATTTATACGAAGAACATCTATAGAACAATTCTCATAAAAAGAAAAGTTTTTTTTACGACGCAGTAGTGCCGCGCCCCATTTTTCCGTCTGGTAATTAGAATTATCTAATTACACAGACGTTTAAAGATAATTCGATAAAATAAATTGGATTCAACCATAATCAAAGGTAAGGGCAGCAATATTTATTAGTCATCGATGCAAAATTTGTTTCATATTTGCTTCGATGGCTGATAAGAATTGACCACGCCACATGGCAGACACGCTAACGTGAATTTCCTTTATTATTTCCTTAGGAATGTATATACGTTCGAACGAGGAGGAATAGGAGCTTAAGATCCTAGGGCAGGCGAGGCTGCGACAATTTTTTTTATTGCATCCTGGACATACCTGGCAGGGTATACTCAGCAGCGAAATTGTTTTTTTTTACTTGTGGCTACTTCTGCATCCATGTGCGGAGGCCCTGTGGAGCATTACACACTTATATAAATACTTAAATATACATGTTGGTACATACCATGCCTGAACATTGATGTGGTGTGAACTTTTTTTTTTTTTGATCTTCCATCATACCACTCACCTCAGCCTCCACGTGCGCCCTGGCAAGGGTATTGCTAAAGATTCAAGTCTTCATTTGGGGTACGCTTTCGAGCAAGCGTCGTGCGTTGATCCGCTCGCCGGCTTGCCGACGTTTCCGACATCATCAGCGACATATCCCCCGCCTTCCTTCAACACGTCACCTCGTGGAGTTAATACGCCACAACCTGATCAGTTTCAATGCCAATTGGGGGCACATTATCCACCATAATTTGGAACGGGTACCCAGTCTCGGTAAGGCTGTAGGCTCCATCGACAAAGGAAGGGATTTTTGTTCATCAGTGTATAGGACGTCTGGCGCGTGCTCTTGTCACGGATGCCGGTCCTAAATCAATCAATATATCCACCCCAAGTTACTGAAGCAGTACACAGAGTTCCTGCATCTATACTTACCAAAGTTCCTGCATCTATACTTACCAAAGTTCCTGCATCTATACTTACCAAAGTTCCTGCATCTATACTTACCAAAGTTCCTGCATCTATACTTACCAAAGTTCCTGCATCTATACTTACCACAATAATACTTATCTATATCAGGAGTAATTTTATATTTGTATCAACAAAATATTATCAGTCTGGATATACCAAGTAAAATTTTTTTGTTTGTCTTTATGATAATTCTGTGGGTTGATCCTTAAGAGCGAGGAATAGTTACCACTCCAGCAAAACCCACAGGCGGGCAGGGCCCGATCTAGGGGGGGGGCGCGCCGGGCATTTGCCCGGGGCGGCAAATTTCAAGGGCGGCAAAATTTGAAAATTGATGATTATTAAAGCTGTATTTTCAAAAAATGTTTGCTTGTTTCTTTCTAATTAAGATCATCAAGGGAGAAAATAAGGTACAGTAAAACTACTTTATAACGAACTCTCCTTTCTATAGCAAACTTCATTTTGTTCACCTTCTTCTTAAAAAAATATCCCATATTAGTTAGGTTCCATCGAATGTATAAATGTATTAAAAAATGTTCAGTTATTTAGTTTAAGTTTGCAAAGTCGCGTTTCGAAGGTAAAACAAGTTCAATCCTCAGTAGTTATTTTAACAAAACTGTCGTTGGTACTTTTGACAATTGGTACGATGAAAACTAAGATCAGCGATAAAATCAATAATAATCGAGAACAAGCAATTTGGAAAGAGTTTACTTCAGACGAGATGAAAAAGCCCTACTATAGTGATAAGAGAACTGCATTAAGAATTTTTGAAGTTTTATTGAAACAAGTGATAAAACTAAAGAAGATGCTGCAAATTTTGTATTTTCTAAATTGGAAAATTTGTATAGTAAAATAAAAAACAAAATTTCAAATGCACAATCAAACATTGAATTTCTAAACAATAGATATGATTTTTTTTTTCATTAATTTTTGTATACCAACTTTCTTTGAAAATAAAAAGGAGCACGAGGTTTCAAAACACATTTCACATTTCTTTCTAACGAATTGTATAAATTTTTTATTTCTTGTTCCCTTGAAGGTTTGCTATAAAGAATTTTGACTAAATTGTATATGTCCGTCAAAAATATAAAGTCGAAGTATTTTATTAATCACTTAAAAACCGCTAGTTAAAACGTTTTTTGAGGGAAAAAAATAAGTCATCTGATTTCTTGAACAGTTTTGATTTTTTTAGAAAAAAAAACTTCTCGAAAACATTTTTCCACATTTTTTTTTTTTTTGAGAATGCACTTTCCATATTTTTAGGCGTTTTTCTGTTTTCATCAGTAAAGAGCTCTGAACAAAGTTCAAGTTTATCGAGCTCGCTCTGTCGGTCCCCTGAACTAATTGTGTTCAGAGCGCTCTGAACTATTAATGAAACGAATTTAATATCCTATTTATTTCCTTTTCTTATGCCATTTTTTTAACACTTCAAATTATGTTTGGCTTTTAGCTCAGTCTGCCCCATCTATTTATTTGGAGCTCGTAGAGCGCACTCTGAACACACTCTGACGGAGAATAGAAATACAAAGTCTATGCTCTGAAGTCTCTGAAGCAAAAAAGAAAAACTTATTTTTTTTTGACAACTCAGGCTCTGCTGTGAACTAAAAAAGAAAAACGCCTTTTATTGCTTTTTATCAGGAAGACAAAATTAAAAAAAAAATATTAAATTGTTTTTGAAATAATAAAAAAAAAAACTTTAATTTTTTATGAAATTTTAAGTAGGTAACAAAGTTATTTCGTTTATAAAAGGCCTTTCACTTAAAAAATGTCATCGAAATCCTTTAAGTGGCTTAGGAGTAAATCTGATATACAAAATTCGGCCCTATCGGAGTTACCGTTATAAAGAATTTTCCAGACAAATTTATTCCAACCAAAACATACATTTTACTCAATTTTTGTTAACAAAATCGTATAAGCCGTTTTTGAGATATCTAAATGAGTTTGTCAATAAAAATCACATGGCAGGTAGGTACCGTTAATTTCGGAGCTTGAATGCTAGGTCCAAATCAATCAATCTATCAGATGTTATAATAATACTGTGTGCTGTGTACCAAGTTTAAAGCAAATCGGTATAGCCGTTAAGGGTGTACACGGACAGACAGACAGAATTGTCCGACCTATTTTTTCGGCTTCTCTATGATCGTAATGTCATGCTTGATTGTCCAAAAGAAAATTTCCAACAATATTACATTCTTAGGGGTCGGAATGAATACCTCCATTTTTCAAAAGTCGGTCAAAAAATGCAACAACAATTTTATATCTTATATGTTCTCATTGCAAAAGGGCGGCAAATTAAATTTTTGCCCAGGGCGGCGAAAAAGCTGGATCGGGCCCTGCAGGCGGGTTCATAATTGCCTAAGAAAAGCCCTTGGTATTCCAAGGTACAGAACGTTCGACCACGGTGGTGTACGCAACTCGACGTAATTTTTTTTATCGAATTTGGTTTTCACTTGGTGGCAGGACCTAGCGCCTCTTCCACCCCCACCACGTTATCTACGACACATCTTGAGATAAGATTGTATCATAATAGTGATTTATAGTGATTTAATAAAGATATTTTCATGGTTCAAAACATAATTATGTCCAAACAAGAAGAAAGTGAGAACCTTCGATCAGAATAATTTTTTTTTTGTCTACCCTTGTAATTTCGTACCGTTTATCCTATCGTTATTGTGTTTTGATCGGTTTCTGAAGTAAAAGCCAATAGAGTTCTTGAATAAAGTCAAGGTATCTTAAAGAACCCTGCGCTTTATGTCTATTACTCAGTGATGTGAATACGTAGGCGTGTACTACATTGGATCGTGCAATCCTCTACGGTTCCTTAACACTAGACAGTTAAGCTTGTGGTATTTCGAACGCATTTCCATTTGTTTGTTTACTTTCTATTATTGAATTTTTTTTTATTTCGCGTTACACTCATTTTCAGTTTCACTTGGTCTTCACGACATTCTACTACCGCGTCGGTAGCGACCGTAATTGTTCGTGTTTCGACGTCGCGTTAACGCACAAATTTACTCACTGCTTTTTGGCATCCATATCAATTACTCTTTATATTTGTAAATCGTATAGACCTGTCGTATTATACGTATTTTGTTCGCCAACAGACACTAGAAATACTTATGTAGGATTCTGTTCGCGTGAATATTGAGCGTTTCCATTATATCTGTGACACCATTAACCTCGTATTAGAGATACTCGTTAAAAATTTCAAGGCAACAGTCACAACCAACTACGTTACATATAGTACAAACCTAGAGTGGCAATCAATGCATGAGGTTGCTGAATATATCAAATGATAGAATCGATAACAATATTTGAAAACTTTTAGCTAATCTTTCCACAGGTTGTTCCGGAAGTGCACTTCAGTTACAGCATAATTGAACATATTTATCTGATACTACCCGATTGGTAGCAGATATTGTAATTTATACTTTGCAGGTTCTTGAATCATATTTACATATTGACATTTCATTTAATTTGATATATTGTAACGAAGCGTTCCACAACAAACTTCGTTACAATAATATTTAAGCCAGCCCCTGCAAGTATGCAACGACCAGACACATACCCTCACACCCGCCGCACTGCATTCTTCACTCAACACCCGATTACACATACCGCACCATCACCACACCACATTTATTATTTGTATTTACGGCTTACATTAGCAATTATTTTTTTTTTAAATATAATTAACACTATGTTAACGTAAGATATTTTATAAGTAAAAGCATATTTTCGTAGTATTTTCGTCTTCTGCTTCGAGTTGAATCAGAGTAAAACTGATAAAAAAGGGTCAAGCTACCAGTGTTACTGGCAAGAAGTCCCCCTCGAGTCAGAAGCGTCTTCCTTTTTTACTTGCGATTATAGGTACTATAAGGCAAGTTATGGATTCGTGCAGAAAAAAAATTTCGAGATAACAATCACACATGACATTACGATGATGGAGAAGCCGAAAAAAGTGGGTCTGGGAATTCCGTCCGTCTGTCTGTCTGTCTGTCTGTCTGTCTGTCTGTCTGTCTGTTCGCGCTTCTAGAGCCTGAACGGATGGGCCGATTTGATTCAAATTTGGTATCTAGGATTTATTTGGCCGTCCCTCGGAACGTATTTTTTATTTTTGCTCTAGGCCCAAAAATAACGCACCTGCCATACAATCGTGAAGAAAAAAATTGATTTTCTCAAAAACGGCTCTAACGATTTTGATAAAACTTTCAGGATGCTATTTTTGTAAGACAATCCATCTTTTGGTTAAAAAATATTTTTCAAAATTTGTCTTATAACGGTACCTCTCATAGAACCAGTATTTTCATATCAAATTTTCTCGTAAGCTATACATTCGATTTCAATAAAATTTTGGCCACAGGAAGTCATTTATAATTTTATTAATATGGCATTTAAAATTTTTCAAAAACTTTTTTTTTTTGATTTTTTATAATTTTTTCAAAAAATTTTTTGGTTTCCGAAATATGTTGGAAACGGGTATATTGATTTTTTTTAAAATTCTTTTTTCAAATGTAAACTACAGGTTGCCATATATTTGCATACCCAAATAAATTTCAAAATATTTCTTGGAAAAGTTTTTCAAAAATAACCTTTTTTAAAAAAAACTGGTCGAACGAATTTCAATATTTTTTTTTCCCAGATTCACGTATAGATTTGAAATTTTATTGTATACTTTGTTTTTCCGAGAAAAATCTTAAACTAATTTAAAAAATAAAAGAATTTTCGAAATTATTTAAATTTTTTTTAAATCCATATATGCAGCCACTAAGCAATTGCTTATCATAAGAGCAAGTTTGTGCGACCCAGTCGTGCATTTTATTTTATTTATCCTCTCTCCTCCCCTTCAGGGTGTAGATGGGACAGGGTTAAACCCATTTGCCGCGTTAAAAGAAAAAAACTTTCCTCTCGCTTTCTCCTCTAGACGAGCGATTGGACACAGGGTTACTCGGGTAATCCAACCAAACTTCCTTATTTTGACAGCATTAGGACAGGGACGATTCCCACCAAAACTTTCCTCTCACTTTCTCCTCTAGACGAGCGATTGGACACAGGGTTACTCGGGTAATCCAACTAAACTTCCTAATTTTGACAGCATTAGGACAGGGACGATTCGCACCAAAACTTTCCACTCGCTTTCTCCTCTAGACAAGTGATTGGACATAGGGTTACTCGGGAGTAACCCACATATTTCCTGGTTTGCCGCCACCAGGACAGGGACGGATCCCACGGGTGCATACGCTGGTTCGATTTCGTTAAAATTTTGCTTAATATATATATTTATTAAATTTGTACCTTAGAACTAAGAAGGGAAAAAAAATAATTAAATAAATAGTGTCGAAAATTAATCCAAAAGAAAGTTTTTCTTTTGCTTTCTTTATTACCACCCTGGACCCCACTGTAGCTACCCCAGCTGGGAAACAAAAAGTATCACAAATTGGCGCCCGAGCAGGGACCTTTAGGAAATTCGACCGAACTCCGACCGCCGACCGACCCGGAATTTTCAAAAGATCTCACCGACCATACCGACCGCACCCACCGCCGATCATCGATGTCCAGCAGCGGTACTCTTCCAGGCGTACACGTAGAGGACTACTCCGAACTTACCAACGTAAGCACCCCAGACGAAACCCCCGACAATCAGCTCCTCCAGCCCAGCCACAACATGCCCGGATCCAAGAACGAAGAACAAGCAGCCGATGACTACAATCCGTTTAAGAATCTCGGGTTCATGTCTTTTCTAAGAAAAGATGAGTTAACGGAGATGTTGACTGCCCGAAACTTGTCGACTGAAGGCAGGGTAGATGAGCTTCGGAAACGCCTCAGACAACACCTCAAGGAGATTCGCCATCACAAATCGACACAAAACTTGTGCGAACAACGGGCGGATTGCATTGAGCAGCGAGTCGAGTGAGTTTTAGCAGCCGAAGAACAGAAGCATACCGGAACTACGACCACCGAAGACGGAGCACCTACCAACGAACAAGAAGCTCAGACCAAATCTTCCGTAGCCAACGTGCCACCACCGAGAACAAACCAGCCACCGAGTGCGGTAACACCGTTAACGAACCCCTACCACTGTCCTACAACCAACCGATTCACTTCCCTCACATATGGGTATGCCAGGCACGAACCCGCTGCACTTCCCAATAGCCGACTGACCCTTAGCTACGAGGCAGAGGTGATGAATACCGTAAGGAAGTGGGGGCTGAGGTTCGATGCACCTACCAACGAACAAGAAGCTCAGACCAAATCTTCCGTAGCCAACGTGCCACCACCGAGAACAAACCAGCCACCGAGTGCGGTAACACCGTTAACGAACCCCTACCACTGTCCTACAACCAACCGATTCACTTCCCTCACATATGGGTATGCCAGGCACGAACCCGCTGCACATCCCAATAGCCGACTGACCCTTAGCTACGAGGCAGAGGTGATGAACACCGTAAGGAAGTGGGGGCTGAGGTTCGATTCGAGCGGAAATCCTCTCGAATTTATGGAGAGTGTTACGGAACTCACAAGGTGTTACAACATACCGCCGAACGACATGACACGAACCCTTCCGGAGTTGTTTAGGGGAACTGCGTTAGAGTGGCTACGCATAAAAGAAAACAGCTTCCGGACTTGGGAAGAATTTCGGACCGCATTCCTGCAACATTTCTTGCCAGCCCGTTACAGCCACCGACTGGAGGATGAAGGAGAGAGAGAACCAAGGAGTATATTCTGGCCATGCAGTACCTCATCCGGCAGCACCCCGGATGACTATATCGGAAAACGTGGACCGGATTTTTGATAGTCTCCGCCCGGAGTACCGCTACTACATTAAGCTTCGAGATTTCGACACATTAGACGAATTGGTGCTGCTGGCAGAAGAGTTCGAGGCTATCAGAACGGATGAACGGAACAGTCGACCCGCACCAGGACCCGCCCCTCATGCTCTACCAAATCCCCGAATACCCGCAGTCCCCGTCCTCTATGATAGACAGACGCATTGTTGGAACTGCAAGCAGAGGGGGCACCAGAAAGAGAATTGTCACCGACCTTTCCGTCTATTTTGTTCCCACTGTGGGGAAGACGGACGGTTGTCCAAAGATTGTCCATGTCGGTGGACACCCGTCGCCGTCGTGAATTCGCCCCCTGGAAAAGACCCCCGGCCTTTCGTACCACTCAAAATCGAAGGCATCACCTACCAAGCGTTATTGGACACCGGAGCCACTAAGACCTTCGTAGGTCAGGCGTTAAGGCAGCAGTTCAAGGAACTGGATTTTCCACTGACTAAACAGCACCGACCGATACACCTGGCCAACGGCGACCCCGTGGTTACCACCGAGCATTATGCTGTCACCCTCTCGTTGGGTGAGACCATGCTAGCTGGAGAGGTTACGTACATGCCTGCACTTGAGGAAGATGCCATTTTATGCAGAAGGTAATCGACGAAGAGGTCGACGAGCTTCTGAGAACGGGAAAAATCAGCCCATCAAAAAGCCCATATAGTTCGCCTATCGTTCTAGTACGAAAGAAAGGAGGAACTTGGCGAGTTTGTATCGACTTTCGGCAACTAAACGAGCTTTCTTTCAAAGACGCTTATCCACTTCCCTTTATAGTGGCGATTCTCGACAAGTTGCGAGGGGCGAAGTTCATCAGTACGATCGATTTAAAATAGGGGTACTGGCAGATTGCGCTAGATCCCACCTGTCGTCCATATACCAGGGGAGAAACCACTCTTCCATAAGCTCTTTGAACGCTTAACCAGGTAACATAATAAGGCAAATTGTATCTCTTTGTCTGTGCTTTTCCATAAAGGTGTTGAGGTTTTCCTCTGCACTGTTGGAACGGGCAGGCTTAGGTATGTCGTTAAAATTGTTGCTTGGAACTTATGGAAGCATGGATGTGCCTATCCTCCACCTCCAAGTGGTCTCCCGGGAACAGTATAAATGAGAGGGAAATTGTTGTAAATTGTATGAGATAACTATAATTGCAGCTGTATTTCCTTGTCTATCCTTATATTGTTTCTTACTGGTAACGTAGTGCAGGGTAGTCCTGTATACGGCTAAGTGAGGAAGGTATTATGGTTATATGTCAGCTGGTTAGCAGCCTTCTCGGTCTGTTAGCTTGACGCATATAACTTGGGGATGGAGGTTCCCTGGTTGTAGGACCAAACCTCAAGTAGTTGTCATTATTTGGCTGCTCAAGCGTGTAAGCTACGTAAAGAAAAGCTACCACGGGGTTACAGAGGCCCACCTCCTTGAAAGGAGGTTCTGTAGCACTGGGAAATGGCGCCTTTTGGCAGCATCGTGGGGGCTGTGAGTTGACACTAGATAGAAGTTGTTAAGTTTGTTGTCAAGGTTAATAAGGCCTTGTATATTCAGATTATCATGTATGAGGTGAATTTACCTCAACTTCAAACTTCTCAACTTATGAAAAGTGATCATACCTATATATGATTCACTAATGGAGTGTAAACTCTAAATCCTCTCACTTAGGAATTTTAAGGTGACCGTGATGTGGAGATGGGTCCACCGTGAGATTAGGCCAAATAGGCAGGTGCTCACGTTAAGCCAATTGACATTTATTTCTGTCGTCCATATACCGCCTTCACCGTGCCGGGTAGAGGCTTATTTGAGTGGAATGTCATGCCTTGTGGGTTGCATTCAGCAGGAGCTACGTTCCAGAGGGCCATGGATTCCATATTCGGACCGGACATGCTTGACCATGTATAAGTATACCTGGACGACATAATCGTAATCAGCCAAACCTTTGAGGAACATCTACAGCATCCGTCTGAGGTGTTCCGCGAACTCCGCACTGCTAACCTGAGAATCAACACTGACAAATGCAACTTTTGTCGTGAAAGCCTGAAATACTTGGGACACGTCGTTAGTAAGGAAGGCATCCACACCGATCTCGACAAGATAACCGCCGTGCAAGAATTAAGAGCTCCCGCTAACATCAGAGAACTGCGTCGCGTTCTAGGAATTTGTTCTTGGTATCGGCGGTTCATAAAAGATTTTTCTGCAGTTGCCAGCCCGTTAACCGGACTTTTGAAGTCAAAAACCAAATGGAATTGGGGACCTGATCAACAGACGGCATTCGATGCACTTAAGGCGAAGTTAACCGAAGCCCCCGTGTTGGCTTGCCCCAACTTTAACCTCCCGTTCACCCTACAAACCGATGCCAGCAATTTCGGCTTAGGCATAGTGCTTACGCAGACTATCGACGGTCTTGAAAAAGTCATTGCTTATGCCAGCCGAACTTTAACGGAAGCAGAACAAAAGTACGCAGTCACGGAGAAAGAGTGTCTTGCGATTCTATGGGGAATTCGGAAGATGCGCCCATATTTGGAAGGGTACCACTTTCAAGTTGTCACCGATCACCATTCTTTGAAATGGCTGCACAAGCTAGAAAACCCTTCTGGTAGATTGGCCCGCTGGGCCCTAGAACTACAGCAGTACGATTTTGACATTCAATATCGTTAGGGAGCGATGAACGTCGTAGCAGACGCCCTTTCCCGAGACCCGCTACCTATTACCGAAGGAGATAGGTTAGCAACCGTTAGCGACCTTAAACCGACCTGGATCCAGAAAAAGAAAACCCAAGTAGAGGCCGACCCAGCCAAATATCCCGACTATCGAATCGAGGAGGGCCAACTTTTCCGGAGATTCGTTAGCACCCGTCCGTTGACCAATGCTCAAGGTTTTGACTGGAAGTTGTGCGTACCAGAAGACGACCGAGGAAGGATTTTATTTGAGAACCATGACGCTGTCACCGCCGGGCATTTGGGCATTTCTAAAACCATGTCGCGTATGTCAAGACGTTATTACTGGCCTGGCATGTTCCGTGATATAAAAAAGTATGTGAGCAAATGTCAAACCTGCAACCGTTTTAAACCTTCTCAGCAAAAGCCTAGTGGCTTGATGTACACCATGCCTGTAGCAGAACCTTGGGAGGTAGTGTGAGCAGATTTCGTCGGGCCCTTACCAAGGTCCATGAAGGGGCACACTATGTTACTCGTTATCACTGACAAATTTACCAAATGGATGGAGGCTGTTCCATTACGAGCTGCGACAACTCCTGGCTTGATCAAAGCAATAAGGGAGAGGGTGACCAACCGATTTGGAGTTCCGCGAACTTTCTTGTCAGATAACGGCTCACAGTTCACCAGCCACCAATTCCGGGAATTTTTAGCCGAGTTAGGTATCCAGCACCGCCTGACCGCCCCATATACCCCCCAAGAAAACCCGACGGAGAGAGTGAATAGGAGCTACAAAACCATGATCACGCAGTACGTCCACGAGAACCAGCGTACTTGGGACGAGCACCTTGCTGATTTATCTTTCGCGTTAAATACCAGCCGCCATGACTCTACAGGCTACTCACCAGCTATGCTGAATTTCGGGCGGGA